>KN833008.1:257591-291414 GCA_000827315.1 Piloderma croceum F 1598 | reverse complement strand
CGGGCTTTGCCAATTCTGGTATTGCGCCTTTGCACAGCATGCGCATCTGGTCATGTGGACACTCCTCAAAAAGGTACTGCTCCCTATCACATCTGAGATTGCGGTGTGGGAATAAGACTAATCGAACTACGACTCTAACAGACTCTAACTGCTAGTAGCAGCTGTTGCGGATACCCTCGGCTTTGTACCACAGCAATGCGGAAAGCTAGAGTCCCTGAAACGGAAAGTGCGGCGAGGTGCGACGATATGAACGCGACAGAAAACAGACCTGACCCCACTGTAACGCGCCAATATCTCGTCAACGAGTCAACAGCAGCGGCTAAGCGCTAAGAGGTCACATTGGGGCGTGTTCGATAGCCCTCGACGATATGAAGAGCGCCATACCAACTCCCTCACACGCTGGCCATTGCTATTTGGGGCATAGTACTTGTGATCTTATTCAGTTTGGAGGCCACTCTAACAAATCTCTACAATCATCCGTGCCCCGCCTCTCAAATTTGCGTTGCAGCTGAGCATACATATTGTATACAAGGGCCAGGTGAGTTTATGTTATCAGCCACTCTCGTTATGAAGCTATTAATGAACTCATGATATTATCTAGTTTGGAGACTGCCCTTTCATATCTCTATAATCTCCTATGCCTACTCATGCGGAAATATAAACTCGGCAGCCAAGACCTTTATAAAACTTGTGCACCGGATCCCTGGCTGGAGTTAATGACTGCTGGACTGACCATATGTAAGCCAAAGCGTCAATTTATCCAATGTGCAGGCCCTTTTGGCAGCGAAACGGCCTCATCATTGACCAAAAATGTGACGGAAGCTATTCTTCGTTCGCATATTGAAAAGTACTCCTGCCACGTCAAATTGGCCACTCGCTGGCAGTCATTTGAGCAAAAATCCGATCACGTCGTCGTGCGGCTAGTCAAGACCACAGATGATGGCCAGGAGGTACCAGAAACGCTCTCCATTCAATTTTTGCTTGGATCCGATGGTATGATAGACTTTCTTGCTATTCGATTCAATGCTGAATTGTTCGTTATAAGATGTTGTACGAAACATGCTTGGATTGATTTTCGTGGGGCAAAGGGACCAGTGATATCCACCTAAGACAGAGAGGTCATTTCCTTTTCTCGTCATTTCTCTCTCGTGGACTGATTTTTACTATGAGATTGCGAATATATTCCGGACCGTCACGGAGTTGACATACGGCAAATTTGGAGCAAGGAGGGTTTTCGTGGTCGGTGGTCCGTTTCTGTTCAGCTCACAGCTTACGAGAGATTTAGCTAAGAGTCCTATCTAGATTCTGCGCACGTACACAGCCCTACTGGAGGCCAAGGCCTGAACTCATCAATTCAAGACGCTTTTTATGGAAACTTGCACTTGTTCTTAACAACCGCGTCTCGCCGTCGACGTCGGACTCGCATTGTCTCCTTGACTCATATACAGTAAATGATCGATAGTAAGTAAAACCACATATGCGTTTTCTTCCGCTAGTGCTGCCTGTTACAGTCCGACAAAATTTGAAGTTGTTTAGTAAGCCAACAACAATGCATCCATGGAGCAGAACAATTGAATTCCTTAAGTAATACCAGCGCAGTTGCATAGCGCCACGCAGCATCCTCGATATTATTATCTCCGGTGAGCAAAGGGCCGGCAACGCTCAAATGTTTACGGACTTCCATCACGTCATATCGGACAGCAAGTTGAACAGCTCAAGATGGCGCCACTGAGTCCCTGACTCATTTTAGGCTACGCAGCGAGGCGAGTGCTGGAATTTTATACGCAAATGCATAACTAATAGTAGGTACAGATAGGCTGATTCAAAAGTCGCGGATTTTGTACAAGGTTGGCTCTTAATTGTCAACAGCTTTTTCTTTGGTACAGCTAGCCGATTGGACTCGTTTCAAGAGAGCGCTCACGTGACCTGGAGAGCAAATGGGCTTCGGGTCAAACCGTGAGAACTCGGGAGGCGCGTCGACAGAAGAGGCCTAGTCGAGGCCTAGTCAGGGATCACGTCATATCGGACAGCAAGCAAACCGGCCGAATCTTATCTGATAAACACCTAACGGGCCCAGGAATACCCTTGTCATCTACCGCCGTAGATCTGAAACCTTCGGCATTGTCAAAATGTGCCGCAAGAAGAACACGGCCGCCGAAGCCAAGTCTACTTGCATTGGCCACAGTAAGTATTGTAGACTTGTAAGTAGTGCGATGGGAACGGTTTAAGTGGAGCTGTTGCAGAGGCCTCCGGCACTAGAAGCTTCGGTTGAAGGTTAGGTTTAGTATGCGCTTAAAATCTATAAAGGCAGCCTGCGCAGGTCTCTATGCCCTGTCATCGATATTTCTTTAGCTCTTTCTCCGCATAACTACAAATGACTTCCTCACCTCCTTCTGTCTTGATCGTAAGTTCTTCCAAGTGCTGTTGCGTGATGCGCTAATCATGGATTATTTAGGTTGGCGCAGGGCCTTCGGGGCTCGTCGCCGCGTTGACTCTCCTCCAGAATGGGATATCAGTTCGCATCATCGAAAAGGAATCAAAACAACGTGTCGGACAACGTGGTAGTGGCATTCAGGTGAGCAACCCACGACTGGTACTACTCTAAGACAGCGCTGACACTCTTATCTACGAATGAAGCCACGCTCTTTGGAGTTATTTGAACATCTCGGTGTCCTGAAAGACATGCAAGCGCAAGGGTCGCGACCTTTACCCATGCGAAAATATAAACCCGGCAGCCAAAAACCTTTCAAATCCTGGGCAATGGGACCCTGGCTGGAGCCAGTGCCGGACCGACCATATGTTAGTGGATTTTTAAAGTCGAAATTGGTGATGTATTCAACGCTGAGACTCATTTGGCAGCGAAACGGCCTCACCATTGGCCAAAATGTGTCGGAAGCCATTCTTCGTTCGCATATTGAAAAATACTCTTGCCACGTCGAATTAGCTACTCGCTTGCAGTCATTTGAGCAAAAATCCGATCACGTCGTCGCGCGGCTGGTCAAGACCATAGATGATGGTCAGGAGGTACCAGAAACGCTCTCAGTTCAATTTTTGCTTGGATCCGATGGTGCACGAGGTATGGTAGACGTTCTTGCTATTCGATTCGATGCTGAATTGTTCGTTATAAGGTGTTGTACGAAAGATGCTTGGATTGACTTTTGTGGGGCGGACATGCGAAGAGGAACTAATTGTCACCGGTGATATCCACATAACAGGCCTTGACAGAGAGGTCATTGCATTTTCTCACTATCTCTCATTTTCGTGGACTGATTTTTACATCTCATTAACACAGTACTGGCACTTTTGGGGTGATGCGTCCACCATTCTCGTCAGCTTGCGGCCTGTATTAATCAAAGACGACAACACTGTGTTTACGTTTCAAATCTTTGGAAAACAAGTCGATCGTTCGAAGCTCTTGTCCGATCCCAAAGAGGTTTTGAATATATTCCGGACCGTGACGGAACGCACAGACTTGACGTATGGTGACCTGATATGGCTTTCGGATTTTAGGCCAAACATGAGGATGGTGAATAAATTTGGAGCAGGGAGGGTCTTCGTAATTGGCGGTTCGTATCCGCTTCATCCACATTTTAGTCAATTCTCTGCTCACTCTGCTACCCAGATGCCGCCCACGTACACAGTCCTACTGGGGGGCAAGGCCTGAACTCGTCGATTCAAGACGCCTTTAATCTCTCCTGGAAACTTGCCCTTGTCCTGAATAACCATGTTTCGCCACCGAAATCGCTTAGTCTTCTCGACTCATACTCAGCTGAGCGCCTCCCCGTTATCGCCGAGATGCTGTCGCAGACGACAGCAATTCTCAACCAGACGTTCCAAGCCGAAAAGGATGATATAAAGCCTTGGACTAGAGGGTTCGTGCTGAAGCAGTTTGGCGTTAACTACCGAGGAAGCCCGATCGTTCTTGATGAAAGGACGACGGAGAACGTCAGCGGTAGTCCATATAGCAATGACGACGGAAGAATATGCGCCGGGGATAGAGCCCCAGATGCTCCAGGGCTTATCGACTCCTCGGGAAATCAGATCAGATTGTTTGACATGTTCAAGTCTTGGCTGCATACCGTTCTTATCTTTGGGGATGACCTTGCGCCCTCCGTTCTCCAGGCTCTCGAACAGTATCCCGAGAAGACCATCCAGGCCTTTTGCATCGGACCGAAAGATACACCATCGGACGCAGACGCAGTATTGGAAGATCGAGATGGTCACGCGTATACGGGATATGCCGTCGACAGGACACGCAGCACAGTCGTTGTAGTCAGGCCTGATGGAATGATTGGGGGCATAGCGTTTGGCGTAGAAGGGACAGAGCGGTACTTCGACGGAATATTCAGTATTTGACATGAACATTAGTACGGTCCATATATCTATAGAATACCCCATAATCGTCTTATATACACCATACACCTAGTCTCTCAATCGCAGATCGATACGGCTTCAAGTTCGTGCTTCAGGATATACTTACTACATATACCTAAACTGTTATCTACTTACTACATAGGACGTTTGAATTGTGTCACGCGAAAATAATCCGAGCATTTGTGTTTATTAAAGTCCCTGATAGCGAAAAGAAGACAGAAATATGCATCGTTACCGGTAAGATACATTCAAAGCTATCAGGGATTCAAAAAAACTGGCCAGTGTACGAAGACTGGGTTTCGACAGACACGCACAAATTTGCCGAATATTCCTGTGCTCCGATATTTTACAGAAACGAAACCCGGTGGACTTTACCTTGCATCTGTGTAGGCCGCTTAGCACAACTTGTTCCTGAACACCTAGCGGTAAAAGGTTAGTCGTTTAAATCCCGTCAGAGTGGGTTGTATCAAGGAGTAGAAGGAAAGCCACGCAGTCAGGTCCTTCGAACCGGGTGTTGTATTGCAGAGGTGTAGACATGCGAAATGGATATAATTCTGATTGATAGCTGTCACCCAGGAGGTTCCAAAAATACAAGAGCTACACGTCCAGTTGAGGGGACCGAGTCAGCAGATACCCAAAAACGCGCCCATTCGTTGAAGAAGGTTAGACATCCAGTTGAAGGAGTCCAGGGCAAGACCCAAAGGGTAATGAGACTCGCATGATTAGCTTAGACAGCGAGCTTGTCGCTAATGTCAAAGTTTGCAACCTCTTCGACAAATTTTGCCCAGCGTTTCTCCCAGAGGGCAATCGCACGTTGTTTTCCCTCTATATCCAACGTCGAGTACTGCATGATCATAGGACGTCAAAGTAAATATCAACAAGACAAATGCACCCACCTGTATACTATCTCGCGCCATCTCCCCGAGTTGAATTAGTCCTGTGACTTCACTGGCAACGAGGACCTGTGGACGGAGTTGTGCCAGATTCACTCTGTTGGTGTTTCTTTCCAAGAAACCTGTTAACGAAAACATACCTGAAAGAAATCGAAGGATAGGCCCATACTTCCGAATACAGCAGGATCATCAGAACAGAGTGCGACCGGGATACCATTATTGATGACAATGGGAAGCGGATGCATAGGCATAGATGATGTCAGGCGCTGAAACAGGGGATCAACTCATCAGTTGCTACAGTACACGGAAGTGGGTGCATTACCAGGATCTCGTTGCTTTTCGATGAGACATGTGAGAGTGACATTTTCATTGAGAGCAGACAACTCACGAGATGGGGCACACTTCGACCATGACACCTTTCTCTCTGCAGATCTGCATTAGCTTCGGATGTTTCACCAACGAGAATCTGTCAATATCATCAACACAAATATTCTCCAACATAGATACATAACTTCACCCATGACCGATGCGCTTGGTGCCCAATAACAAAGCATCATACAAATTGTTGTCTGCTTTGGTGCCATCTCCAAGTGTTTCGCCAGCATGGAATATGAAAGGAATATCCAGCCCGAGTTCTTTCTGGCGTTGTTGAAAGAGAAGAAGAGGTTTGATATAATCGATAAGAGGCTTCAGGACATTCTCGTCACCAACAAGATCAAATCCTACATCAGATGATTATACAATTGTTGAGTGACATAAGACAAACCGGGTGAGCGTTACGAACCTGCAATAAGATCAGGGAACTCTTGTTTCAAGGTGATACAATCTTCAGTGTACCACTCCAGTTCTTCTGGAGAAATAATCCGGATCGTGGTATAGATGATCTAGAGCGCAATGTGATTCGTGAATGAAAATAAAGACAGACTTGAATAGTTCCATACTCTAGCGCCGACGAACTCGTCTTCTCGCCCCTTCTTCTTCATGTCATCCTTGACTTCATTCACGACCTTACCAAACATTTCGATCCATTCGCGATGAGGAACATTTTCATTCCCATCTGCGCCAAACATATGTCTGTAATAGTGTTGGGTGATTCGAACGTTGGAGAAGGGTGGAAGTCGTACTTGAACAGAAAATTTATGCGGACTTCAGCATAAGAGATGCCATCGTCTATAGACGTCACAAGGAACTCTCGGATATACTCTGGCCAAATCGGAGCAAATCGTATCAGACCCTGTACACGGGGCGCGTGATCAAGCAGAAGAATTACGAAATCAGCACCAGCTATTTACCGTTGAAGTCATAAAGGTGCTTGTGAACTTCTGCCAAATCTGTTGCCGATAAATCAGTAACGAGCAGATAGTCAGAAAGTAAGTAGTGATGACCTTCGTCACTGTATTATGTGTTTTATATGCTTCATTTGGGTTAATGGTGAGTGCAGCTATCACCCAGTTATCAAAACCTTGGGGACCACCAAGTTCTGGACTAAAGGTCTCCCTTGCTTTACGCATAGACACCCAATCGTTGGCAACGTAAGAAGGATCGGTTAAACCAGCACCACCAGAAAATTGGTTTTTTGGCAAAGCTTTGAACTTTGGCAACGTAGATGCAATGGTGGTGGCATTTATAGGTGTGGAGGCACAGACGTGGATGGCTGGTTGTTGCAAAGCGAGCTGCAGCAGGACATTCACGTTGACTGTTGCATCCAGATGCGCGTGGAGTAGGGCGCCTTTTGGCATCTTAAATCAAAATTAGGAGCAGAAATTGGTCCTCGTCGGACAGCGATCTCTACCTTTGTCAAAATCTTAAAAAGTTTGGTCTTGATAATGACCTCCCTCGCTGATAAAATTCAATAATGGACATCGAATCAGGCTGACGCTGTATCCTTACCAGTGAGAAATTCCATGCCAGGGAATGGGTGCTGGATATTTTCATGCTCCCCATCCCAGATCGAAGATGCTTCGATGGCACGTATTTGGCGGATGACCTTGTCTGCTTCCAGTTCAATAGCCGATCGATTAGCCGATCTAGCATAATCACGCCGAAGAGCCCTGTCCTCGTTGATAAAAGCAGCGCGTTTTGCCTGGTATTCTGCGATGTCGTTAAGTGACATGATAGCTAAGGCTGAGTCAGAGTCACAGTCAGTGGTTCGGAATACTACCGTCGATTCAGGGCAGGCCCGACGCGTCCATGCTCGGGGCACGTGTTCGCTGCCAGATCCCGCCGCGCGTTTTGTTTGTTGTCATCCATGTCAGACGACGAGATCGGTAAGTTTTCCCTCAAACTCCTGAATATCCATGCTAGACATACCCTTAAAACAGCCGCTTATGACCCAACCACTCCATTCAAGGTTGTACCCGTAAAAAAATCCAAGCCAAACAGTGGCCCCGTAGCTGGGCCTTCGTCTAAGCCCGCATCTGGGGCTGCAGGAACGAAGCGGAAGAATAACAACAAATCACCTGAACCATCAGACTCGGATGATTTATATGCGACTGAGGCACCCGCAGGAGATGACGAAGAGATCATAGTTGTGCCACCTGAGAAGAAGCCGAGGAAGGGCCGGACAGATACAGCTGCGAATGGTAAGGCGACTTCCAAAGGGAAGGGGAAAGCCAAGGCTGAACCGCCGCCGAAGACGTCGAGGAAAGCCGCGGAACCGATTGAAGTGGACGATGTGGAAGTGCTAGATGAAACCGAAGTGGAAACCGTAACCAGACCTCCTGCGCGGGCTGCCGCCAAGTCCAAAAAACCAGCAACGACAACAGCTCGTAACACGAAGAACTCTGATAAAGAGCTAAGTCACCTGCGGCAAAAACTGGCTGACGTGCGTGATTTCTCTGCAGTCCTGTCCTCGACCTATCATTGTAACGATGAATTCAGGCAGAAACACAGCGTGATGCATTATCAGCTCAACTGGAAGAGCTCTTTCAAGTGCGCAACACAGCTGCGGAGGAATCTCTGGACCACCAGTCACTGCATTATGAAGCGCGTTTAAGCAGTGAGTGCAAAACGTATTGAAATAGACTATAATTGACGCGATGTAACTTAGCGCAGGAGAAGTTAATACAGGAATTAACGTCCCAACTCGCAAGAGTCGAACCGTTAGCACGATCGGGCAAGACGTCATTACTTCACTTCCTCACTCGAGACGCTGCTGACCAGGAACAGCGAGGCCTCGAGAATGAGGTCAATCGGTGGAAAGATATTGCCAAGGCGAAGGACGCTATTATTGCCGAGAAGGACAAGCGAATCACGGAACTTGAGCGTGCAGGTTCGTCGTATCATGCTTCTTTGACCACACTTGCGGATGCAAATTGTTCCGTATCATTCTACAGAACGGGATGCTCGCTATGAACTCAATGCGGAGATCGAACGGTCCAAAACCCTCGCGGCCAAAACAGTCCGGGCTCAGCCCCCTGGGTCTGCGACTCGTGGACGTGGACGTGGCGGTGGGATATTTGGCGCTGACGACCCAAAAAATGCGGCCGTCATTCAATTTTATGAGGATCTGACGAACCTCCTAGTCCCGAATCTCAAATTCGAGCCTGGGAAGTATCTGGGGCTCGAGGAGAAGTGCTTCACATGTATTTATACATACATGGATTTAGACAGGATTCAGAATGAAGAAGGCGACAGGGGGCAGGAGAAGAGTAAGTTCTGAAGCTTCTTTGTCCTTCATGCAATTCATTTCCATCTCCCCAGGCTTGACATTCACCCTGCGCTTTTACCACGACCTTATAACCCCTGAAGCCCAGCGAACTCCAGCAGACGAACACGTTACATCCCCCGATCAGCTTGTAAGAAGCATTAAATACACGCCGCTGCAACTGGATAAGGAATCTGAAGAGTTCATCGAGAAACTCCGTTTCCTCGGCGAAGCGTTCACTTTTGGAAGCGACCAGTTAGCGTTATTCCTCAAGACTATGTATGATACTCTCGGTGGGGCAGTCCAGGAGGACGAGGAAGAAGGAATGGAAGAATATGAGTGATGTGAGCGGCGGACTGCTATTTTGCTTTTGTGTTTTGTCCCTCTGTCACATCGCTTTCGTATTTCGTATAGCTTATTCGTTCGTTCAGCTGTATAATTTCATATACCTTTATTTTCTCATATCTTTCCTTTTCTTTCAATGGTGTATCAATACACGCGTGGTTTTAAATATCCACCGCCATGCCAGCCTTTGTCCATATCCTGATTGCATTTTGGTCTCCAGAATGCAATGCGTTTTGGACTGCAAGCGTGGCGAAGCCGCCGTCGAAATCTGAGCCACCTAGGTTAGCGCCAACTTTCACTAAAATCTCTACGACCGATTCATGTCCCTGTCGTGCGGCCTACAAAAATGAAAACTGTTGGTGCTTGTGCAAGTAGTGGCGCAGAATAACTGACGTAATATAGCGGGGTATGTCCCAAGGAATCTCGAAGGTGTACGAGCGCTCCGGACTCGAGTAGAATACCAGTGCACCGAGAGCTCCCATTCAAAGCAGCCACATGCAAAGGCGAACGGCCAGAAGTAGGGTCTAAGCAGTTGACCACGCCACCTGCAACAGCTGCGTTTCGCTGACTGTCATCAATCCCAGACGGCGAGGCGATGCAAAACTTAAGGCTCTCCACATCGTCTCGTGCTGCGGCCAGATGGATAAGAAATGGTACAAGCGCTGCTTCAGTTGTTACAGCCTCCGCTGCCGTCCATGACCAAGGTTTGGCAGCATCTTGTGTAGCTTCATCCATAGAGTTCGAAGTAACGACAACCTTGGGCGTCGGAGATACAGAGCTTGATAGACGCACAAACTGAGAGAGAAGTCCTTGAATGTTTTCGAAGTTTTGGTTGATTGTGGGTTGTGTTGGCGTGGACCTTGAAGGACGAGTAAGTTCACCTCGGAGAGGCATACGCATCAACTCTCGGACTTCTGATGAGCTGAGTTCGGGTTTTGAGAGAAGATAACTGAGTTTGGTGAGCGCGCACTAGAAGGCAAGAAAAATATTCTGAAGCCCAAACGATGATAGATCAACTCACCTCAGGTGTCATATCAGCACCCGGAACTACACCAGCTTGCAATAATGTCCTGCCAGTTTCGTATGCATCTGATACGGACCCTTTGGCACATTGCGATATGGCGACGATGACAATCCCCCGATCGCACGCTTCCTTTAGCGAAGACATTAGGTCAGAGCGTTGTGGTGCATTACCAGCTCCGTACGTCTCCAGGACGACACCGCGGATGGGAGGCATGAGAAACGCACGGATAGTTGCATCCGTTATGCCAGGGAATAGGCGTAAATTTGCTGATATCCGGCAGTGGTCAAATAGATATGGATAGAGCAAAGGCTGGGGCCATACCAACATGGGGACTCATATCTAAAGAACTCCTGTCAGTATCTATCTAGACCAGTATACTTCTGATGAACGGTGACCACCTTTATGTACTTTAAAACGTCTCAGACCGGTTTGGCGGATGACGTCGTTCCAATTCACGACAATATCGATACCAACTGCAACTGTACAGTAAATCAACCAGATGTCTTTCAAAAAAGAACCACACACCATTGACTAGGGGAGGAAAATTAGGACTGCTAAATGCACTCAAGTCGAACGAAGAAAATTTTGAAACTCTGTTGCCACGAAAGAGAGTATGGTTGAAATACAAACAACATTCTGGAGCACAGGGCAGTTAGCTACCGAAAAGGGCATCAATAACTACTGTTCTTGTGCCCACCAGGTATTACATAGTGGCCAGCAATAGATAAGGCACCGAGCAAATTATCTACGGCATCGTTGCGCAATTGAGATAATGGTATTTGGGCACCAGTGACTATCTAGCGTCGGGGTTGATAACTGTTACTGTCATTTCAAACAAAAACAAAGCGTACCACCGTCTTGCCGAGGTCTTCAAGGAGGAAAGTCAGCGCACTTGAAGTATAAGTCATCGTGTCAGTGCCGTGGAGAACGACAAAGGCGTCAAAGGAGTAATTGAGCTCGATTTCTGTCGCTATTCTGATCCAATCTGTCTTACGGACACACAGTAAACAAGGACGTCTTCTGCAACCATAGAGGAGGAACAGAGAGGTCACCGTGTATTTCAATGTTACTGCTATCCAATAAAGGGCTCCACTACAGAAAGTCCACTAATTAAAAGGGCAGAAACGCCACGTAACCGGAAGCGTACCTCCAGTATGGCGTATCGAATGCGCTTACTACCGCTGCCACCCGGAACTGCACTACGAGGAGTCACAAGGCTGGGCAAATTTGCTTCGTACAGATCCTCTGACAGTCTTCTGCACAGCGGTTGCTGTATAGCGGTCGGGTGAGACTCTGTAAGCAGCGCAGGTTGACCAATCGGTCGTGATGATCGGACCAATAAATCGGACGAATGGCCAGCTGTATCAATAGGATTGCTAAGCGGGCTGGACGTGCCGCTACTGCTCCACTGCCTGAATCCTTGGACAGATCCAGAATGGGAATACAGCGACTCCTGCAAAGGATCATGAAATCGATTTTGCGACCGAAGTGTCTCCGTCAAAAAAAGTGGTTCAGGCAATAGGCCTTGGTGGCCAACCAACATTCCTATCGTTCCGCCGGTATATATCACCAAAACTTTGGATTCATCGTCCATTTCAGTCTGTGCACAAAGAAAGTGCCCTTGCGGAATTAGTGTTCTTGATAGAGAAAAGCGACCGGCGTTCAAGTTGGTGATCGGGAGAGAATTGAGACTCCGCGATTTATCATCTTTGCAGCCGCCAGAGATCGGTTAGAGCCCGGGTGCGAAAACAAAATTCTTCAACTTGAACACCGACTATGGATGCTATCAAGAGAGTGTTTGCCGCCAAAAAAAAAGAGGTGCGACTGGATATGAAAGATAATCGAAGAAAGACAATTGATCATTGTACAGGGCACCCCGGCTCTTGTGACTTTCATCACTGCAGGTTATCCAAATCTCAATGATACAGTACCAATCCTGCTGGCCATGCAAGAGGGCGGAGCCGATATTATCGAACTTGGTATCGCATTCTCCGATCCTATTGCCGATGGGCCTGCGATCCAAGAGTCCAACTCCGTATGTGAATGACATCCAGATCTCAGCGGTGGGTGACAGATACTCAACCAGATCGCCTTGTTGAATGAAATCGACTATCCCATGGTCCTTGGACAATTGAGAGAAGCCCGCAGTAAAGGTCTGACCGCGCCTGTGCTGCTCATGGGTGCGTTTCGATGTTGGTATGAGTACCTATCACTGCCATACAGCTCCCGTCAGGCTACTATAATCCTATACTCGCATACGGCGAAGACAAGGCAATCCAAGATGCCAGTGCAGCAGGTGCCAATGGATTCATCATGGTTGATCTTCCACCCGAAGAAGCGGTGACTTTCCGAGAGAAGTGTATTAAATCGGAGTGAGTGATCGACCACTGCGTATGGCTTCCTGCTAACCCTTATTGCATTGCAGTTTGTCGTACGTTCCCCTGATTGCTCCCTCTACGACTATGCATAGAATCAAGTTTTTGGCCTCGATTGCTGATACTTTCATTTATGTTGTGTCAAAGGTGCGAATTGAATTCGAATAACTGCAATGCCCAAAGGATTGACGCGGGCCTTAGATGGGAACAACTGGGTCTTCAGCAAAGATTGCGGTGAATGCAGCTCTTCCGGAGATTATCTCTCGCGTCAAAGAATATGCAACGGTCCCCATAGCTGTCGGCTTTGGAGTAGCAACTCGTGATCATTTTGACGCCGTTGCTGATGCAGGTGCGGACGGCGTAGTCATTGGAAGTCGACTGGTCAGCGTTCTTAAAGAAGCACCCCGAGACCAAATACCCCAACGTGTACGAGCATTATGCCTAGAGATCAGTCTCAAGGGACAGCCTCCCAGAGTCCGCTCTCCGTCGTCAAAGTTAACCACACCCAGTGATTATCCCTACCAAAAGGATTCTTTGGCCGCTGAGGTACATTCTGGTCTCGCCATTTTGCCCATGCGATTCGGACAGTTTGGCGGACAGTACGTGCCGGAGGCACTATTTGATTGCCTTATTGAACTAGAGGAAGCCCACAAGGCCGCGATAGCGGATCCGGCATTTTGGGAAGAGTTTGAGAGTTTCTATGGGTATATGAACAGACCATCGAAGCTCTACTTTGCCGAGAGCCTTACAAAGCATGCAGGTGGGGCAAAAATCTGGCTGAAGCGGGAGGATCTGTATGTTTTGCTTTCTGGTATTGATTCTTGTGGTCTGATTGCATTTTTTTTTTTAACAAAAAAAAAACAGAAATCACACTGGATCGCACAAAATCAATAACGCAATTGGCCAAATTTTACTGGCTCGACGAATTGGCAAGAAGCGTATCATTGCAGAAACCGGCGCAGGTCAACATGGTGTTGCAACCGCAACCGTCTGTGCTCGATTTGGGCTAGAATGTATCATTTATATGGGCGCAGAAGATGTCCGACGACAAGCTCTGAATGTCTTCCGGATTCAAATGCTTGGCGCCAAGGTCAGCCAAGTTTATCTAACTTGTCGCAGATGACTGACTATAAGATTGTAGGTTATTCCGGTCCACTCAGGCTCGCGTACTCTCAAAGACGCGGTCAATGAGGCTATGCGAGATTGGGTAACCAATCTCGCGACGACCCACTACCTTGTTGGCTCGGCCATCGGCCCCCACCCATTTCCGACTCTCGTTCGTGATTTTCAAAAAGTGATCGGTAAAGAAATCAAATCTCAACTACAAGAGATCAAGGGGAAATTACCTGATGTCGTCGTTGCATGTGTTGGTGGTGGCAGTAACGCTATTGGCACTTTCTACGACTTCATTCCCGACAAAAATGTCAGATTGGTTGGTGTTGAAGCTGGTGGTGAAGGTAACAAACGGACAGCGGAAGCGAACTTTATTACATACTGATACCACTCTTCGTAGGGATTGATGGAGTGCGCCACAGCGCCACGTTGTCAATGGGCCAACCGGGCGTTCTTCACGGTGTTCGGACATATATTCTTCAATCTACTGCTGGCCAAATTATAGAGACACATTCGATTAGTGCAGGGCTCGACTATCCAGGAGTTGGCCCTGAACATGCATGGCTTAAAGATTCCGGCAGAGCCGAGTATGTCGTCGCTACAGACGAGGAAGCACTCAGAGGTTTCCGTATGTGTACCCAGCTGGAAGGCATCATTCCTGGTATGCATGATTGCTTTTTTTTCTTTCAAAAATGCTAAAATTAAACTTAGCTTTGGAGTCGTCGCATGCCATTTGGGAAGGGGTCCGGCTAGCCAAATCTCTTCCGACAGACTCAGATCTTGTTATTGTCAGTGTCCCCGTTAATTCGCACTTATGCACAGGGCTAACTTGAGCACCATAGTGTTTGTCAGGTCGTGGGGACAAAGACGTGGAACAAATTTCTCAGCTTCTCCCTGGCAAATGGGCAGATACCCTCGACTGGCACATCTCTGCATAGAAAGAATCTATTGTTACAGATGTTTTATGTTCGTGATCGAAGAAAATGCACCTTAGATGTCAATCAAGCTATAGTTACCACATTTGCTCATGGGCGTCAAATCTGAGTGTGACTCGACTCGGAATCATACATACGTTCCAATCAACTTGTTACTTATTTTCTGTTCATGCTTTCATCAACCATTGTCTCTAAACTCAAAATCAGCCACTATGGCATCTGAACTAAACAATCCCAGCCAGCGTCTAGTCGAAAACCTTGCCTCGAAACTACGGAGAAGGTATTTATTCCACGACCTCTGCTAACTACAAGCGTTCATTCCACGGATATCGCAGGCAAGTTGTTGGATCTCGACAAGCTGCATTAGAGACGGTTCTCGTGCTTCGCCAAGTTGTATCGAAAGCTCGATTCTCAAAATTCGAGCAGCTGGTCGAAATTATACGATCAGCGGGACGCCGGCTGGTCGAGGCTCAGCCAAAAGGTGAGTGCCACTGTCGGGCCTGCATTAACCGCGTCTCATTTACTCATAACGTAGAGCATTCGGTGGGAAATACAGTGCGCAAGGTATTACATCACATTCGAGAAGAATATCACACCGCGACGAAGGGAAGAGCGTCAGCTTCCACGCGGAACGCGTTCTCCATCTCAAAATTTGTCCTTCAAGGCCAACCTAGAAAGCAAAATGTCTTGACTAAGACAGATGAAAAAGGGACAATAAAGGAGAACGATCCTGACGATCCAGATTCATTTGCGAGAGGGCTGAAACCTGTGCTCATGGAGGCTATCCAAGACGTGTTGGATGAGCTGGAAACTGTTTACGATAACGTTTCAAAAAACGCTAGAGATCACATTCACTCGGAGTAAGTCTTTTTTGCAGTTTTCTCTGTTACGTATTCTGATCATGTTCTTGAAGCGAAATCATCTTGACCATCGGAAAATCAAAGACAGTCGAAGCGTTCTTGAAATCGGCAGCACATCACCGAAATTATACTGTCATTGTTGCTGAGACAGGACCGTCGTTCGTATTGCTCTTATCTAGCTCAGATTTCACTTCCTGAAACTGTCACTCTTCGCAGGTATAGTGGTCATGAAATGGCACAGTCACTCTCTTCTGCAGGCATATCAACCTTCCTTGTTCCTGATTCCTCAATCTATGCCTTGATGTCCCGTGTCAACAAGGTCATTCTTGGAGCACATGCCGTCCTAGCGAACGGCGGAATGTTCGCGATTACGGGCTCCTTACTCGCCGCAACGGCAGCACGCGCACACAGCACTCCGGTCGTAGTATGTGCTGGCCAATTTAAGCTTACTCCACTGTGGAATCTATATCACGAATACGGCGCTCTTGATTTTGCCGATCCCAGTAATGTTCTTGGTTTCGAAGAGGGAGGTCTGGTCGATAAAGTGGATGTGATCAATCCTTACTACGATTATGTTCACCCAGAGTTGGTTGATGCCTTCATCACAAATGAGTGAGTGTATGAGCAACTTAATGCAACGCAGAACTGACTTTCCCTACAGCGGTGACCATCCACCTTCCTCTATTTACCGGTGCGTGTGATTTTATGCTCCGTATATTTGACAAGAAGGATCATTGTGTTGGCAGGCTCATCAAAGAAACATATGACGACGAGGATCACGATCTATAATAACCAGACCAGAGTGGATAATCTACTTGCTGTGACCAAATAATTTGTACAACCCTCGTAACAGCGACGAGCACAGGCGTGCTGGAGCATCTTTTCACTTCCTTACACTACATGATCTCCTGGAAGAGCTACATAGCGTTCGCATATCTATTTGCTCTTGAGTATATCCTGAAGCTACCATGAGTATCATTACCAATCGATATGCTGAGAAGGCTCACATAGAATGCTTCCTGCGGAAGGTCAACCTGTCCTATTCGTTTCATCTTCCGCTTCGATGCTTTCTGGTTCTCTAAAAGTTTCATCTTACGCGTGACGTCCCCTAGTGATAACGTTAGCCAACAGAAGTAGCAACGTAGGAAAATTTTACCTCCATATAGACTCGCAGTGACATCCGCCCTCATTGCGGATAAAGTCTCTCGGGCTATGATCTTTTTGCCTATCGCAGCCTGGATCGGCACCTCAAACATCTGGCGGGGTATAATGCTATCTACAATCGATGACGATGTGGCGCTTAGATGCACTCTAGAAAATTGATGAATATATTCTTACGGAGTTTCTTGACCCAAGCTCGACCAATAGCTTGTTGGGCAGATCGATGTACGATCAGCGCGAGGGCATCGATAGGTCTGGAGTTGAGGAGGAATACCATCTTTACCGTAGATGCTCAAACAAATGTCCAGGTTTAACTTTAATCACTGCTCACCTTGGCTAAATTGCTCTTCGCGTAACCACCTTCCTCGTAGCTATTCAAAAGAAATCAGATCCCTCGCGAGAAATCACCTCTAGTCAGTCACATACTCGAAGCTAGCAAAGCCGGAACTTCGGCTTTTGAGTTCACTGAAAAAACCGGTGACAATTTCGCTCAATGGGAGGGTGCAGGTCACGATGGCACGGGCTGAAGATGTACTTCCTGAGCCTGAATCAAGGTATCGATGATCTAGGCTATCAGCTCGATGCGAGAAGCATAAATCCATTATTTCCCCGAGGTAATCTGTAAGCACATGATACTCTGAACTCAAGGTTTGCATGGCGTGATTCAATTAACTGACCGTCTGGAACGATGATGGATGCGTTAACAATCGGTTCCTGTACCTCCTTCACATTTGAGGTCGAATCCGTGACCTCTGGAAATTCAGTTGGATTGCTAACAAGTACCGTCCGGTCCTTGTATATGACTGGAAAAATATCAGGTATGGCCGAGCGGAGGCAATCAGCTTAACGCCTACCTTTATACGGGACCGTTGGGGCAGTGATAATAACATTGGCGTCGTACTCATCCTCAAGCCGCTGGCGAAATACGTCCATGTGCAGCGTCCCCAGAAAACCGAGTCGGCATCCTTGACCTAGTGCCGATGAAGACTCTCGCGTGACTGTTACACTCCGATCGGTCAGTGTGAGCTAAAATAAGTAATATTAACAATTTGGTGAGAGCAGAAAACAGATTTACATACCCTTTTGATAGACTCTTCCAGTTTTAGAAAGTCATTGCTGTCGATGGGGAATATACCAGCATATACCTAGGTACGTACGAAGACTAAATCAGACCGATAAATGATATTAGAGAAAGGAATCTCACCATAGCCTTCGTCGGCTGGAAGCCTTCCATGGGTTCGACAGGTTCCCCTACACGGTGCAGTGTGTCACCAATATGGGCTGATTGTTAATCGGGTCAGTTAAGGAAATACCGTGTGGTAAGTGCGTTTTGCACCTTCGGAAGAATTTTTCATATTACAAGCAATATAACCAACCTGGCCTGATTGCAAACTCGTCGTCGGAAGCTCTTCTGGGTGCATGATACCAAGTTCCGTCACTTCGTACTTCTTGCGAGTATGGCATGAAGCGATTTTATCGCCTGGTGAAATAATTTAGTATATGCAGCCAGTCAACAACTTGCAGACAACGCACCTTTGCGCAGGGTACCGTCCTGGATGTTGATCAGCGAGATGACACCGCGATACCGGTCATATCTGAAAATACATCGTGAGCCGCTTGAACTTGTTGCGCGCACAGAAGAAACCTGCTCACAGCGAGTCAAAAAGAAGCGCCTTTAACGGTGCCTTCGTATGGCCACTTGGTGGCGGTATACGTTTTACGATGGCCTCCAAGATGGACTCAACACCTTGTCCTGTTTTGGCAGATATGTGGAGGATGTCTTCCGGGTTGATATCAAATGTAGACTGCATCTGCGCCGCGATGCGTTCCGGCTGAGAGGCAGGCATGTCGATCTATTCAAATACAGATGCAGATATTTAAAAAACTGTTGTTTGCTATAAACCAATATCGGAAATAACCTTATTGAGGACGGGTATTATCTTGAGCCCTCTTTCTCGGGCGACATGGAATACAGATATAGTTTGTGCTTGTACGCCTTGAGTAGAGTCGACCAGAAGAAGAGCACCTTCACAGGCCGCCAGAGAACGCGCTACTTCCCATGCGAAATCGACATGTCCCTACAGGCGTTAGGGTCAACTGCATGCGCAGACATCCGAAGGAGTCAAGCCGGACTGACTGGAGTGTCGATGAGGTTCAACAAGTGCTGCTGGCCATTAAAAGAATGTATCATGCTAGCGTGATTATTAACAATTGATTTGTCCGTATATCGACAAGGGGACTCCTACCTAGCGGTCTGAGCCTTGACTTGGGGTTTCGTCAGAGTATGCACACGCTTCACACGGGGAAATTCATACCCGTAATCCCACGCTCGCGTTCCACTTTTAATTTGTCGAGAACTTGCTTGTTCGTGCCACTTTCTTTCTTTTGGATGGTACCAGTCAGCTATGTCGAAAGTCAGCATAATAACGATTTTCAGCGGGCATGGACAGACCTCCAAAAGCCTATTGAGATATAAACAGTTCATATACACAGGGAAGTGAATTATCACTCACCGATCGGCCAACGTTGATTTACCATGGTCTGACATACAACTATTGAATAATGAGATGAATACGACAGCACAGCAGAACTCACCAATGTGAGCGATGATCGAGAAGTTCCTGCTCATAAAGTATTAAGAGAATGGTACTCTGTACTCCGTAGCTTGCTCACCGAATCAATTCAGATGGATAGTCCTCCATCTGCACGGACTTCGGCGCAGCAGAATGACATGGTGAGGTGCTAAAGTACCGGCGCAGTGACTGCCCCGTTTGAGCGTGTCTTCGAAATATCTGAAGACAAGCTTGTCGCCAAGCCGGAGACATACGACCACAGACTGGCTGGATGCAGGTACTATGAGCAGCGCTTCCGAGTTCAGTTCGATCAGACTGAGAAAAGTCTGTGGCTGTGACTAAGTTCGCCGCTTGGATCAGCACTATATGTCTCTCGCGGAGGCCTCCGAGGCTAGAAAAGCGCGTCTTATCGCGTTACGGAAAAGAAAAGCAGGCGAAACCGTCGACGGGTATGTTCTTGTTTATTCGGGCTGGCATCTTGTGGTTTGATCCACGCTTTCTTAGTGACGAACCGGTGATCAAGAATCGCAATTACGACCCGGAATCTCGTACACTCAAGAAGCGCACTCGTGAAGACGATGTGGTTATGCAAGATACAGTTGAGAAGGACGTGGAAGGACTAGCTCAGAAGATCATTAAAGAAGACGAGCAACGACGGGCGCAGGAATTGGTACGTGAATACAGCAAGTCAGGCTATTAACCAATTTTCATCAAGCCTTCCCGCAGGACGTGTTCAATATCGCACCAAAACGACCGAATTGGGATTTGAAACGCGAACTAGATAAGAAGTTGGTCAAACTAGAGAGGAAGACTCAGGAGTCAATACACACACTCATTCGTGTGTCTCCTCCGTCCTGTTCCTGTTTAAATTGACATATATTTTTCTATGAAGGTCAACGGCTTGCCGCGCAGAATGGTGATGCAGACGATATAGTGGGTGCTATGAGGGCGCAGGAGCGAGCCATCAATGACCAGGAAACCTTGTCTGACGAGGAGGATTGAGCAGCGGCATTTAAATATCTGTATTACGAACATACTCGTCTAGCTATATGGTACACCTTGCACACACACGGTTACCTCAGTGGCAACTAATTATGATCTCTATATAGGTCTAACAGTGCATGATCCAGTCCAGCAGACATCTACGACTCCTCCCTCCAATCTATTTTTTTAAATGACGACAGCCCGCTTATTGTGATCACAATCCAGCAGGACGTTAACCAACATGCCGGGAATTCAGCAAACGAATAATTCTCTGGTCTTCAGTAGACCTTGTGCCATGTACATTTTGATATTGGTGTACATTAGCCAAGGTGGATCGTAGAGGCGGCAGAACAAGACGCCGATCCTCCGGATGGCCCGTAGGGGCGTTGGGCATTTCACGATCTGGTTTAGGTGACAATGAAGATAGTGATGAAGTCTCCGTGTCTGGACTGTGACTCCTCGCGCCTCGTTCCACACCAGAATTTTTTGTCCTATTTTTTCCGCTTCGGAAGACTCCCGGAGGGACCGTAACTCTGTGCAACACTGGGTCTTGGTCGATGGTTGGGATATATTCCAGGTCTTCGTACGAGAAGTAAGCGGTGAGGTGCCATTTTCGAGCTTTAGCGGTTGGAGAAAGCAAAACTTTAGCTGAATATGCTTGCTTTACTAATCCCTTGGGATGATGGTTGCTCCGATCGTAATGCGCCACTGCCGGCGTCGGTACTCCTCGACTAATACCGTCAATAAAACGATAGGTGGGCGATCTAGAGGCAAAGGTGCGATGCAAATATTAGCATCATGCGGTATCTGCGAATTTATAATTGCTCACCGTTCATCCGTGTCATGAACGTCATTGGGCAATCTCTCATCATAGAACAAGAAGGGCTGTTAGAAGCCATCAGCACAGGTCTCCATTCTAGCTGAAAGGCCAACAACTTACCTCCCGCATGCGAGATTGGCTCCACAATCGGGAGTCTGTCCACCTCCGGAGGCCTGACTCATCATCGCTCTCTTCCCACACAAAGACACTCCCTGAACGAATACTCATGCTCCTCTCCGATTCATTGAGTCGACGCTTGATAGGTTGAAGGAGTCCCTTGCGGACTGCCTCGAGTACAACATGGGCATCGCGTGCGTCTCGGATATGTAAGCGAGGGTGAGTTGGACGTTGTATGTCCTGATCTGCAGAAATCAGCGACATGGCAGTTGCCGTTCAAAAGATCGGGCTTGTTCAGATGCGATTTATATGTCTTGCACGAGAAATGATTGAGACGGAACGGAAATATCACAGCACCCACAAACATATGCAGTAGGTGACAAGTCAATCAGCCATCTAGTGAAAAAATGTCGAGAAGAGCTCGGATCTTTGGAGCTGCCTCATGAGGAATAACCTTGGTGCATTGCAGCCACGAGGTGAGTGTTATAATACAATCACCGCCTTCAATAACACGATGGTTGGTTTCCAGTGAACCTGGGCCCAAACTTTTTTGGGTGGATCTATGATGTTCGACGTGAGAATAAATAGCGGACATTGAGAGGTCAAGAGAAAATTTCATGAAGAGCTTGGGGAAGTTTCAAAACGTATAATTACTACGGAGTCCCGTAGGATAAAAAATCTCAAGGCTATCGACTCGCAGAACCTCGCATGCGATATATAATGCTGAAACGATCGATCGGAGTCTCCTTCGAAGGAGATAGGACATGTGCATCGGACCATTAGAAATCAATTGAAACTAGGTCTGTGGCGTGCATAGAACTGTAGTCTGTACGAGGTCTGGTGGGTAAACGCGGATGGTTCCATCATGTGGTTCCGGGAACCGTCATTGCAGACGATAAGTAGACTTGATGGTCATACTAAATGCTAAAACGGACTACTAGAAAAGCATGGACAAGGTTCAGCAGCCTCATGTCCCGCATTCCGCCTACCCTCGAGACGCCACCAACAATTAAGCACAGCATCAACCTAAACTGGCAGTGCCCCTAACATGTGGGAATATCGGCAACACGACACTTGCCAGCGTCCGCCTCTTCAGAAGTTCTGCAGCCAGTCGCTATCACTCTAATCTCAGCGCTTTGCCAGCGTCCTGGTGCCTATGTTCAACGATCTGCAACTTCCAGGCCATCGTTTGCCAACCCTTGTTCAGTATTGCCAACGCGGTAATGTATTTCACTTATAGCCGACTGATACAATGTGCTCATACCACAATGCTGCTGTTTGACAGTCGCTTCCGCGCACGTCGAATGTACGTGCTGTAGCGAATCAAAACTTTTCTTTACATCAGTTGAGATTGAACCTTATGATATAGCCATTAGTAGTCTTGGGGATAATCTACGTTTCGAGCTAATCAAGCCAGTCCTGACAGGTTGCTCTCCAGAGACCCTTTCGCGACTAGAAAACACATCTCCCGTACGTGTTCAGAATATATTCATCTCCCCAAAAATTATGCCATTTACGTAATCACGTGACAGAATATTGCAAATAACACCTCAGGCATGTCGTTTCACCTTGCACTGTCGCTCAATGGTCTTGATAGGTTTATCATTACAGAGTTATGGAAGGATATGTGTTTCAAGTGCTATCCGTTGGCGGCGGACCGATACCATTCCGGCCTCTTGGAGGAACCGGAATCGTGGCGGGATCAATTTTTTGTAAGGATCCAGAACCTTGGCAAGGGTTATACTGAACATGCACGCAGGCCCTGCGCCACGAGGAAGCAAAACGCTTTGAAGAGTTGGGATCACGTCTGCGACACCAGCGCATAGAGGCAGAGGAACGCAAGAAAGAGAAAGAAGTCAAACTCACCGACAGAATGCCTCCATCGAAACGTCCACGAGGGTGTAAGTCAGTTTACCTCGTACTTAAGATACTCTGTCTCATCCGCCTTAGGGCAACCACATCCTCCGCGCAAGACCCTTTTTCAGAAGACACGAACGGAAGCTTCCAAAATCCAGAAGACTATGTATAATGCCCGTATGGTCCCTCCAATGCCTCATGTCAAAGACTACCGCATTCGTTCCAGCATTCCTAGTGTCAAATTACTTCCGCCACCGCCACCATCCTCTTCTAGTCCCTGCGTCATCGTTAAAACAGTGGCTTATCGTCGCCCCCCTTCTACTTCTTCCTCAGTCACCTCCTCGGAACCTTCCCGTTCTCCCACTCGTTCTCCTCCTGCACGCAGATCCCATGTTATCAAGGATCACACACCTCCAGGTACTCCGCCGCAGCCGTCACCGATACATCTAGCGCATCAGCCAAATAACTCATCCGCTGGCAAGAAGGATCCTATGTCGACTCTTTTCATGCCAAAACACCGAGCTCATTCTCAACGCCCCATTCAGCCTCATGGTATACAGACGAGGTGACCATTGCCGACTCATCATCGTATCATTCCAGCCGATATAGCATATTGCATTGAATTCGACGTCTTTAATATACCGGCGCTGTATTAACTTTGACTCTCTAGATAGCACTCGACATTATATTTATTAGTTGTATTGTATCATCCACGGTCAAGCATCATTCTTCTCTTCTGTTCCGTTTGGATTGTCCAACGGCTGTGCTTGCTTCTTGGGTCACTGCAGGGCTTCAAGTTAACACGGTCTTGGAAATATGGGTCACACTGGATCCGCCGTTGCTGCTTCTTGCCAGCTCTCTAGGCGCGCGCACTACATGTGATTCGTTCCACGACAACGTAGCCCAAACGTCGCCGTCATAGTCTCATTGGCAAATTTGAGTATATTGGAATAAAGGACTCATCAAAACCCTGCCTGCTTGTTTCGAGCAAGTGATGGCCAGCAGGCGCGCTTTGCCAGCCTGTTGAATATGCCATAACTAACAAAAATGTGGTCTCTAACTTTGTCTTTTCTAGCACATTTCGACCAGTACTGCAAAATACTCCTGTCTCAAGGCCTGGGTCTCTGTATAGGTGTGCCTATCTGAACGTTCAGGCCTATCACTAGAAAATGGCTCTGGGTACCGACGTGAAAACAGGTGTGTCTATTGTTTAAATATTCTAGATGAGATTCACATGTGTGCAGGATTATGTCACCAACATCGTGCGCCTCAATAACCTTAACTCTGTCGAGCTGACTTTAAACACGATGGTATTCGGTATAGAATTTTCGCTCTTTTCGGGATAACCACTGTTGGAGCCGTAGCCGTGAAGTAGTCGTCCCCCCGTTCTTTTCGGGGGGGTTTTTTCGGAAGGGCTTTGTCTCCGCCGTCATGTGCCGCGGCTAGGTATGCGACGCTACTTGATAACACTATCGCTAGTAGCTGTAGTAGGAGGCTTAGTCGCTTCTGCGCCGACGACTCCGCTTATTATATCAGCCAGTCGTCTGATGCCCAGTACCGATATGTATTATGCTGGCGGGAGTTCTTTGATTTTTGTTCTCCTTCGCTTGTTTGACCGGTGATGCGGCGCGCTTCATACTAACCAAGATCATTGAGATTGACCAATTTTATTCTCTGGTATGTGCTCGTTTACTTTCTCGTGAAACATCACTAAGAGTGCTCACTGTGCAAAAACAGTTGTTTTTAGTGAGCCCTACTCGTACTAGGACGAACGCAGCAAGGGAAAAGAACATAGATCTAAGCCTTGAATCTCAAGATCATGATCGTTTGCTGACATAGATTCAAGACGAAGAATGAAGATAATTGAATTGGCGAGTGCGATGAGCTGACTCTTTACAGCGGTGCTGATAATAAATATTTTATGGTTATCTGGATATATTCCCCATTGAATATTATCCACAGACAGGCGTTGATATTATTTTGTGTTCGGATAGTTTCAATGTTCGTAAGAATAAGCGGCACGCTGGATTCGCCACTACGGCGCCACTCCGGTGCGTGCTCCGAACACAAGTCAACGATTTGCTTCCGTCACTACCAATTTTAAATGTGGCGAGGAACTTGAATCGAAGGTGGGAGCAAAGCGAGGAGGTAAGTGGCAGCACTTAGACGCCAAGTTGCTAGTGAGGTAGTCTTCCCCACGACATGCGAGCGCCGAGATAGCCTCACTGGTACTTAGTTCATCGGCTGCGAAGCAGAATTTAGATAAGATGTCCAGTTGTTCCTTTGATGTAGGAATGCTAATGTAACAATCTATACTGTGCATGTCATGAACTGTATGAAGTGGTGTGATGTAAACAATGAACGTGAATGCAAGGAGAACAAGTTAGAGATGCAATGGGTTGAAAGGCAAAAAAGAGTGTATTATGAATGAAATAGTCGAGGGATCTGTCAAGTTAGGCTTATCCATCGACCCATGCCCCAAATGCTGAATCAAAATCCACACCATCGCCATTGGACTGTTGCCGAGTTTTCCCCTTTCCATTGCTACTGGACCGGTTTGTCACTCGTGAGCCTGACTCACGTAGAGGAGCTTCCCATATTCGAATGGTGTGGTCATCCGAACATGTCGCAAACATTCGTTCGTTGGTCGGATTCCACGCTACTGAATTGACGCTACCCTCCCCATGACCTGGAAGCGTCTCGAGAAGTATGCCTGTATCGCACTGCCAGACGTATACATTGCCATCTTTGCGAAACGAAAGAATGAGCGTGACGTCAGTACGAATAAGACGCGGTCTTGCAGTCAATAAAACGCACCTTCGCTTCCGCTCACCACAAAATTGCCATCAATGCCTCCAAAGCAGCTGCGGATGACGTGTTTGCCCTGACGTTGCCCTGCAAACTTGCGTGCCAGTCGCCCGGAATGGAGATCGTACAAGTATATTTCCTGTGAGAAACCGAAAATAATGAGTATGCTAAACGGGGATCTCTGTTGCGAAGCTTACGTTTTGAGTGCGGTTGACTAGTGCATATCGAGAATCTCGAGATATTTTGACACTGGAAAGCTCCCCTTCCAAAGGAAAGGATCTATGCAAAGTGGCCATAAATATCATTAGCGCCTGTTCACGGTTAAAATGAAATAAGGATACTAACAATTCCGTCTGCTTTGTTGCAAGGTCATACACTATCATACAATTTCCAGACCCCCGGGAAGTATTTGAAATTGACCCGTTCCCACCACCCGACGGTGATGAAGTTGAGTTGATGGGTCGGCTATCAGGACTCAATACACCGACCGATGGTGATGGAGGACGATAGTGAATCCCGACCGCTACGACGCGTGTGAGATCGGGTGTTATGGCCAGATCAGTTACCCGAATGGCTGTCTCTCCCCACGAGTCTTTGAAATTCCCCTCGGCGTCCTGGATGTTAAGCGTAAATACGGCATAGGACATAGAGTGGAATAAGTTATACCCAGAGTATGATTCTTCTGTCTAATCCTCCAGAGATAAATCCTGAGCCATCGGGGAGCCAAGATAACGCGGCCACTGTTTCTTGATGTCCATGCTGACTGTCCAAAACGAGGGTACAAACGCCAGTCTACAAAATGCAATTAATGATACCCTGGTAAAGGAAGAAATCGACAACAAGACTAAGCAATACCTTTGTATTCCACATTCTGATTTCATTATCTGCTCCCGTCAACAATATTGAGTCATCTAATGACCATGCCAGACAGCCCACAGGAAATGAGTGGTCCCGTAGTACGAATTTCGCGGTGTAATCTCGTATCGATGGGTCCTTGTCGGTCTAAAAAGAGCGTCGTCAATGCCGACATCATACATACCATGCGGCAAAAGGGTCGTCAGAGCAACACTCACGTCAATCCGCCATATGATGGCAGTCTTGTCTTTACTAGCACTAGCAAGATATGAACCATCATGACTCCATTCAATATTCCACACCTCGTTGACGTGGACGTCCAGTATAGCTGTTGTTGTCCCAGGAAACACATCCTTATCACATTGATGATCTTCATAAAGCGAGAAAGCTTTGGAATCGAGCGGTGAGTTGTGGTATACGCATTGTTGTCGTTGGTGGGATTGGGCTTGCTGGAGTAGCGTCGAAAATCTCCGTTGAGGGATCATTATTGAAGCTGGGACATAACCTGTGCGATGGAAGAGTCAATCTATGAACTGAAATGTGCCGATGGGCACACAATTCCGGATGTCAAAGGGGATATGCCGGGGTAGGTATGCAACCCCTGAATCACAGGCTCTTCGCGTTCGGAACTGCGGCCACATCTAAAAACAAGAGCGGGACAAACTAACGTTGTAGCACGGTCAGCAGTTCACGTCTTGATGTTCCCGACGCGCCATCCCATTCTGCACGTTGCCGCAGGTCCGTAGGGTCAGAACACATCATGAGACTACAAAAAACGAGTGAGTTTATAGTAATTGAAGGTCAAGGGTGCCGTGTTCGTACCCAGATAAAAAGTGCAGTTGATCTTGGGCAACATTGAGGGGCGCAAGCTCGTTCCGCAGGACTTGTAGCGCAAGGGTTGTTTTCCCTGCTTCCAATAGTTCAAGGTATTTCTGTTGGCCGATAAAGAACTTTGCCTCCTGATAGCGGAAGACGTAAGGCACGGAACCAATACACAGATGATAACATACCCATAATCCATCAGAATCTGTGACGCCCAAACGCGTCAGCGCATCCTCTGCATCACTCCACGATGCTTCCAAGATGTATTGGCGAAACTGCGATACTTCGGGTGCTTCCATCGTGTAACCAGACTCCGCCTCGAGGGTCGCTGCGGACTCTCTATACGTAACAGGCGTGATAAGGCATTGAGCGACACACAAAGGATAGTAAAGACGTTTAACGTACATATAGCCCACATCCCGCAAGCTCTGAATGACAAGACGCACGAACTCCTCTCGGTCCACGTACGAACCGTCGGCGTACAGTGCTGTGCCCAGGAGCGACACTTTCGCGACTGACTTGCCATGCTTCTGTACTCCATTTCCAACCACCCCCGCTCCATTTGTAAAACCATTTGTTGATGGTAAAGTGAAACCATTTCCGTTAGTATGGCCGTTGGATGGACCCGGCCCATCCAGTCCCAGAGATGAGGGGCCAGCTTGAGGAGCCGAGTCCAGTGAGACTGAATGTGCAGATTCCTGGTCTGATTCAGGTATTCTCATGTTGTGATGTAATTCTTCGGTAGATACAAGGCTGTTATCAATTGCGGTGAGCGATGTGGAGGTGGATGTATCGACACTGGAGGCGTGGCTGTTGACTCTTTGTCTCTTGTGAGGCCTCGGGCGGTCAGTATCTGTTCCAACAGCAAGAACAAACGATTGGGCCGACTCAGCTAAAGATCAAAAGTGAGCTCAAACGAGTGTACGCACTGTTGTTTATATCTGGGAGTAGGACGCTCTCACTGTCCTCGGATCGAGTACGAATCAACGGATTGCGACGAGAAATAAGTTGCAGCGCGGGATCAACAACCCGCCGAGACTCAGGGTCAATTGCTAAGCTGCTGCTGGGATGAGTAGGTTCCAGAGCTGAGAACGAGTGGGGAGGTGTCGGCGGTGTATCCCGCGCAGCGTTCGGAATAGTAGATGACTCAATTGTGACAAGAAGCAAGTGGGGTAAAATGCACACAATTCTGTGGAGAGCAGGGGGGCGAAGAGGGGGCCCTTCCTGGATGCTCGCTCGGTCAACGTTTGCGCAACGACGATGCAATCAGGACTCAGGTCTTGGGAGTCAGTCCGCTTTAGGCTCTCCATGTCGCGTGCGTTCGGAGGCTAATTTCCTCTTTCTTTTTCCTTACATAAATTCACCTGCCTTGCTTCCTCAGCAACGTTTCCTAAGCAACCCAAACGGCGTCGGACACAGAGATGAATAATATAGCAACGTTTTAACGCGAAAGAGGGTCGTAAATTCGGGGTGTTGGAATGGCGCCGGCAGGGTCTTATGCGGTGTGGCACCGGAGCCTAGCTACCCTGACCGTGGCCGATCTATCACAGTTATTCACACAAGCTGCCACCCAAAACACAGGATTCCGGAATGGCGCTACGACCCTCACACAAAAATGCACTGAAAACACGTTTTCGAAACACTGATCTGACACCCCTCACCTCAGCTGCCCTTTGATTCGACCATGTGATGATTTGACAAGAACCAACCCCCCTTCTTCTCACTATCTTGCCAATACATGCCGTACTGTGAATAAACGAAATGGAAGGTTTATTCTAAATATCTTAATTTGGATTAGGGAGCTCCTCACTGGACTCAGAAGACCTGTATGATGAGCTGCAGGTTCACGTCTATACATAGACTACCCGACCGCAAGGGAAATGTTGTATTGCGATAAGCAGTCTCCAAAAAAAAGTAACTAAAATACCTATCGAGTTTTGTCCAATAGTATATAGGTAACAATTCAAGTTGGTTTTCCTTTTTTTCCGTTAAGAGCTGGGCAGGGAAGAAAGATGCTAGGTAGGCAATGCAAATAGATTTCGATTTATGTTTTGGGAACAGGATGAATTTTGGTTTGGTTTGGTTGCGAATAGATACAGCAGGATGATAAAAGAAAACGAATGGTGTGATCTGTGATGTGCGAAGTGAACAACAGGAAGTGTGAGTTGTCCGAGAGTCGATATAGAAAGCCCCAAAAAACCGGGCCGAGAAGTTGTTGAGTTAAATCGAGAGCGGAGATGCGATAGATGATTGTGAAACGGGCCAATTTCTATGTACAGATCGAGTGATCTTTCATTTTGGTTTGGTGTTGTCAAACCGAGGGGCGGAATCCAGGTCATGTATGCGAGGTCGTGATGCAGTTGAAGCAATAAGCAGATTGTCGAAAGAAAATATTTTTGAACGACGTGAAAGGCGGGCAAGGCGAAAATTCAAGACGGGGGGTGGCGACTGCGGTATAATCAACGCAGGCCAAAGGAATTACGATGGACCTCTCGTTCGCGGTTCAGTAGGCCACTCCTACCAACCCCGAACCCGGGGGCTTCAGTCGAAAACCCTATACCTTCCAATTCATCCACAGCTATCCTCCCTCGGGTCCTGGTCCTCGTATGATTCTCAGAACCCGACCTCGCAGATGTGTTTCCGTCAAAATCCAACGTGGACAACAACATCTTGGGCAGCGGCGAACTATTCCGCCGCACGGCAGTCCTTCCGCGGACAGCAGGTGGGCAGGACCAATCAAAGACCTTCTCGACGCTACTGCGGCTGTCCATGCGGTCTCGAAGATTTCGAGATTCAGGCTGCAGTTGCGCAGGTCGAGAACGAGAACGGGAGCGGGACTGCCAGGAACGGCTTCGAGACGTTCCGGCTTCCCGTAGTCGACCCCTAGGAGTCGCCTGCATGGCAGGCGAAGACCCAGATACGGATATAAACGATTTAACTTTGGAAGCGCAGGTCATGGTACCAGTGGCGAAAGCCAGTTTTGGAGTCGGTGGTGAAGCACGAGAACCGACAGAGGTTGATATAGGGGACGAACGATGGGGGGAGCTCACTTGGAGAAGGGAGAAGTATGCGGGGAGGCTCGCACGATTGCGAGTTCGTTTTGGCTTTTGGGAGACAGTCCCACCTTCTTGCTCCCTATCTTTGTCCGAAAGGTCAAAGTCATGCTCTGCTAGGAATTCGGAGCTGACTGCCGAAAAGCTGTCATCTTCCCCGGAAGTGGCGCTTTGAGGCACACCGGGTGCAAGGCCGGAACTTGAACTCGAAGAGGTGCGTCTATGAAGTGACGGTATGGTGGAGCGGTGATTTGTCGTGGAGGGACGACGAGCATATGACAGACCGGACGAGCCTGCCGATTTTGCGACGTGAACGAGACTGGACGATTTCGAGGAGCCTTCATAAATATAGGCGTCAGGGTTTCCGTTAAACATGCTGCTTTCGTCTTCTACGCCCACGTTAATGTCTTCTTCCTCGTCCGTGAGCGCAGACCACGATACGGAGGAAGCCGAGGAGGATGAGAGCGAGTAGCGGTCCCTGGCTCTGTAGCTGCCCAGTGCACTCCCGAGCGCAGAGGGAACTAATGCAGGGACTTCACCGCCAACGGCGTAGTTGATGCTTGGGGACGAAAAGACGCTACTAGACGAAGAGATAGAGGGGGAGACGGCGTCGAGTTGGGAGCATTCGTCGCTGCAATATGTTTGTCTACATGACTGGTTAGCTCAAGGACGATTGGCGACAAGGCACCGTGGACGTACCCGTCACCGTCAAGGAGTTTACTGCAGGACAAGCAGACTTCCTGGAACATGTTGGACGGGAAGAGGAGACAACGTTCGTGCTGGGTGAAAAGTGGGCGGTATAAATACAGAAGAAGGGTGTCTTAAATGAGGGACCGCACAGGTCGCGTCAAATCCCGAAAGGGTTTCGTGACGAAAATTAGAGTGACGAGTCAGCTGGCCCGTTTAGGTCATCCCCCCATCTCGACACCGCGGCATCCCATCAATCTAGCCGGTCAGGGCCACCCCAACGTTCGTCTACTGCTCATATCCACGTTCCTCTCCATTGTTCCCTCCGGATGTCACTCAGCACTTCTTCGCTGCTCTTTATTATCTTCCAACGTGTGCCCGAAGGAGTTGCCCAACCGGACGTTTCAGGGCGTCACTCTGCCGGCCAGCACACGTTCGCGTTAAACAGACTTAGAACATCAGATGATCACCGGCCTTGTTTACCAAACTAAGATAGACTAAGAGCAATTGAATGAAACTTAACCATTGCAACATCAATTACAGATCACGCCAACTTGCACCATGGTCCTGCAGGATGCCTCGCAATCTTGCACAGAAAATTACCGGAGCACGTCTTCCAGCTGTACACGTCAGTGTCAGCATGATGCAATCAGCATTGGCCTTCATCATCATTCGACACTGTTCTCCGTTCTTGCATCACCTTTCAGAATTCTCTGCTGTTCCCGCAGCATTTGCTTCCGTCATATTGCGTACCTAGGAAGCAAGTCATCCAAAGTTTAGGGTAATGTGGTGTGACCCGTCCCCCTGGATAATGCCCCAGCTGACGTGACCTTGTTTACCTTGGCGGAAAGCGAAACATTTTGACAGCCCCCACATAAACGATCGACTTTCCTTTTCTGATGGATTTACGTACATCAACATGAGGCTACCAGATGTCGCGGCCAGCGTCGCGGGAGCATATTTCCACTACTTCTATGCTCCGTTCCTTATCACCCCCCCTTGGACAATACAACACGTCGAGCATCAGATAGCCTTAGACTTTTCGAAGCTCCTTAATAGGCACCGGAGAAACTGGCTCAGCCAATAGCCTTTATGATCTGCAACTGTCACTTTGCCCCCATTGAAAACACTTTACCCCAACACGGTTCCGGTGCCTCCGCCACAGTAAAGACCAAAACGCCGCAGCAGATAGTCTTGAACTTCGAAACACACACACACGGAGTCACTTCATGATCCAAAATTGTCAACTTTCGGGTGACAGTCGGGCATCTTCGGACTTGCGGCGTATCGACGATACACAACAAAAAGCGAAGTCATTGCTGAGCGCACTGGCGCCACAGGGGGTGCCGTGGACGTCACAACCAAAGAGTCATCATTTCGACAATGAAAATTTTTTCGAGCGTGTGCCACTATAACCCGCCTGAACAACGACTGAGCCTTTTAGTTCTTCCGCTTCCGACCGCACAGGTCGAAATCGTGGTTCCGGTGCGGCCTTGTTCAGCTTATAGACCGGTCGGAATAACGATTGAACAGTCTGGGAATCGGAAGAGCTACATTTACGCGACGCCATTGTTCCCTTTACTACAACCATGCCGTACTTGACGACAAATATGAGCTCTGATATAGACTGAGATGGAGAACAATACTCTAGAACAATGGGATCGCCAACTGATAGAGTTATATTGCCGCTATCTCCTTGGGCCTGGAGCCGACGGCATCCCTGTTGAGTTATTGACGCGCCCACATGTATATATCTGCTTTTGAATATGTATTGCACTGCATGGTCACGCGAAAACCATTCTGCAGAAGAATTAATGGATAAATGATATGCATTGGGCCATCCAATTTAACTATCAGTGCTAGCCGATGTAGGATCCACACTCGTGACTTGATCTAATGCATGACTGCTATCAATTCCGCCGACGAACTTCCCTTCCAGTGACGAAGTCCTGGGAGGGCGAATCGGAGGTAGCAATTCAGTCGCAGATTCTAGAGGGCGTATGTTGACATCCGGAGTAATTGGCAGCGCAGGGCTTGGTGGAACCTCTGGCGTCGTTGGCACAGCTACCTGCTTAAAACCGGGCTTTGGTTCTGCGCGTGGTGTGCTCGGTCGGGAGGGTGTACCAATTGATGGTGTACCAATAACATTGTCCCCATTCAAACCTCCTCCGACAGGAGGTATGCCATTGGCAGGGGAAGGAGAATGTGGCGGTGGCGTCGCTGTAGGAAGCACTTTATCCGGAGAGAAATGACTGCTATCTCTCCGATATAACAGCCCTTTAAGGCGCTCATTTGCGCTGGGGACGATAGGCTTGGGGGTTGCTGGTGTTGGTTTTTGGGCCACAGATTTCTCTGATACCACGGTTTCCAACATGGTGCTTGGAGTCCCAGCATTTTTCAGTGCCCCAAATTTCTGGTGCAAATATTTTGCATCAGCTAATAATCTGGAACGTTCATTTGACCCTGTTAGAATATTAGACGGTCAGCCTGGTATTTAACGTACGTGTTTTTAGCTTCTTGG
>KN833008.1:120030-245657 GCA_000827315.1 Piloderma croceum F 1598 | reverse complement strand
CGGAAGAAAGGTGAAGTCATGAAGATAGATAAGGTCAGATGACAGGAAACAAGTGTCACGTGGTTAGTGACGCGAGAATAAAAGATTCATGACATCCAAGGTGTGACAACTATATGGTTATGCTATATAGATGTGGGACAGCTACTGGGGCTACTGGAGGCTATATAGTAAACACCTGACTACCGAAGCTATGGTAAAAGCCAGTGTCTACTTGTAGCAAAAATCCGAGAGTGCAGGTTTCCAGATGAACCTATTGGGTTTTTTACACCCAAATAGGAAACACTAAGTTCTTAGAAAACTGAAAGACTCATGAAAGACAGACCAGCAAGAAAATGGGATGAAGTTATATTTGAGAAGAGAGATATGTGTGTAGGGGTTGATGTAGAGAGAGAGAGAGAGCTATCCAGTACGAGACATGTCTGTGAGATATATATGGGAAGAGTACCTAAAGTGGAAAAAGGTGTGGCACCAGGCTTACATTGACCTGGGTCAGACCCATCCATCAATGGGTCAGGTTGGTATGGGTCAGAAGGTTAACAGATTGACTGACCTGTCAGTGGAATGGCATTGTGTCACCTTAGATTTTGCCACCATGGTCAGAATTTGTTGTTGTTGCACCTGTAGTACCAATTTATGCATCATTTGGTAAAGTAAGGATGTACATAGAAAGAGCTCTACATATGTGTGTAATAAAATATGTTGTGAGCATAATAAATAGTGTCTAAAAGTCTGAAATATAGTAAAATTTATACTGACCAGCTTTAGCTCATTATTGCTTTGCACAGTGACTCAAGCTCTCCTGTTGCCATGGCACTACTGTCACTCTTACATAGCCTATCTGTCCATATCCTTTGCCTGCTCAGGAGGAAAAGTGATTTTACAAGCAACAATCAATTTATTTGGTCATTTGTGAGATACAAATTATTTATTGTCAGATTGGAGCAAAATCTGTATATAGTATTTCTTTGTGGGTGTCATGTGTCATTGACCTCAACTTGACTCAGAGGTCTGACCTGTCAGTCTGGGTAAGTCAGCTCCTGACGGGTCAGCCATTGATGCTTCTGACAGGTCAAGCTAACACTGCTGGCATTAGCTACAAGGACTTGTAAGTTAAACCTAATCTACCTTTTTAATTCCATAGGAGGTACAGAAGGTATATCACAGCAAATAAGCCTCATAGGTGGCAATGATGTGTAGGGTAGAAATTATTAACATTATTTCTTTTACATAATTATTGGGTCAATTAGGATGTATGGCAATATTCCCACTACCTCTAAGGTAAAAGGGTCTTGAAAACAATCCGGGTAACGTTTTTGGCAGTAAATTTTGAAATTCTCATGAACTGGCTATAAAGGTTGCCGGTGCCGGATATGGGATATATTAGGAAATTTGAAGATTAAGTGTAGATGTGCCACGAGCTGCCAACCAAAGGCTGGGGGTGAATGGCCTCAAATAAAAACATGGTTGTGCTGTAATGTCCTTGTATCTATGCGGTCTAAGGCAAGGCATCTACTACCACCATGTGGCATCCAGTGGAAAATAATTTTGACTTTACACAAAACAGTAAACTAAGACTTGACACAAGAGAAAATTCAGGAGACATGGTCGGTGCAGTAAGTACTTAGCAATTTCAACCAATTTGTCACATCACATCTCAGTTGGTTACATCACCATTGCGTAATGCATCCATGAATGGGTTGGAAATCAGATTAACCCAATACAGTATAGTAAGATTGCCTCTTATGGTCAGGTATGTGAATTGTGTGACGAATTGATCAAAATTATATACTGTGATGCTATAGGCAATTGACATCAAACTGGATAATTTACATCATAGAAGGGAGAGGTAGCGGGCATTGCCACGAAGCTGGCCTTACAGTACTTATCCAATATGGTGGGAGAGAATCACCCATTTTGGTTGCAAGAGAACACAAAAGAACAATAATTTGCATACAAAAATGGTGCGGCTCAAAAAACTGTTGGTCACGTGACTGGAATCTACATACCGCACAGCACAACCACATCCCACTTTAAGCCATAATACAGTTGCATGTATGTAACAACAAATTTCCCCAAAAACTGGTGTCATAGTGTAATATGAAAATACTCATTAGAGCATGCAAACAAACAGATATGGTGTTTATTGACAGGTATAAAATCAAAAAAATCCCCAACCATGATTTGGCTACTGCATAGCCACCTAAAAGTGGTGGTGACTAAGTGGACTGCACCATAGAACTGGAACGGCGAGCTGATAGCAATCAGCCACTCCAGAAAAAAACATCCAGAGTACTGACAGAGGAAATAGATTCAACCGGGGAGTCATCACAGTTTTGACTCGGTGTGGATGCCAAAGCAAAGGAACACGCGGAGTCGGATCGTCGCGGACAGAGGGACAGACAATAAATGAAGTTCTTTCTATTCAGACTCCCCAATAGGTATGCATAAATTTGGGTCTGGCCAACGTTTAAGTGATAGCAAATATGGAAATGTATATCGTTCGTTAACGTTCTAGAAGCGCTGCATTGGTACGAGAAGACAGATTTAGACTCTAAAAGCAAGATCATAAGGCACGGGATACAAGAGTAAATGATTGGGATAGTGATTTGCGCTAGAAGTTTGAGTGAACGGAATAGAGAGAGTTATTTGTGATGTCCATTCCCATTGGCATGATGTCCGTTGAGATAGACAGGAGGTGCAACTTTATGGCCTTTCGAAACTTTGGCGGGAGAGGAGTCAAATCGTTTCCGGAGAGCAGAAATCATCTTGGAGAACCTGTGAATGCGACAATTAGCTTGAATTGAACCAGGGATATACACAGACACACACCAGAACCAATTCAGAGATTGCAGTGATACATTGCCTACACCATATATCAGGAAATAAGCCAAAGGTATTTCATTGCGGGCGCCGTATAATGTGTGCCAGAAATCATAGGACTAAATAGACACCACGTCAGCAAGTTGGTTCCCACTTGATTTCTCGAAGATTTGGCACACGAACAGAACAGAACTCACAGTTTTCGCTCCCATCATAAGCCTCACACCAAAGAACGTAGCAACGAGGAAAACCCCATTTATCAGTTGCAGAGTGCTTCCAGAGCGTCCGGTCTTGTCTAGAAACCAGTGGATGTTCAAGAAGACCGTGCTGCTGTAAACGACGAGAGAAAATTGAATAATTAGCAAAGAGAACAGGGCGCGAGACATACCACTCCCAAAAGAGACAGCGTGGGCCATAGTAGGCAGAGAACGGTCGCTGTTCAAATTTGTTATTTAGAAATGCACCATCGGTCAAATAAATAGGTACGTACGAATCCAAGAATGTAAGTGATTCCACAAGCCATTCCTAAGAGCCCAAGAACAGTCGGACTTTGTTGAAGCTTAATCCTACGACGAGCTCACCGTGAATCACGAAACCTATATCCACAAAATTTACAATGGCATCGACAGTGTCCCATACGAAATATCTTGAAATCCAAATGACATACATCTAGGTGAATAACGAATGTTTACAACGCGACGAGGGAGAACTACATACCCAGCTGCGATGGCCGCAACTAACCCAACTCTGTCATCCCAAGCAAAAGCTCGGTCCTTCTCCAAGGCCGGGAGATCAGATGCCCAGACAGCCAAAACAATGATGATAAGGGAGTGGACGAGGGATACCACGTGTATTGACCTGGAGGAATATCATCAAATATGCTCCTCGCATTACATCTGTTCACAACTCACCAATTATTCTGGAATTTCTTGTCGGCTTTCCCGTAGGCCTCGGGAAAGAAAGCCTGACTGAGCTTTGGGGCGACGATGAGATGAATAACCGTGAAGAACAAGGCCGATCCGACAAGTGTGTCGATGTGCTTAGGCATCATGGTCAAGCCTAGGGTGTCTGTAAGCAGTGGGGTGGACGCATCTCGCAAGTAAGTGCGGATGGTGTCTGCCATTGCGCCTGGTGGTAACGCAGATAGTGGGGGTTAACGAGACACCTATGAAGTTCGGATGAGAAAATATACATACCATGACAACACGGCGTCTCCTAATTTTTTTGGCGAAGGATAGGGGCTTCCACTGTGGATTAGTCTGATTTTGGAACCTGCTTGACCAAATTTGGCATCTTATCGTTCGCGATTATTCGGCTCGCGAATAGTTCGCGACTTGCTGCACGGAAGCCGTGCTCGTAATCAAATGTATTCAAATGATGCAATGCGGCGTTCTTCTATTACTAACCTCCATTCGGGAGGGACAAGACGACAAAGACCTTCCACGTAAATGCACGAAATAGCAATCAACCCAATTCACAACCCCTTATCACCCTTATCATCTGGATCTGCGTTCCTGATTCCTTCTTGACAAACAACAGCCTATTCATTTTGAGAACTTCAGCTGAGGTGGCGTTTCCGCACCCCCCGCCTTGGCAAACCCGAACCTAAGCCGCTGGCACGCCGTGGCCCGGATTTTTGGTGAAAACCAACGTGGATGATGGAATTAAATTTCAGCTAAGCCGAGTCGTTTCCGGAGCGATGGCATTGTCCTAGAAGTTGCATGCGGGTGTCGTGTCATTTGGAACGTCGGGCCGTACTGTGCGCGCAGTCAGTCAAGTTCTCGTGCAAGGGATATTACATAAAGTTTCGTTGTGTTACTAACAATATACTGGATATATCAGGCAGCAAAACCTATTTGCCGTCCCAGTACGATCTTTGTCTAATACTGGTATAGTCGAGGTCTTGCTGCCAAAGGCATTGTTTTGATGGATTGGCGTTCGGCTTCGGGGCGTGGTTCCTCGACACGGGGGCATCAGGGAATGAACAATTCAATAGCCGAATAGATAACTGTGCTGTAAGATGAGTCGACAAATATGGGAGAGGACATCGAGCTTTCCGTGAAACGGACAATGGTTACCAATGGAGTGGAGATGAAGTGCAGGTACGTGCCGACGGTATGCAGAGTACGCAATGCTGAAGCGCTGAAGATTGACAGCGTTGAGCTCAACCAGATTAAGAGTGATTAAGCTACGAGAAGAGTCCATATTCGTAACGCTGCTATACTGGAATGCTCTTATGGAATATATAATGCCCATTTAGATGACACTTTGAGCAGCTATTAATGGCAAAACCGGCTTCAAGCCGGCCCCTTTAAGACAAGCGTGGAGATCCACTATCAGTCTAAGAGGATTGTGCTATCAGGATTATAGAAGGTCCTTACCGCACTTCTACCACTTTGCAAAGGCATTCTGACAGAACCATAGCGCCTGCTTTCGCCGTTCGCTATGCCGAACTTTGTCTCAGCTGCTAGGTGTGAAACGTCTAGCTTTGGGATATCTGTTCCCAACTAAAGGGAGGTTGTTTGTGGAGCCGCTCACTGTTGATTCCGCCTTCATTTCCTAAGCATGGTCTAGCACAATATCGGAAATTCCGAACCTAGATCATCCATCATCCTTTTGCACAAGGAAGCGGGTCGACCGTTATGTAAGGCAAGACTATTGCAAACTACCGAGATTGAGGAGCGCGTTCATGGCAAGCAGTTCTCAAATGGTAAGAAGACCGACAGCGCACAATGCACGGAAAAGGTGATTGATTGGTAACGAGGTAAATATACGTCGATAGGTTGGTCCAGGCACAAGACGGCGTGTAGCGTGATAATGACGAAAGCGTAGTAGCAGTGGATAAGATAATGGTTGGTTTGAGACTAAAGGCCTATCTATACGATATCAAACATGAATGCAGGAAGTTGTTCGAATGACTCACCATCTACCGGCAATTGAGAAGAAATAACAGGTCCGGTCCAAGATCCAGTCCGAGAAATGTAACAGCAACAGCAAGCGAGACAACCAGTAAAGCAATACAATAGTTCCAGGGCAATCCGAGTCCAAGTTTCAAAACTTGTTCAGGAGCTCTCTCAGCATCTTTTCCTTCGATTTGGCAGAAACACTAGCGGCGTCCTTCTCGAGGTCCTTGCTCTTCTTATCCAAAGCAGTTATGGTGCGTTCGACGTCTCCAGGCAGGGTAGTAAGATCGGCTTTGGCGAGTTGTACTTTGGTGGGAATGGCGCGTCAGTCGATGAAGGGGATCATGGGATCAGAATGACAGGGCTGAGAGAGAGAAGAGAGTCACCACTTTGATCCAGGGTTTCATGGAATTCGGTGAAGATTTGATCACGTCGAATATACGCCTGCTCGAGCTGTGTGAATAGGTTTTTGATATTATTCTACTCGACACAAGAACCATCATTTCCGAGCTGCAAAACTATCTGAAGCCAGAAACATACCTGACTCTTCGCATAGGCGATCTTAAGATCATCCTCCTCCTTAATCGCCAAGTTCTCCATCGTCCGGCTGGCGTCATTAAATTCCAGCAAACCAGATTCGAACGGAACGTCCACTTTGGTCTCGAGAGCAGCATGAGTCGATTTTACCTGTTTAGCAGTCGGAACCAAAGTTTGTACAAGATGTTGTTTGAGAGTCAGTCCATGAGCCGTAATGGGAGTTTTCAGGTTATTGACTAGAGCAGATAGTCGTTCTTCTTCGGATTCTCCAAGTCTAGAGCGAATGGTTAGAAGTTAGCTTGAGGTTCTAACGTATACGCGCATATACCCACTCATTCTGCAGCATGGCAACGACCGTAGTTTCTTCATCCCAGTCGGCCATATCATCCTCGTCTTCAGTTTCATCGTCCTGTTGCGCCTCTACAAACTCGTTGGTGTGAAATTCACGATAAGCCTCGTCTCGTAGTCTTGTGTCGACTCCTTGATCCGAGCTTTCCTCGTGAATCTTGTCCAGATTGGCCTTAACCGGCCCAAATCGACTGAAAGAGGGCAGAGGTTTATTCCTGTAACCGTTATAGCCTATAAGAGATCGTCTGAGAGCTGCAAGACACGTTAGAAGGTGCCACAAGGGTTCTTGACCTACTAACTTGATTTGGGCGAGCGAGGATGTCTGCGAGGGGTCGACTTCTGCAAGTAGGACGTGTTTTGACGCGCCATTTAATGGTTAAATCGAGGATTCAGTGGACAAGACGCGTAGGGAATGAGCTATAATTATGTAGGAGCGCGTGTTGATGATGGGAAAGGACAAGGCACAGGAAGGGTCGGAGATCGGAAGTATTTCTGGGTACTACTTAGTTTCATCCAGTTTATTTGTGTGGTCTGCTCATTGCTATCTATTTGTCCACTCTGTCGTCTGAGGTCGGTGGACGGTGTAATTTCCATGTGATTTCTTGCTGATATAAAATTGTGAAAGCTAGCCTTCTGGTTGCACCCACGCCCACACGCTGTCTAATTCGTCATGAACTCGAGACCGCATAAGCAGTCAATGTCTGAGCTCAAACTCAGACGTTTGGTTGAGCAGTGAGTGCTGTTCTTGCCTATAGGCAGATCATTGTTGAATTTGGGACTCAAGCAACCAGCGACTTCGTGAAGACATGGCACGACCGAGGGCCAGAGTCAGTGAGGCGAGCGCAAAGTCGGTGCTAACATGGATTTGAAGATGAGCATGCACTGACGGTCGAACGTTTAGTCTGATCCGCTATTGCAAGACAACTAAAGATCACCTTGTGCGTAGAACTTCTTACATCGGAGTATTGCTAAGGCCGAAATGTTTTGCTGTTCATTGAATTTACCACCACTTTCTTGTTCCGATATGCTGATTTTCTTTGGATACACTGCTGACTTCCCGTCCCACAGGTACCGTCTGTATGGGGTCCATTAGCGAAAGGCGAGGATCCATATGCACCACCTACATCTGGGTGTTGTGTCGTCATGTGATCTCCTGCGAAGAAATACACACACTCGTTTTTGATCATGCTGCACAGACTGAACACATCACATATTCTATTAGCATAGCCGGTATTGGCGCCTGCTCTGACGTCCCTACACCTATTTATGCTATTTTGGCTTGTTTCGGTTCTGTTTTTCGGTTTAAGCTGTATCAAAGTCATATTGTTTATAACGCACGTGTCAGAGATAAAATTTATGCTGTTTCTATTATATTGTATTTCTCGTGCCTCTTGCCAGCTCTCTTGTGTCATTATGCACAGAGGAGATCTGCCGTCGCATCACCGGAATTGATAAACCGTTTGGTGGTATCCCATTTATAGGCTTGGGGGATTTTCGACAAGTAGCTCCTGTTGTGAAAGGGCAAGGAAGTACTCCTGCCGTACTGGCATCTATTAAATCATCACATCTGTGGCCACTATTCACTATCTACTCTCTCCACCATCCATATCGCAGTGCTCAAGATCCCGGATACACCAATTTTGTGGATCAAATTGGCGAAGATTACGAGCACTAACAAACATCCATCACCATGCTCTCTCGCATTGAAAGGATTGAAGGTGCCATATCCTTCCTTTATCCACCCGAAATCCTCCGCAATCCTGCAAGCTGCCTTAAACGTGCCTTGCTCAGTCCTAAAAATATTTATGTGGACGAGTTCAATGATAAGATACTAGATATCTTACCAGGCGAAGCCAGTACGTAATGTATTGCCATCCATTCCTTCTCAATTTACTTCTGATTTCACCATAAATCCTGCCAGTCTCTTATTATAGTGCCGATGCTGTAAAGGAGAACGACGAGATCGTTGCAGATCACCCCGAGGCAACACCAGATTATCTCGCCATGCTTACCCAGAACGGGATACCCTCCCATGACCTTAAACTTAAAGAAGGATGCATATGTTTACTGATGCGAAACATGTCAGTCCAAAAGAGTCTGGTTTAAAATGCCCGACTCGTGGTCCAACGTCTCCACCAACACTTCATCGAGGTCCGCGTCATCAACAATCGCACAGGTGAACTGGGTGATGTGCATTGTATCCCTCGAATTCGGTTTGAATTCACTCCTCCTCGAGCCAGTTGGACAGTACACCGTCTACAATTCCCCCTTGGTCTCGCATATGCTACAACCTTCAATGGTTGCCAAGGACTTACCTTAGAAAAAACTGTACTGGATTTGCGTTGCGAGGTTTTTGCTCATGGTCAACTCTACACAGCCTCATCACGCATCCAAAACCGACAAGACTCGCGTATACTTTTCCCTGACAACCAAAAAGATCAGTCACTGCTAACGTAGTTTACAAATATCTCCTACTGACTATAATAGGGGTTGTACTCGGAATGCCTTTCATGACATTTGAAACGAAGAGAGCAAAACACGCTCGGCGAAGCCGCCCCCCTTGTATATATATAAATACTATCATCATGTTGCAGGCAAGTGATAATTCGTTAGAGCAATTAAGGTGAGCATATGAGCATGTTGTTGAGACGACGGAATTCCGAAATCGCGAAACTTGCTAAGTGACATGTACTTACGAATGTCCAGAAAGCTGACAAAGTGAAGACTGTGTGGCCAGACCTGGCCAAGTTTACGAACATTTTCGGTATGAATGTCATATGCCTAGTTAACCACCTCGATGCTGTGGGCTGGCCAGTTGTGCGCTTGTTCAAATATTGTTTTGCGACTTGGATTCAGACATTCGTGACGATGCAGCAATACCTGGAGCCCGGTGATCTCCAGAGATCAGCTATTGAAGCAAATGATGAAACTTACAGATGAGGCTGGACTATACCGCCGCGCTTAGGTCGAGCGCTTAACCTTAGAGCGGCCACGAGGAAAAGCAACGCATGAGGAAAACTCAATTGCAAGCCGCTCTTCTTCCATCACAGCTTCTCTGAATTTGACATGATAAGGCAGCAATATTCAAGGCACTTGTCAGCAAGCACAGGCACATCGTACTAATAGCTGAAAGCTTCAATTGTTCGCAAGATCTTAAGATGGTGATTGTCGCCCGAGATGTCTGCCTAAGCTAGCGTTTCAAATCCAGCAAAGACCAGCAGATTGCCAACTTACATTCACAATAGCGGGAAACAAAGGCTATGTATGCAGCAGTGTGAAGTCAACAACGTGACATCAATGTCCAGCGCCATCAAAGCGGATGGTTTTGTTCTTGTTTAGGTGACTTTTGTCATTTCTGCCCAGCTCCTCATCTTGTTCTTGCTACACTTCACGCCGATAAGTCCAAGTGGTTGTAGACGTTGTTTCTTACTGGCGGGTCGAAAATTCATCGTTATACGAGGTCAGCATAGGTCTTCGTGTGACCATGATCGACAGACTGAAACCGGACTACTAGATATTCCTTTGCAGACTCAAGGGAGTTTTGCCAACCAAAAGCACTAGCTCGCCTTTGAAACATTTTTACTGCCTATCATGAGCGCGCGAGCCGGCCGTCAGTCGATGTCAGAACTCAGGTTGCGTCGGGTGCTGGAGCACAATCAGCGCTTGCGGGAGGATTTGGCAAGACCCAGAGTTCGAGTCAGTGAAGCCAGTGCTAAGTAGGTTTATGTAGTGTCATTCGAGGGTTTTCAGATGCTGATCCCGATTTTCGTTGGGGGTAGCTTGATTCGGTATTGCAAAACAACTAAAGATCATCTCGTTCGTTTGCTGTGACCCAATATGCATCGGTCAAACGAGCTGCTGACATTCTTTTGTGCAGGTACCGTCTGTGTGGGGTCCAGTTGGTAGAAACGAAGACCCATATGGCCCACAAGGAGGCGGCTTCAAGTGTTGCGTGATCCAATGATCCTCCCCGAATCCATCTGCTCTCATCACTATACAGCTTCCTTATTCGTGGCACTCTGCTTGACGTAGTGTTTGCCTGGTATACCACAACTTGTATCAGGACCACGAAACGCTACAAATTCCCATTATTGCTGTCTCATTGTTTTGAAATTTGCGTGCATATCTCATTTCTTTCGTGCACTATACGAGTCTGCTGTTCAGTTTCAATTTGACATACTTCGAGTGCTGTGATGTCAATCGCTTGTGCATACCATCCGTATATACAAGGCTCGCTCCAATCTTATTATTGACATAGATGCTCAGGAGTGAATTTTTAATTTTGTTGCCTACACCTTTTCTAGGAATTGTCGCACACCAGCTTCATTCAGTGCGCCGATAAATTGATCAACCGGTTGACCTGCCTTGAAGGCAATCACCGTTGGTAATGAGCGAATCTATGATGAGAACAGCAAACATAAGTAAGTCGAAGTTATTAGCGCAGATAAAATTATATGCCAACCTCATATTTTTGGCCCAACTCAGTTTGCTGATCGATGTCGATGGTGACGAGGTCCATTGACGACCCACTGCCGGTCTTGACAGACGCATCTTCTGCTAACTGTTGGAGGATTGGGGATAACATTTTACATGGACCGCACCAGCTGTTCAAAGCCAAAGTTAACGAGCCATTTCGCCATTGCAGGTTCCAGACATGCTCGGCGTAGAAATCTACGAGGACGACTTTATCCTTCGCGGCCGTGTTCAAAACGACCCTCTCGAACGTCTTTTCAATATCCGGAATGCGTCACCAAAAGAAACAGAAAATTGATTCAATTCAGATTAGTAATTAAAACAGAAATAATGGTGGGCACCTTTACATCTGCGCTCAGGAATTTTTCTGCTCGATGGGATGTCGAGTGGAATTGTCGAATAACTAGAGGGGGCTGTGATCGCAAGGATGATCGGAGAGAACGGATCAGCACAGACATGGTGATCGGTGGAGAGCGGGTGGAGTAGAATTTGCCGTTAACGCTCGTAGATTGATCATTATTGCTGACAGGAACAAGTCTCAGTCTTCTCGTTAATAGTTCTTGATCATCAAATATCATGATATAGTGTTTGGGGATATTTTCAATTCGGCATGGACTGAACAATTGTATTCATTCAAAACTTGTGGTACAGTGTGGTACCGCGGTACAAATGATAAAGTTATTCCAGTTGAATTCAACGTTGAACATCCATGACCAAAATACGACATCTCAGTTAAGTTCTCCCCAAGTCCCCTCTGTTGGGTGTTGATGCGAGCGGTCAGATTCCAACATTATGCCATCTCTACAAAATGTTTTCATTGGAGGATTGATAGCAGGAACGGAAGTAGACGGGGTTGGCAAGGAGATGAGCAAAGCTATATAAAAATGCACTGGTAGCCATCAACGACTTTTCCTGCTTCACTCTTCATCGCCCTTTCACCTGTCGCTAGTCGGTATCATACATTTGCGAGCAGGGTGCGCATCCTGACCGTAGATCCAGACGTTATGTAGTCGCTGATCATTTGCGAAATGTAGTCTCGATTCCAGTTCGTTGCACACTTTCGAAACTACACAAGTCTATCCATCTTTAATCACCAATTTGGCCTCCTCGAAAATGCGTTTGTCTACTGTCACCGCAGCTCTTGTTCTCGCTGTCACTGTCTCAGCGCAACAAAATATCACCGTGATTGTTGGGGGTAATGATACCGTCACATATAGCCCTTCCAGGTCAGCCACAAGAAAGTGATTCTCTGCTCACCTCTGAACTACTGTTTTATTGTTAGTGTGAATGCCTCCGTTGGCGACACTATCGCCTTTCAATTGTGAGCAAAGGCCTTTTGACTGATTTAACGGTCCGCTTACAATACTGCTAGCCAATCCAAAAACCATACTGTCACCCAATCCACTTTCCCCGCGCCTTGCCAGAACATGACCACGCCTACTGCGGGTATTGACTCGGGCTTCATGGCCGTTGCCGCGAATGCATCATTTTTCCCGGAGTGGAGCTTTACCATAACCAATGCCAGCACTCCGTTATGGTTCTACTGCCGTCAAACAGGGTAAATTGCGCGTCGACCTCTGCCCTTACGGTGCACTGATACAATGTTTGCTTTAGGCATTGTCAACAGGGAATGGTTTTTGCTATCAACCCGACCGTTGCCAAGAGCTTCGCTGCTTTCCAGGCCGCTGCCAAAGCCAGCTCTCCCGACGGTAGCCCTAGCTCATCGGCTTCCTCGTCCAGTAGTAGTAGTACTGCGGCAAGCAGCACACCCAGTGCCTCTGCCACTGGTGGCGCTATGAGGCACAGCGGCAGCGCCGCGATTGTCCTCGCCGTTATGGGTATTACAGCCGGTATATTGCTGTAGTGTCATGTGCAGGTTTATGTGCAGGATGGCCATGGGATAAGCTGGATACCACATAAATATTTGTGCAGTTTTTTTTCTGCTTTGAGTTTAACTTTCGACAATGTATGTCATATTATTGGGCGAATGACAATTGATTGGCCAGTGGCCACCTATATCAAGTTGAATTTGTGTGTCGATCAGATGTTTCCGCAAAAGGAACCTCAAGGCCTCCGTCTCTACCACTCCGTCGATTGCGAAGTGTGTTATCCAGTTTCTCCTTCAGCTGCTAAGAAACAGAGGCTATGGATAAGATACGAGTGTCAAAGGTTTGATTTGTGGTTTATTGCGGTCCTCTTATCTGATCGGGTTGCAGATCGAAAAGGTCACTTGCAGTAAATCTGGAATCACTCGAGATGGAACACTCCATTTGACCGCGCATCATCTTATATTCAGCTATGCTGAAGGGAGTGACCCGGAGATGTGGGTAAGCTATTGCCATTAATTTCACCCCATGTCGGTTAATGACCTTCTCCAGGTACCGTATCCTTTGATTTCACTTGTGACGCGACTACCCCAAACATTACAAGGCCAAAGTCCTGTAACATTCAGTTGTCGCACATTCGAAACCTTCACGATCTCTTTTGGGGGGGATTCTGACGCGTTTGATGTATTTGAGAGTGTGAAGGAGCTGACAGTCGCAAGTAATACTCTTTCCAACGGGCGGTTATCCTTGACTCACCTTCTGCGCTAGTGTCTGTCACACAACTTTATGCATTTTATTATGTCCCAAACCCACCCCTTGCTGAGAATGACGGCTGGTCATTGTACTCACCCAGAGAAGAATTTGGCCGGATGGGGATTGGATCTCGAACGAGGGCGTGGAGGTTTACTGATATCAACAAGGACTACTCGGTATGTCCCTCCAAATACCATCCTCCCGTTTTATTGACCCTCAGTAAATAGTTATGCCCATCATATCCTGCACGTCTGGTGGTCCCGACGAAAATCAGTGATACGACATTGCAGTACGCTGCGAAATATCGTAGTAAATGTCGAATACCTGTTCTTGCGTACTTGCACTGGGCCAACTACGTGAGTTTTATTTTGTAAAATACATAGCTTGAAACTGATACATCATATTTTTAAGGGAAGTATCACTCGGTGTAGCCAGCCTTTAGTTGGCTTCAGCCAGAGCCGCTCCGTCCAAGACGAGAAACTGGTCGAGGCAATATTTCAGTCTCACTGGGCTCCGGAATCTCGTGCTTCGAACGCAATGATATATGGAGCAACATCCACAAATCTAATCATGGACGCCCGTCCAACGACGAACGCAATGGCCAACACTGCAAGGGGCGCTGGGACAGAAAACATGGACCACTACAAAGAGGGCAGAAAGGTCTATCTGGGCATCGACCACATCCACGCTATGCGAGAATCTCTTGCTAAGGTCGTGGAAGCATTGAAAGAAGCAGATGCCATGTCCGCAAGTATCAATGACAACCTTCCTGGACAGATTGGGCACCTGTCGCTCCTTGATAGACAAGCACTCCGTCGTTCCGGTTGGTTGAAGCATATTTCCAATATCATGGAGGGTACCGTATTACTAGTTCGGAATGTGCACGTCAATGCGTCGCATGTTCTGATCCACTGCTCCGACGGTTGGGACCGCACATCACAGCTGTCATCGCTCTCCCAACTCTGTCTTGACCCGTTCTACCGGACTATGCGTGGGTTCCAGATCCTGGTCGAAAAGGATTGGCTCGGTTTCGGTCACAGATTCTTGGACCGCTGTGGCCATCTTTCATCGGAAAAGTTCTTCGTAGCACCCGTAGAGAACGCAAATGGTGGTACGGACGCCAAACAAGCATTAGCCTTTTTGACATCTGTGCAAAATCGCATTATCTCGCCCCATCATATAAAGGAGACGAGCCCTGTTTTCCACCAGTTCCTCGAATCCGTCCGTCAAATCCAACGGCAATTCCCGCAACGTTTTGAATTCAACGAGCGCTTCCTGCATAAACTCTACTACCACCTTTACTCATGTCAATTCGGCACATTCCTTTACAATTGTGAAAGGGAACGCAGGGTAGCCGAAGATGGCCCACCGCCGTGCGATCGCACCATCAGCGTTTGGGATTTCTTTAATTCTCCGCCTGAGACGGAAAAAAACCTGAACCCAGATTATGATCCAACTTTGGATGATCGGAACAGTCGCTTGCCGAAAGCGGATATGGGTGTACTGTTTCCTAACCCGAAGGATGTACGATTTTGGCATGAGCTGTATGGCCGGTCGGACGAGGAGATGAACGGAAGGATTGTGACGGGACAGGTACGAGAGGGAGGTGTTGAATTGTCTGCGCCAGTGGAAGATGCAGAGGACGATCCTGTTTTGCGTACAGGCACTCCATCAAAAATGCAACTTTCCCCATCACCTGCTGCGTCACCGGCGCCAGTACTGCCTCCTGCACGTTCTACGATTGTGGCAAATCCTTCAACCCTTCAACCATCTCAGCCCAGCACTTCGAGGGGACTCTGGAGTTCCTCGGCGGAGCTATTATCGAGGCCTGAAGACCATTCATCTGGATCGCCTTCGCCAGTCTGGCAGCCGGCTGGAAGTCCGGCGAGGTCTTCCTCTCCAGGTTCTGCCTACACAACGCCTCCGAATCGTACGCGTACTGCTCCGAAGCCAGATCTTTTTGGGGAGGGAGTTAAATCCGTGTGGGGGAAGTTTTCATCGAACGCCTCGGCGGCATTCTCTGTAGTGCAGGACGCGTATGATGGTGTCACCAAAGACTTCAAAGGGCTTTCAGCGTCGTCGGCTAGTGGTGATGGCGAGATGACCGACAAGACAGCAGAGTTGCGAAGCCGTGATTCCCTTGAGGCTTGGGGGGACGATCAGCCTTCTTCACGGCATATTCCCCAGGCGTCTACAATCGGGCCGTCGAGCAACCCATGGGCCAGCGTCAAGGGTGGTCGCTTAGTGACCCCTGCACCATTCGAAAATCCGTGGAGTTCTGTACGAACTTCATCCCCTCGACAATCTGCGCTGATCCAAGATCTATTCGATCCCTCTACTGAACTTCCACGGAACTCAACGATGGAGCGTGTTTCTCCGAGACAAGAGAGTTCATACCGTTCAGCGTCGCCTATCCGATTATTTGACTCGTCAACAGCAGAACTGACGGTCACGCCATCCAAACCGGCAACTGCATCATCTTCTTCAATACCTCCGCCAGTGCTTGAGACCCCACCTCCCGCCAGCAACACAGATCCTCTTGGAGTTGGTTCGTTTTAGTATTGTGTACGCATTGTATTTGGATTCTGTCATATAATATTACTCTTCGACTATCTCCAAATGGGTCAAATTGAGCCAAATCATGTTTGTCCTGAATTGGAAAGACAGTGAGAAGATGGCGTGATGCCAACAATTTTGGGCCCTCATAACAGCCCTGCTTTCTGTTTATCAAACTCATCCTCTTCTCCCATCTTCCTCCCTCCCCTCTCCTTGCATAATTTACCAACTATGAGTGCCAACGGACACGCCGTGCGTCCTGAGCTCCCCCATGGTCATTTCCTGTTCACATCTGAGTCTGTTGGTGAAGGTCACCCCGGTAGGTTCATCGTCCTTTTGACATTTTGTGCCGACACTGATTGTTTCATGCAGATAAGATTTGTGACCAGGTTTCCGATGCCATTGTAAGGACAATATAGTTGATTTGTTTGACGACCTTTTTACCAACGCATTTCCCTATGACACAGCTCGATGCATGCCTTGAACAGGACCCATTCTCCAAGGTCGCCTGCGAGACTGCCTCTAAGACAGGCATGATCATGGTATTTGGAGAGATCACAACAAAGGCTCGACTTGATTACCAGAAAGTCATCCGCAACACTATCAAGCAAATTGGTTATGACGACTCGGAGAAGGGCTTCGATTACAAAACGTGCAACATCCTTGTTGCTATCGAGCAGCAATCACCCGATATTGCAGCTGGATTGGATCATGGCAACCTCGAGGATCATGGTGCTGGTGATCAGGGTATCATGTTCGGTTATGCGACCGATGAGACCGAGGAGTTAATGCCGTTGACGATAATGCTGGCCCACAAGCTTAACGCCGCAATGGCTGTTGCTCGTCGCACTGGTGTACTTCCATGGCTTCGACCTGATTCGAAGACTCAAGTCACCATTGAGTACAAAAAGGATGGTGGTGCTACCATCCCTCTCCGTGTGGACACCGTTGTCATCTCCACACAACACGCAGAGGAAATCTCAACCCCAGATCTCCGCCGAGAGATCTTGGAAAAGATTGTGAAGAAGGTTATTCCTTCTCATCTGCTTGATGATCAGACAGTCTACCATGTGAGTGCAGACTTTTGATTTACATGACAGCTTATTGAACCCTGTCGCAGATCCAACCTTCAGGACGTTTCGTCATTGGAGGACCCCAAGGAGATGCCGGTTTGACAGGCCGTAAAATCATTGTCGACACCTATGGCGGTTGGGGAGCTCACGGAGGAGGAGCTTTCTCTGGCAAGGACTTCTCCAAGGTCGACCGATCTGCAGCTTATACTGCCCGCTGGATCGGTTAGTTCTCCATTCGTTCTTCATTCACATTGAGGCTGAATGGAAAATTCGCTACAGCCAAGTCGATTGTAGCAGCAGGTCTCGCACGTCGGGTACTCGTGCAGTTGTCATACGCCATTGGTGTTGCAGAGCCATTGTCCATCTATGTGGACACCTACAGCACAGGAAAGAAGTCTGATGAGGAGCTCGTCGCCATCATCCGCAAGAACTGGGACCTGCGTCCCGGTGTCATCGGTAATTGACTTATTATTATTTCTTAACTGGTTCTTTTGGCCTAATCTGTCGCCGGTAGTCCGTGAGCTTGACCTCCAGAAGCCACAATATCTCAAGACCGCATCGTACGGTCACTTCGGTAAATCATGTTTTAGTTATTTTGTCTGTTCGCAGTTCTGAACTTCGGTCACCAGGTAACCCTGCGTATAACTGGGAGAAGCCTAAACAGCTCAAACTTTGAGAGTCAACCTCTCTCACATCGGCATCCTTGGACACATCTAGCATCGGAAGTTCATCCTTCCGCTATTTATCATTCAATAAAAATCTCAACATTATAGACGATGGAAAATTAGACGACGGGATTATACTATTACCTCGAGTCGCCACCCACTATCACTCACATACCCCCTCCACATGCGGCCCATAGGGTATACAGCTGTATTCATAGATGTTTCGTATTAGTACCGAAGAATATGACCGCGTTCAACCGCCGTAGTGTTCATCTGTATTCATCGATATTACAATTGGACAGTGCTTGGAATCGATGATAGATACGCTTGGGCCTCTTTCGGTCCACGCACGTTGTTTCAGAATTTTTCAATCGATCTCGCTCTTTACGGTCCGAAAGTCGCGTCTCATCCCCGAAAGAAAGTTGCTCATGGGTTAACCAAATGATCCGTATTGAGTACTGCCTCCCACTATCAAGCTTATAGCTCGAACGCACGTTCGCCCTTGGGGCGTATTGTATCGCCCTTGTGTTCCTTGTATTCATAACTGCTAACCGTTTAAGATATTTCTACCCGAGTAAGTGGTCTTGCCCTCCCCTGAATCTCGCCACTAACTTCGATCGACAGTGTGTGGAATCCTTGGACTATTGTTACACGACCCCAGCGTAGATGCAGCTCAGGAAATCAACGAAGGATTGTCGCTCCTTCAACATAGAGGCCAAGATGCATGCGGGATCGTGACTTGTGGGCCAAAGGGTCGATTTTATCAATGCAAAGCGAACGGCATGGTACGTGATGTTTTCGACAAAAATGCTATCTCAAGGTTGATCGGCGGGATGGGCGTCGGCCATGGTACGCGAGTCAAAGTCTTTCATTGGCGCAAAACATTTACACGCGGTATCCGTCAGTGCGCTATCCGACTGCTGGAAGCTCGAACAACGCAGAGGCGCAACCATTCTACGTGAATTCACCCTACGGAATCGTGTTCGCGCATGTAAGACGACTCTATATGATGCGTCCCATAAACTAAACATGATTCAGAATGGCAATCTAATAAACACTGCTTCGCTACTGCAATTCATGGATGCCACAGCCCACCGACACATCAACACATCGTCCGACTCCGAATTGCTTCTGAACATATTCGCGAACAACCTGCAACAGACGGGCAAGTTTCGCATCAACGAGGAAGATATCTTTACTGCTATTGGTGGCCTCATGAAGCAATGCAAAGGCGCGTACGCATGCGTAGCTATGCTGGCTGGTTTCGGGATCATCGCCTTTAGAGATCCCAATGGTATTAGACCAATTGGCATGGGTGTTCGCAAGTCGGGATCAGGTCGGGATTACTTGTTCTCGAGCGAGAGCGTCGTAGCCGATGCAAGTGGGTTTGGAGATTGGGAGGACGTCAAACCAGGTCCGTTGTAGCCTCGATATTTTGCCATACACTCACTAGACATTACTTTAGGAGAAGCCGTGATTATTACTCGGTCAGGAGTATCACGTCGTCAAGTGTCAGATCCGGCCACCTTCGCACCAGATATCTTTGAATTTGTCTATTTTGCGCGGCCAGATTCCGTTCTGGATGGTATTAGCGTCTACCGAAGTCGTATGGCAATGGGTGATGCACTTGCCGAAGAGGTCAAGAAGGTTCTGAGTGCACGTAACCTAACTGTCGATGTTGTCATTCCGGTGGGTCACTTTTCTTTCGTTATTTTCTTCCAATGCTGAATTTATCATTAGGTACCAGATACTTCTCGTGTAGCGGCACTCAATCTTGCACAGAAGTTGCAACTACCTTACCGCGAGGGATTCATCAAGAATCGATATGTCGGACGGACGTTTATTATGCCTGGGCAGCAAATGAGGTATGGTCTTCGTGAACCTCTGGTATCATGGTGTTGTAACATGCTCTGAACAGGAGAAAGAACGTCCGACGGAAGCTGAACGCGATGGCTCTGGAGTTTGTTGATAAGAACGTTCTTCTTGTCGACGATTCCATCGTTCGTGGTACCACCTCCAAGGAGATTGTTCAAATGGCAAAAGATGTTGGTGCAAAAAAAGTCATCGTAGCGAGCTGTGCTCCTCCCATTCGGTTCGTAGCCTTTCTTATCTTATTATTTGTTTGTGTAATGGTATCTGAACACTGTATTACAGTTATCCGCATGTGTACGGCATCGACATGCCATCCAGGTCAGAGCTTGTAGCCTACAATCGCGACACGGAGTCAATAGCGACCGCCATCGGTGCAGATCTTGTAGTGTTCCAAACGCTTCCTGATCTCGTGTCGTCTATCCGACATCTCAATCCCAACATTACGACATTCGACTGTTCAATGTTCACGGGTGACTACATCACGGGCGGAGTAGACGAGGCGTACTTAGCACATATTGAGGGCTTACGCGCCGACAATGTGAAAGAAAAAGTAGTGGATGGTGGTTTTATGGCCGTGAATGGCAAGGGAGGAGGCGTCGCTCGTGCTGATGGAGCTGGGCACGATAGGGAGGCCGAGGTGGGAGCCAATGGTGGTCCAATGAACGGGGCCGATGACACAGTCGGTTTGCATAACACATGGAAGACTAATTGATATTTGCTCATGTCAAACGGTCAATGGTGCTGCGTCCTTGTCGGTATACTGCTCAATATTCTAGAATTACAGTCGAATTATAGTTGTCACTTGAAGGCCACGTGCTCAGCTACAGTACTGAGTCACGCGACGGTGTTCGTTTGTCCGCCCGGTTTTATTTGCACTGAACGTATAATCATCTGTTAATGGCCTTCCGCTCTTTCTTCGTCGTTTGTGTCTTGGTCGCCTCATCTGCATGTAACGCGACAAATAATTCAGCTTGGAATGGACATATCACCCCAGGATCCACGACGCCCAGCACCTTTACCCCATATTATGTCCCGCCGGGCGCGAAAAGCTATGATTCATCTTCTCCTCTCATTCATTACTCCGGAAAGTGGACAGATTCCTTTTCTGCAGCCTACGTTCAAAAGAGTCTACGATGGACATCCCATACAAACGCATCAGTTTCCTTTACTTTCACTGGCACTGGCATCGAGTGGTTCGGAAACTCGGGAAGGTCGCACGGCATCTCGGACGTTTATGTGGATGGTCACTTTGTGCAGAGCGTAGACGCGTGGAGTGCCGTTCGTAACAAGCAACAGCGCACCTTCTGGAAGTTCAACTTGCCATATGGAAAGCATACCCTCAAAATAATCCACACTGGGAAGAGACAGGGATCAAACAGGAACGGAATACTTGATGTAGATGCCTTCGTCGTCACGAAGGGTGTGGCACCTCAGGAAGCTGGCTCTTCTCAGCCTGCCGCTCAGCCTGACCTTCTTCATTCTCAATCGCTGTCGACTTCGGCTCCAGATCCATCCGTCGGCCAATCTAAGTGGACTTTAGTACAAAAGGGGACCACAGGTGTCCACGCAATGCAACTGGCCATCGTCTCATCCACCCATGCTATCATTGTCGATAAAGTGGAGCACAATCCACTTACGATATCAGGTCATCCTGCCTGGGCAGCATTATACGATTTGAATACCCATGCGGTCACACCTCTGGCGATGCAGTCGAACTCCTTTTGTGCCGGCGGTACCTTCTTAGGCAATGGGACATTGATCAACGTTGGCGGAAACCCTGTCGTCGATGGATACACCTCCTCTGCAGATTTTGGCGACCTTGACGGGTTGCAGGCAGTACGTCTCTTTGAACCTTGTGATTCAGATTCAGTGGATGGTTGTGTCATGTACGAGAATCACGCTCGTATCCGTATGGCGAGCCCAAGATGGTACAACACCGTTCTTCGCATTTCGGATGGGAGCGCTATGATCATCGGTGGTTCGAAGAAGGGGGGGTGGATTAACAATGCGACAGTCAACAACCCGACCATCGAATATTTTCCGCCCAAGTCTATTCATGGATCCAATGGCTTGCCCATCGACCTCCAATTTCTCGTCGATACTCTGGCGTCCAATTTATTTCCGATCGCTTTTTCGCTACCTGACGGTACGGTGTTCATGGCTGCTAATCGTGACGCGATTATATACAATTGGCAAACGAATACGGAGCGCAAGCTTCCCCAGATACCCAATGGTGTTCGGGTGACTTACCCAATGACTGGAACTGCACTTTTGCTCCCCCTCTCCCCGGATAATAATTATATGCCAGAGGTTCTTCTTTGTGGCGGGTCGACTATCGACGACACCAAACCTGGCTACGAGATTTCGTCGCAAGACCCTGCATCAGCACAATGCTCCCGGATGGTGCTCAACGATGACGGCATAGCTGCAGGATGGCAGGTTGAGCAGATGCCTCAAGCCCGTACAATGCCCGATGCTGTTCTTCTTCCTACGGGTCAAATACTTATCGTCAATGGCGCTGGATCGGGCATATCGGGATACGGAAATGTAGTCAACCAAGTCGGCGCTTCCAATGCAGACAATCCTGTCCTCACGCCTGTTCTATACAATCCATACGCGCCATACGATCCAAACGAGCCGTCGGGACGGTTTTCAGCAGAGAGTCTACCATCCAGTCAGATCCCTAGACTCTATCATTCGGTCGCAACGCTGACGCCAAACGGAGACATCATGGTTGCAGGGAGTAATCCGAATCTGGACAGGAGTGAAGTGAAGTATGGGACGGAGTATCGAGTAGAATGGTTCGGGCCACCGTATATGACAATGGAACGACCTACTCTGACTGGCGATGTCCCGAAGATGATCGGCTTTGGAGAGAGCGTACAGATAAATGTGAATCTTCCTTCTACCGCGAGTTCCAACGCAGATATCAAAGGTGTGTTTCTGGTGACAAGTTGAGCATCACTAATTCTCTAACTTACAGTCGCTCTCATGGACCTTGGATACGTGACGCACGCCATACACGCAAATTCTCGCTTGGTCTATCTGGTGGCATCGCTGTCGACGAGCGACAGGAAGACATTGACGATCACTGGGCCACCAGACGGGAATGTCTACCCGCCCGGCCCTGGCTGGATATATACTGTCATCGACGGGGTACCTAGTAAAGGAGTGAAGGTGATGGTCGGTGACGGGAAAGGGCCGGTTGTTGACAATACGGCCTTGGAAAAGTAAGTGGATTATCCCATGCCAATCAATACATCTGTTCTGACCGCAAGGTAAAGTCTTCTCGCGCAGACTGCTGTAGATCAGCACGAAGCATCCAAGAACGATGGAAACGAAGATGGTTCAGAGTAATTGTTGAAACATAGCGGTCCTGCTTGCATGCACCATTCGATTTCACGGCAGCATGAGCCACGGTTTGATTTTGGACTGGACTGTTTTGCGGCAGATGTGTATTGTAGATTTGTAGCCTTGCTCGTGGCATTGAACATCTGTATTTTAGGGCTTGGAACTCACATGATATTGCCAGTATATATTAATGAAACAGCGTGCATTCATTGAAGTATCGGGTTGTCTAGTCAAAAAGGAAGGGAGCATTGTTACAACGCCCGCTGCTTCATCCGGCTGCTCACTGTCCTCAGCCCAGCATAAACTTTACCAGGTGGAGAGCCTAAAATTAGCGACACGATAGCATCCCGGGCAACTTTGATGTTTTGGAAGGAGCCCATAATATGTATTTTTCTAGATAGATCAGAGACGGTGGGTAAGGAGCCCGCAAGTACATTGAGGTAAGACACCTACGTGTCGGCGAGAACAATTCGTGTCCGACTGGCATTTTCGATGGTGAATTTGGTCTTTCCATCTTGGCCGGCTATACGACCTGACAAAATGTTTTGGCTTAATGATTAACTTTGGTGGTACTACAGATGTCCTACCGATGGCACGAGATAGATGATCGCCGTGAAGAGTCTTCACGTCTTTAATCTCAAAAGAATCCAGGTAGAGATCATCCAATCGCAGGAGAGCGATGGCATCCTAAATAATGATATTAGTCCCAAAACTTAAAAGCAGAAAGGCATCGATCTCACATTAACATCGAAGCCTAACGCGTATGCCTTCACAAAGTCCGCACCCTTCTGGAGCGATCCGATTTCTTTTGTATGCTTAGAAGTCTTCGCAACACAGCAATTAAAACATCAACGAAACGCCATGGACAGCCGATCACACAAACACGCACCCGGACTTCTACACATTTCCGTTGCACGTTCATCCTCACTTGCAAACCAAGCATTTCGGTCAGGGGACCAAAAATATTTATCCAGTCCTTTTTAAGCGGAGTCATGCGATGAGGCGGTATAGCTATCCGTCTCGTCTCTGATTTAAGAGTTGTTTGACCAGCGGAAATGGGTAATGGTGGAAAAGCAGGCGCCGAGGTAGATGGGACATCGTCTGTTCCAATCATCAGGTCATCGTCTTCCCCACCATCTGGGAAGGTGGTAGGTATAGATGACTCGGCAGTTTCCTCGACGTCAACCCCGACTTCAACCACTTCGTCGCCGTTCATAATTTCATCGTCGATGTTGCTGTGCTCAACAGCATCAGCCGGCTGGAATTTTTTCTTGGATAATTTTCTGCGATTTTTACGGGGTCCAGAAGACGTTGGTTGGACAATAGAGACGACCATTTTGCGCGAGGTAATGAGAGGCGACTGTAAGCAAGCTGGCTTGATGCCGCACGAGAAACTTGAGACAGCATCCTTTTTCGGACAGTGGTTCTCTTCTCTTCATTTCACAACTACAAATTCCTGTCATGCCATGGCACAAGCAAGTAGTATCCGAAATCTAAATAATAGTCGCGAAGAAGGTTTCTTAACACTTCGAAATTTACCTGAATACGTTTCTGACAAACAATAGCCCTTCAGGCTCTTCTTGGCTCTCTTCCTCCTACGAGTTCGCGGAATGATCCCAAGCTATCTGCAGATCAGGTGAAGAAGATATCCGAGAAATTGCAGGAATTAGTAGGAGAAACTGGATCCGGGGACGAGAAGGGTGAGGTAGTATGCCCGGCGTTCCGATTCAACAGCTGCATTCACTGATGTCATAAGAGCAAACAGCTAATCAATGAAGAGGGACTTCCGATCATAGAGTTAAATGAGCCTCTCGATGATGCGAAACCCTCTACATCATCTGAACCTACGATAATTCCCAATGAGCCAAATCTGATGCCCTTGGCATCTCTGCCTGCTTCCGAACGCGAACGACGACGAATCGAGCGGGACAGAATTCTGGACCTTCTCGAACAGGAGGAGAGTATTCAACATGCGAGAAACGAGGAAACAGAGCAAACACAGAGACGTGAAACGTCGCAGAAGCGCCAAGAGGAAGCACAATTTGAAATGGAGAAATTGAGGGTTGCACGGGAGATGCAGAAGAAGATGGGTAAAGCTCTGTTGCGCGATATGGCAGAGGCACGAGCGAAAGAAGAAGAAAAAGCTCAGAAGGAGGCATTGTTGCAGGATCGAATCACGGAAGAGCAGAAAACAACACTGAAGCCTAAGAAAAGTGTCTCTTTCGCCGATCTGCCACCAGGAGATGGCGAATCTAAAGCCCGTACCAAAATCCGGAAAAAGGAAGTGCAGTTCGACTGGGGAGACGTCGCGCCTGCCAAGCTACGATCTGCCAACAAGAGCACGCTAATGACCAAAACACAGATGAATAGGCATCTTATGAAACTAGACGTTGTTGAACGTCTACCCACCGTTCAATCAGAACACGAGGAGTCGATCATCCAAGTCCAAGACTCTGATGATGAATCTGTTCCTTCGTCGCCAGTATCCGCGGATTCGGACGAAAGCGATGTCATTGAGTCAGATCGCAAGATTGGTTCACTCGACCCTGAGGTTGCTGATTCAGGTAGTGGTGAAGATGACCCAGAAGACGGACTACTATCAGAAGATGATGAATTTGACCTTGATACTGCGCGTCATCATCGTGAAATTGCCTTGACCTACTACGAAAAGCGCAATGCCATAGGGCAACGGGCTGCAGCCATAAATACAGGCGAAGATGAGTGGAACCAACCAGTCTGTGTTGCTGACTTTGCTTTGCTATGTGAGCGATCATCTCACAATTATCTGATAGGAAGTGCCTCTGGACGCCACACTATCATCCTCCCAACCCAAACCCACCGTGTCTCGTTTCAAGGCCGAACGTATTGCTTCTTCATACAAAGCATCCCCTCCATCTGCTTCCACTTCTCTTGGAACGTCGGTTTTTCCAGCGGGCTCCCAAACTTTGAAACGCGCCATTCGAACTGGCCGCCTGGAAGATGACAAACTTGTTGGGGGAGAAACGGGTGAAAGTGCCAGCGAGCCTGAGGACGAAAACGTCAAAGAAGTTCTCGAACTTCTGAAACAAGGCCAGGTCCACAACATTGGGCCAACATTTGATTCTGCAGCAAACTCGACGGCATCTGGCCCTAGCCAATATCTTTCATCACCACACTCTGCACTTACCCACGAGTCTCGCGGAAATTTAGACCGTCCAGCTGTGTCTGGAGGGCAGACTGCTACAGGAGCATCGACCCCGCCGCCCAAAGCCAATCCGAAGGCGTCGAAGTTCAAATTGAATAGGACTGCCGGGTTACCCCCCGTTGCAGGATCAACTCCACCTGATTCAAGTCGCAATACTCCTATCTCTACTGTTGAAAGATCGTCACCAAAACTTGAACTTCCTGCGACAAGTGCAGATGAAGCCGAGAACGGGCCATCTGTCACATCATCGCCAGCTTTTCTTTCAAACTTTGTAAAGTCGCCGAGCTTGAACCCACCCTCGACACAGTTTACGACTATTGTGGATTCCCCATCCTTCCCTCCGCCCCGTCAAAAGCCCTCTTCCTATACCGATGTCACGGTAAATGCTTCAGCTGCGTCTGAGAGACGACTCGATCGGCCTCCCACTGTTATGTCTGCCGCTGTGCTTGAATCATCGGGTAACCGTACAGGTATTGGGGCGCGAGTGGAGGAAGGCAAAGTCAAGAAAGTCTCCAGATTTCGAGCAGAGAGGATGTGATGCCACTAGTACTGGTTGGAGATTCATAAATATTGATTTTCAGTCTGATCATTCTATAGAATATACATGAATGTAGTCTGTAACCTGGACTTCAGTCGTCAGCGTTTGTATTTGCATCTTCCATATTAAGGCAAACAGCAAAAGGTGGCCTATATATTGGTACATCGTGATGTTTCGAAAAGTCACCCTCTTCGGCAGGACGCAGTATTGCGTGGCTGTTCGTCGGGTTTCAGCGGAGAATTGGACTGAAGGAAACAACGACTAACGAGTAGCGCAAATGTTCTGACAACCCCGCTTTGGACTGCAATCTGCCGCACCTTGTGCAACGGAAATCCTTGAAGAGCTGGTGTTTACCTTCTTCTACTTGTGCGGCCTCTAGCACTTTGACTTTTTTCGCGTCATCATCATCAAGCAAAATCCAAGATCGGGAACCTCCTTTCTTCTCAGAATGACATTCGATACTATGGCAAATCTTGATGTTGAGGCCTGAGATTAGATCTTGCAACCTTCAACCAGAAGCGTTCACACATACCGCCATTGTCCAAGTCATGACGAGGCGAGAGTTTCCGCCTTTGGAACAACGCCTGCATTCCACTCTGAAATCTTGCTCGTCCATTTCTAATGCAGTGGTAACTGCGGGATCCTTACCACAAGCTGTCACAACATTATGGGCGATGATCGAAGCGGTTCGATGAAACTTGACTAGGTCGCCTTGAAGATGCCAAGGTTGCTTTTGTATAGACAGTCTCGATAAAATCTCGAAGTTTGGGTCTTCATCATCGACTGGACTTGGGTCATTTAAACAATTGTGTGTGAGTATTCTCGAGTAGGTGATTGGATGTGGCTCCTTCTTCTTCGCTGATTTATTCTTGCTTTGAGGCACCATATCCCTACCAAGACATTCCTTGCACGAAAAAAAGGTCGTCGCCAGTTCTAGACGAGTTAATGCGTCATCTGTCTGGCTGGTCGCATCTTCATTCATTCTCTCTGGAAGTAATTCAAGGAGCGAGCGGCTTTGTGATAGACGCCATCTTCCAGCGGCGTCCGGGATGCATGATTCGATATCTTTGAAGCTGGCTTCTGTGACCGTCGAATCGTCCGTGGAGGGATCCAATATAAGAGCCCGAAACTCGTCGATCAGACAAAAATCAACAGAGTCAGGAAACCATTGGTCTGTGTACCGAGGACGAATAAATGCGTCGACGACGCTGATTGCCATTCGAATTCGTGCTGACACTGGTCACGATTTCTAATGAGACTTGCACCAGTGATGCTATAAGTAAAGCCGAACCTCGAGTTCCCCATTCTGCTTTCAGTCTTGCGTCCCGTTTGTTAATCATAAGTTCGACTAGGGTAGGCTTGATGTTGTTCCAGACTGCCAAAGAAATATCAGAACACATAAATCAAGTAAATGTGTTGCACGCACTTCGTTCGGTCAGTTCCTTTGGCTGCCTTACAAGAGGGTGATTGATCAGAAGTGTACGACTGCGCCTATATGACCCTCTCTCATTGTCAATTTCCTCACCCCAGCCCAAGTCCCTTAATTTCGAAATAATTCTACCATATTTGTGAGCAGATGAACTATATCCCACGAAGATAATGCATGACACTCACGCTTCCTTCCGCCTTTTACGAATCTCGTTGAGTTCAGAAGCACGTTGTCGTGCGACTTCACTCTGCCACCTATCACAAAGTCTGGCATGCTTTTCGAAAGAGCAATCGTATAAATAGACATGCGAGTAGTATGGAAGATGGGGACGTACTGCTTTGACCTGCTGGAAGTGTGATCGCTGTTCTTCGATAAATTGATTCAAGCCAGTTTCGTCATTCTGCAGTTTTTCAAGTCGATCCAAGAGGCACCGCGCCTCTTTGTTGGGTCTGACATGGTCCACATGGTCTGCATAAGAACATAAATTAGATTCATGGATATGTATTATTACAATACTAACATCCTCTTCGGTTCGTTGGGAGAGCAGGAAGAAGCCCGTAGACTCGGTCGACCAGAGCTCTTGAGGAAATTGATTTATTGAATAAAGGGTTTCGACTGAATCTGTGGTCGTGTTGAGCAATTATCGACACGTGTGGCAAACGTACGTACAGTCTGTTGAAGCAATTGCTGCAGCATCGGATATTATATTCCCAGTAAACATCCTGTGTGTTCGCCGAGCAAGACTAAGAAGTAACATCAGCAGATATAAAGGCCAACATTATGGTCAACAGCAAATACATGGCAGTGTCGGTCAAATGCCAGATTCGTGTATTGTGGCTCAGAAAGATAAACCGGGCAAGCCGGAAGTCCAGAAAAATTTGAAAGGGCATTCTTCCATATAGAAACAGCAGAACGTCGCAAGAGAATATTACGCAGAGCCTTGGAAGACCGTGCAAGGTTAAGCACATCGAAGGGATTGAGTTCTCCGAAAATCTAAGCAGTCATTTAGGAATATAAGTCTCATACACCAAAAAATGCCTCATACCTCAAACAGGATGTCCAAGGGCATTTCAGTGAGCTTTCTGAGCTTCCCGCCACGACCTCTTTTCGAAGTTTCTGGTAGATCCGCATTTTGTATTTTCTGTTGCTTCTTGGGAGGCCTTTTACTACTCTGCATTGTAGACTCCGCAGATGATCCTTCCAAGGCTGAAAGAGTTCCGGCACTCGTGCGACTTGAACGACGTGGTAGCATGGTGGATGCAGGAGTCAAGGGCCACGGACGGAGCCGCGCCACCCGTTTGGAAAGGACCGTGGCTGCCATTTTAGGACATGCAGCGGACGACGATCATCCTCGCCATTTGCGTTCGCGTTCTGGTCGCCCTCTTCACCCGTACATACTTCCAGCCTGATGAGTATCTCCAGTCTCTCGAACCAGCGCATGTCTTAGTTTTTGGCTATGGCCATCTAACCTGGGAATGGCTCGCCGTTCATCCAATACGCAGCGCAGTTTATCCTGCGTTGAATGTTCCTATATACTGGATCCTGAAGGTGACAAAGCTGGATGATATTTGGCCTTCGCTTTTGGTACGTATATGTAACGCGACGGACGTGCCATACACCTATCCTTTTTTGTTAGATCGCGGGCCCAAAAATTCTGCATGGCGCACTCGCTGCCATGACGGACGTGTGGGTATGCGAACTCACAGCAAGAGTGACTGGAGAAAAATACGTGTCAACTACAGTGAGTCGTTGTCTCTCCTCTGCTCACAAACAATTAAGTTACCTGACTATGAACAGTTCTTCTTGTCCCTGACATCGTTCTTCCACGCTCTCTCACTTTCTCGCTCGTTGTCTAACTCGCTGGAGACGTCTTTGACAACTATTGCACTGGCACACTATCCTTGGGACTCCTCCTGGCGTCCATTCTCCTCCTCGGATCTGTAGGTTTCTAGTTTGTGCCGTTTATCTGCCGTGTCACTGACACGGTGATCGCCCGTAAAGGACGCGCTTCAAGACATCTCTCGTCTTTGTGGGGCTTGCCTGTTCGATTAGGCCCATCAGTGCGATTATATGGGTCTACATGCTTGGCACCCTTTGCTGGTATCTACGGCTTCAATCTCGTGCGTTGGTGTCAGTTGTGTTAAGCATTGCTACGATTGGGTCAGCTTGTGTTTATCCCATTACTCTGTCGGCTTACCAAACACATGGTGTCGAATTTTAGGTTGCTCAGCCTTTGGACCATTTTCTGTCTGGACTCTTTCTATTACTCGAAAGTCACTTTCACACCACTCAACTTCCTTTTGACGAATCTCTCTTCTGTTTCACTGTTTTATGGGTCAAGCCCTTGGCACTACTACATATCTCAGGCACTACCAATCCTCTGCACAACAAGTCTTCCATTTGTACTGCACAGTGCATGGCTTGCTTTCTCGAACCGCATAACTAAAGCTAGCGATGCAAAATTGCGAGTTCTGTTGGGGTGCGTTGGCTGGACTATCGGTGTGTATTCAACGACAGGCCATAAAGAGTGGCGGTTCCTTCATCCGCTACTTCCGCTTCTGCATGTGCTTTCTTCTAAATCACTTGTCGATGCACATGACAGCTCTCTTCCAACTCGAAAATCTACCGCGAATACGGGAGCAAAGCCTCTATTACCTATCCGTACCAGTCACTTTTGGTTTATCCTATGCACGGTTCCCGCGTCCGTCTATGTCGTCCTCTTCCACTGCAGCGCTCAAATCAGTGTAATGTCGTACCTGCGAAGTGTTCACTCTCATGACCTCAGCTCAGTGGGCTTTCTGATGTCATGCCATTCGACACCGTGGCAAGCATACCTGCATCGACCAGAACTGGCAGTACCGGGGAGGCTATGGGCCTTGGGATGTGAGCCACCCCTTGGGTAACTTATTTCGCATTTACAAACACCAAGGTCTCAGCTCATGTTCAATCTCTGCAGGGTCCAAGATTTATCGACGTATAAAGACCAAACAGATATATTCTACGACTCTCCTATAGAATATCTCCAGCGGTATTTTCCCGCCCAAGTAGACACCACTTTTCCCCCGTCGCCTTTCCCGAGCACCACACCGGGGGCTGTAGTACAATTGACAAACGGCGATATCGGACCTTGGAAACACAATTGGCCGCAGTTGCTAGTGATTTTTGGGATTCTGTGGGACGACCAAGATGTGAAGGCGCTGCTTAAGAGCAGAGGGTATAATGAGACATGGAGAGCCGGCTGCCGATGGGAAGGCGAAGGTAAACGAAAAGGAGGCGTAATAGTACTAAGTCATTCGGGTAACCATTAAAGCAAAACCACCCCTTCATCTGCTTGCTGTATGTTCAGTATTTGCGTCACTCATCGTTGTTGGCCTGCATCCCAGTAGGGAAAACGTGTTCAGGCATATAGGTAAGCACGGTATAGTCCGAGGTCACCAAATCTGTGTAAATGCGATTCACGAGTCTGGACTATTACATAGTAGCGGACCGTACGAGCAACGCTGCAAGTGAAGCATGTGGAAGTGCTATCGTCGCAATGAAGTGTCAGTGCTGGGATGATGCAGGCAATGCGGAGAGACGCACCAGAATAATGCAATTGCGAATTCTGCTCTCTAATTCAATCACTTCGATTAAGCAGGAGCTGAAGGTCTTGACCAGGTTGAGGAAATCAGATTGTAATCTATGGTAAATGGGCGGCCGGCTAAATCTGTCGTGGGTCTTTAGAACCATATCGTAAAACTCGTTATGTGCACGTTGTAGTCCATATAGAATATCTACGGTGATCCGTATCTCGCTCCCCATCCTCGCTACGACGATGGCAAGACTGTGTAACTGGCGAGTTGTCTTGAGGCCAGATGACTGTGTCACAGCCGTAATTTCCCTCTCCTGCCCGAACATATATATTAACATTAAAAAAAGGAAGAAATGAGGAGAGGGGATACATAGTGAGTCAGCTCATTCGTGATGTCTTGGAAGACATTTCTCCAGTCGATTACTGCTCGCGACAAGTAAAGCAAATGGACGGAAAATGGGTCGACTTCTATATCCAGTGGATTTGGGTGACATAGGAAGGTTCGAAGGGTAGCGGCACAATCCGTGCCATGCGGAGAATAGAGAATAGTGGCTGTTTTTCTTTCTGCGTGATTATATGTCGTATACAGTCGCATACTTAGGGGAATTATCGTATATCTGAGCTGACCGTCGGCGGTTGGTGTATCATCCGTAGATACTGTGGGAAATGCTGTCGACCGTAGTGATGTACGTAATGGCAAGCTATACCAGACATCTGTACTTGTGTAAATGACCTTACTTTGAGTGGAAGTTACTGTGACACCTACGGTACCCGCAGACTTCATTGGGTATGGTGTCAGAGAATACAATATTGCTTCCGACCCCACAACCAATGCCACTAAGATGTGGGATAGGACCGTCTTGTAAGAAGAGCGGCGAAACGCTATATTTAGCTAGAATAATCTGAATTGCGGCGAGTGTGGCTTGTAGCGGATCATTTTCATATCCGGAGCCCAAATCGCTGTCCTATAAATGAGGTTAAGTACAAATGTGTCATCACGAACATACTCACATGAATGTGACGGTGGAGTCGGATTGTAAAGCTTCGGCAAGTCTCTTTTCATGGACTATGTTTTCGACAGACACGCGACCTTTGTCTCACTTCAGAGAGAACATTATAAAGAAAACGAGAATGAGTCACATACCTGAATCGAAGCAAACCAAATTGACAGATAATTTGACTGTCGAATAGTCATCCCGTGCCAAGCTATTGTTGTATATGTCTGCGTTACAGTAGTACGATTCAGAAGCATCCTCGGTGTCGACTCGACCAGTGGGAACTGCCTCAATGATCGATGCGTCATCTCTGTCTTTAAGGGTATCGGGCATTGAGGCGAGGTTATGTATAATAACGGACGGTGTTTCGAGTAAGTGAGTAATTGAGCTTAAGCGGCAAGATAGCGAGTTTCCAAAAGATTCCATACTGAAGTGACTGCGGGGGTTTGACAGAATCAAAAGAGCAATACAGTCAATTTAAACAAGAGACGTGTACAGCCATGAGGGCAGGGTAGCTCAAGTACTTAAGGGCGGTTGCTTCAATCGGTCTTGATACCCGCCAGCGCTAAGGAGGGATCGCGTAATTGGGTCATCCAGGGCCTCGTACACGATTATGACAGCGGGGCGCCCGTGGCGGAAACGAACCCAACACATTAATTCCTTGCAGGTAATGACAGGCCAATTCTGAGCGCCAGATTTAACGATTGTACCTGTGGAATGTTGAGTGGGCCGAGAGAGAGGAGTAAGTTAGAAGTTGCGCCACAACCAACGCCACAAGAACCATTTTCGTATGTAAGCCTCTTGTAGCCGCTTGTCCTCTCCACCAAGGGCCAAGGGTGATTGGCCTCAGCGCACAGACATTGGATTGATCCATGTCTGCCTTCACCCGCATTATACGACCTTCATCAACCGCCCGCAGAGCGTACTCATCATTTTTCTCATCCAAGCCAGGGGGAGGACGCTATTTCAATTCTGCCAAACCGCCAAAGACTGTCGTGAACACCGGCAAGAGCAAAGCAGATAACGTTAACGTGTCCCACGACGGAGCAGTGAATGGGAGCGGGGGTGCTCATAACGACGGCGCGGGTGGGAGTGGCAAGATGAAGCCGACCGGGGAAGAAACTACCGTACGACCGTCCTCAACAGTTACGGCTGCGCGTGACAGGCCGCTGCAAGCATCACACAATGCATCAGCTAATCCAGCAGCAACTGGGTCTTTACCCTCTAATACGCCCTCATCGACTTCGGATCAGTATAACTTTCCTCGTCATCCGGCCATGTCGCCGGAGGACTACAAATTGCATCAATTCTTCTCTTTACATCGGCCATTATTACTCCACGCGCAGCCTACATCAGCCATATTTGAATCCCCTCCCCAACCACTGCATCTGTTCGCTCCACCTCTATCGGAAGACGATGTGCCACGACGACCTGCGCATCTAGGGACGCTTGAAGATCCGCCAGAAGCCTCTCCAGAAACGGATGCTGATGCTGCGCGGCAGCTTGCCCGCGCTCTTGTCATGAACCGCGTGGGCAGTACAATATCGTGGGAGGACACCCTTTTGAAGCTCGGGTTGGATGGGAATACAGAGGAAGGGAGAGCTGAGCTAGCGAAGGAATGGGCTCGGGAATGGGACGTTATCTATACAGACAGTGTGAAGAGGAAACGCAAGAAGAAGATGAAGAAACATAAGTGAGTAGCTCATCGTCTATATTCTTCTCCCTTTGATACCGACCACCACCCTTGATAAAGGTTGAAGAAGCGACGAAGGGTGCGTATTATCCTTGGGTCTGTGCGATCATGTCTAACGTCATTATCTCACTAGGCTCTACGATCCCAGAAGCAGAAGTGATCTCAATGTTCTGCGTGATCAACATCTCTCCAACCGCTGTCTACTTTATCGTACATATTCTCACACCTGCAATATCCCACTTCTTCATTTGACTCAAGTTTCATTCTCGTCATGACACGGATGGATGATATACGTTATGAAGAAAGCGTCATGGTTGAGTGGTTAATATCCATGACCCCACTGCTAGAATCCTAGGTCTGCGATTACCATCGAGACGCAAGGCATTTTATTCCAACAGGATTAACCCATTAGGTTCATGCAGCCCGTCTTTTCACCTACCACGAAGTCCGTTGAAAATTTTGCGCACCCGCATCTTACCTTTCATTGCCAGGTTCCCTTCTTCCCTACCGACTTCAGCAACCGTTCAACATCGGTACGGAAAACTTCAACATCTTCTGGATCATAGTAGGCATCCGTTGTGAGGATCTCGAACTGTTGGATTAAATAACGTTCAGGTTCAACAAATCATTTGTGATATAAATTATATCTAACTTACGCGGAGCTTGCCCTTGAAAGTCAGGAGGGAGCACCACAGCAATGGCAATGGTGCAAATGCGCGCGCTCTCGCTGTGATGTCGTTGACCGCGATCATATAATTACCGGAAGGTGATTGATATGATTGCTGCAGAACACCATCCATGTCACCGATGGAGGACAGCATTGATTTGCCGCCGAAAATGTTGCCTTCTCCGCTTTTTAACATGCCCATGAGTATTTGCACAATTGGATGGGTGGAGATCATGGTTTCATGCCGAGTATTCTGTAATATGTTGGTGAGATTAACTGCACCTTGGCCATTGCAAGAAAGGCCTACTTTCAGCGTCTGCATCGTGGCCCGCGATGTAGCGCATATTTGAGACCAAAATGCGTCGGGCAGGGTACAACCTTCTGAAGGCAGAACCTCTGGCAGGACAATAGAGCCGAGCGTTTCCGAGGAGAACACGAGGAAAGGCGCTGACGTTGCAAGAGCGCAGTAAAATGGCGCATCAGCTGGAACGGGCATATGATCTCTATGATCCACAGGGCAGTAATGCAGGAGGTTCTTTGATACCGCCGTAGCCCCTAGCTGTTGACTGGTTTGTTTTTTGTCAAGGTAGATTCCGAATCGATATTGTGCTACAGCGAAGATGGCCGAGAATAGCTCAGTGACGGTGAGCCCGTGCTGCTTCGCAACCCCGCGGTAAGTTGATGTCTCAGCCGATGACAGCTGCACGGCATGTACGGTTAGTATAGACTGCTTAGATTCCGAGTCTGTCTCGCTGGGCATCCTGCTGGGGAAAAAGCTAACAGGCTGAAATACGAGAATTAGTAACATCGTCAATACTAATTGGCCAAGATGGCTCATACCTCCATGGCCTTCATCTGCTGAGCCAAGCCTTGTACAATCTCTTGTACGACTTCTTGCTCGCCAGGAAAGGGCGTACCATCGGCATTTGTAGCTCCTGCAGCTACTGCCATCGGCAAAGCAAGTCGCCTAGGCTCTTCACCCCATGCGTACACACCCGAAGGCCGCAACACCTCTGGGGAGTCCATCATGTCTATCAGCCGCGTTGTCATCTTGATCAGGTAGTGAAGCACGAGGAAGCATCCTCTGATATCCAAAGCCATGTGTGCGCAGTGGAGGTAAAGGAAAGTGGTATCACATTGATCGCGAGCAAGGTGCAGATGTAGAACATCATGTCCCTTGGAAGCGTTGGGCCATTCTTTGGTAAATGCTGCTTTTGTGATGGTCTCAATATTAATGGCGTTAGACGACGAAATGTGATGAAAAAAGATGGTCCTATCCGCCCACGCGTCCACTACCTCCGCTGGGCCTGCTTCATAGATCATGTGCGACGTAGCAGGATCGAAATCTATCCCGCCAGGGACCTCGTCAGTGTGCAACCCAATCTGGGGGATATCAAATCGGGCTTTTATCCATGCGGCACGAACGAGTCGAGTTAAAGTGTCATCTGGAAGGCTCTTTTCATGTAAGCCAGTGATTTGAACGCCCACCAGAGGGCTGGACTGGTGAGAGGAGAGCTACGTCAGCTACAACCATGAGTATAGATCAATATTATCTGACCATCCCATTACCCCAACGCGGAATAGTACAAAGAGCAAACCACATCTCATATGCGTGCAGAGCGCGCATGTAAGTAAGGCAGTCTTTGGTCCTCCAATCGTAATGGTTAGTAGCCATTTTGTAGAGGCTAGTAGCTTATGTCGGAGAGGATGCTTATGGAGAGGATGGTGGGCAAACAGTGAACGTCTGAATGATATTTCGAGCAGAGCAGTCGGTCAGACACAAAAGATCATACAAGATGAGAAAGATACTCACCTAGCCAGTAGAGACGTTCGTGTGTATTGAAGTGCCCCTTTCTTACAGACCTCAGGAGTCAGCAACATGTCCTATGCTCGGCGGCACCACCTTCCGTCCCGGGCGTGAAATCGAAAAATAGATTCAATGTACTTTCCAGAACATCTAAGTACATACAATCTTTGAATACCACAAGCCAGACACTTCAAAAAGCCGTCCTGACGACACAAAGTCAAAAGTTCCGGAATTTTTGAGCATACGGTCGCCGCAATGACATGATATTTTCTGCAACTATCACCTAACGTCCGATGTGGCGATCGACGCAATTGAAAGCCTGAGGGACGTTAGAATTTCATTTTGCATCAACGTTGGACTTGGAGGTTGCTTGGAGGTTGAAATTGAGTCTGGCCTGAGATTCTCAAGCTTCGAATTTCAAAGTCCGCGAACTATCTTCGATCACCTCAGCTTCACGTAACCGTTAGTGTACGACGGTACTCAATCATTTCAAGCTTGATCAAAAGGCTCTACTCACCATGTCTGCATCGTCTTCCGCGGCGAGAACTCATTATAGCCCAGATTTGGAAGTTCAACGCTCAATCCTACTCGCAACCCTACATGATCTCTCCATCCATCACTTGGCAGACGCCATAAGTTCAGCAGCTCAATGGACTCACAAACGTCTCACCATATTACTTGTGTCAAGGCTCTTCAATAAACCCAGCTCAAATTCCGCATCTGAGTGTCAAGAAACTCCTATTTCGCACACACAGAAATGGAACGAAGTGCAGAGTCTTTTAACATGCGCATATGTTCAGGCGACCAAAGTGGCGCAGCAGCTCAATAGAGTGCTGATGGAGGTCGATGTGTTACTAAAGGGCACCGATGAAACTCTCCCGGATGACCTGGCGGATGATGTGGATATTATTTATTGCGTGCATCATGGTTAGCCTCCGCATATCCCTTCTCGACTGTCTATGTGTTGACTCGCCAAGTAGACGGTGGACATCCACAGCTGCCTCATCCACTGTCGTCCATCCAACGCGTAACTTTTTTATCTCCCAACGAAACACATCCTTCGAATCTCCCGATGTCAGCTCCCCCACATCCTGACGCACCTCCGTTATATCCCGTCGTGATTCTCGGAGGTACATTTGACCACCTTCACGCAGGCCACAAGATTCTCCTAAGCATGGGGGCTTGGATCGCAAGCGAAAAGATAATCGTAGGCGTTACAGGTGCAAACCTCTTCAATCGACTTGACTTCTTTTCGTGAATTAATTACAAAAATGATAGACGACGCTCTCCTCACTAAGAAGTCAAATAAAGAAATTCTCGAAGACCTCCCTACACGAAAATCTAAGGTTACCACTTTCCTTTCGCTCTTCCGCCCAGGACTGATATACGACGTCGTGCCAATCGTCGACGTGTATGGGCCGACCGGTTGGGATCCAAATATCCAGGCTTTGGTGGTTAGCAAAGAAACTTTGAGTGGGGCTGCTTCCAGTAAGTCAAGGAGCCACTGTCATATGGTACCCAATTAATAATTAAATGCCTTATATCAGTTGCTTCCCGCCGAACAGAAAAAGATTTTCCTGCGCTTCAAACCTTTGTGATTGACGTCATCTCGCCCACCTCGTCGAATCTAGAACATGACGATGCAGAGATATTGAAGCAGACTAAGATGAGTAGTACGTTCATTAGGGAGTGGATCGTGAACAATCAGAACAGAGGGGATTGATCCTACAAATCACGGAACGGCGCATTTGGATGAGCTTGAACTATTGTACTTACCAGCAAATGAAATCTTTATTCCTATTTTTTTCTTGGTAAAGTCAGGCCGCCTTAATGCCCCAGAACGAAGTCCGAAAACCGTTTTGGATTGCTATGAATAACTCAATACATCAGGCAACTTTAAGCGGCAGCAGCAACAGCGGGTGTCGCCGCAGGGGCAGCCGCAGGAGGAGGATCTGCAGAGCTTTTACCTTCGACTCGAACATCGTACCCGTACCCACCACCAGGAGCACCAGGGACATTGCCAGGGCCATCGTAATGCATCTGAGAGATATCGTAGTTGCCTATAGAGTTAGATCTCAAATCAGTACTCTACGAAGGCTTCAAGCGGAAGTGACGCACCAATGAATTTCCATCCGTCTTCCTTGACATGATACAAGTTACATGTATTCCCGGAGAACGCATCACGGTGTCCAGCGGCGTAGATACTTCTCCTGCCCAATTCCTGAGCTTCTTCATCTGTCAAATCCCATTTATAACCCTGATCAAGCACACCGTATGCGAATGTGCTACCGGAGCCGACGGAGAAGAGGTCGCCTTTGAGGCGGGTGCCGTCTGAGTCGACGTAGAATACGGCGGGGCCCTGTTATAAAGTGTGAGTATATAGTGAGAAGTGAGAGGGTGCTCGCACGAACAGTTTTGTCCCAGCCACAAACCATCGTACCCTGGATAGAAAATCAGTAAGTCTTAATAAGAGAGATAGTTGTAGCCTCACCATACTCAGGCCCATACCCTTGTAGCCGTATACAAGATTGCTGAGATACTTGCTAGCAGCTGAAACAGAAATACGTTCTCGGTTACGTAGTTCATGCAATCGACAGTGGATCCCGAGGTAAGTTTCCCAATATTGACAGTCAGCTAAACAAATGTATGAATTTTCGGCAAGAAGCTGCAATAGTCGAATGAAGTGCACGTACCAGCACCACCAGCCATCGTTCCTAACAAGTAAGGATTAATCTCAATAACCTTCTTGACCGTTCCAGATGCTTTTGTACGAATTAAGTCAGTACGGAATATACAAGATCAAAGGAACAAAATACAGACCGACATAGCTCCCTGCTGTTGCTCTTGAATCGACCGCGACGATCACACCACCCTTGAATCTGAATGCAAGGGTTGTTGTACCATGCTGGATTTTGATCCTGCAACTTGGATCTGCGTGGTCGTCTGTATGTAATCTCAAGAACGCAGTGGGCTGGAGATACCACGCATTCAGCACGGGACGCCTCTAAAGATTAATATTGGAGACTCACGTCGGGCACGGCAGGCACAATGAAAGTGGGGACGCCCTTGGCCAAGCTCCCGAAACCGGCTGCAGAACCCCACATAGCGTCTGAGAATTCCCCATCATCATCGCCATTGCGAAGCTCATTCGCTGCGCTCGTCGACGCAAAACGGTTAACAAAGGTGTTCATGATAGTCGAAGAACAAGCGAAATGAGGACCTGCAGAGGGACGCGTCCTCAGTGGCGTATCTTGTTTGCATATGTGTGGCTACACAAAGCCAGTTTGAACTTGAACCAAAATGGAGATTGTCTATTGGGCGTGGGACTGTACTGACGAAAATCCAACAGACCCATCGGGAAGCGTCCGTCGGACATTCGAACGTGTGAAGGCCTTCCACCAGAATATATGGCCCCACCGGCAGATGAGGAGATTATGGGAGAGCTTTGGGAGAGCCGACTGGCTTAACAGGATGGCGGGTTCAGGGAAATCCGCAGTAGGTATGTGCACGCGAATGACGACTAATATTCGGCTTCTTCTGCTCTCCAGTTCAATTGTTCAAAATTTTCACCAATACATACCTACCAAATTATAACATTTTCTCCAGCAGCCAGCTTTTGGTACGATTTTGCCATGCCTTCATTACTTACTATTCGCCTCAATAGCCGATACACACGGTAATAGCCTCTAGTGTTATTGGATCCTGGATACAAGCCGCTCGTACCCCGTAGGTTCAAACAGCATACAAACACACCCACAGGTCCAGCTAATTGCGTTTATCTCTCTCGTAGATCAGACAAGGAGATATCACCTATACTCCCGACAAATGGCAAAAAAAATCACGAGCCCTCCTTTTATTACGTTCAAATATAATTGTATGTATGTCATATCGCCGATAAAACGTAAATTTTCAACCACCATTCGCCGGCACTTCCCGACCTCCTAGGATTCTACGGATAGCAGAATTTCCCCCTCACTTCTTGCACGAGCCATCGACACCTTTATCACATGCCCTTCCGGCGGTCTCGTCGCACACAAAGAGATGGCCGTCGAGACACGCAGGATTGACCACCTCATTGCCGCAGAACTGAGTCTGACCTGCGGCGCAAGGGCACTTCGAGAGCGTAGTGCATTCCTGCGGTGTGCTTGCCTCCTGGTGGCTTTTCTCCTGGAGGCTTACGGGTCAGGCTCACGGGATGACGATAACGAAAATGCAACATGGACGTACAGCGGTGTCAACTGCCTTGCTCGCAACAGTAGTGGCAAGAACGAGTGCGATAGCAGTCGTAACAGCAATGAACTGCAAATCTCACATGTCAGCATACTATCCAAGGATAGCGACGGCATCTGTAAGATCTACTCACCTTCATTGTTAATGATGGTAGATTTTGAGAGTCTGAAATATGGCGGGTATGTTGTGTTATTGTGTTGAGCTGAAGAAAATGAGCAAGCATACCATTGGGCTTTATATCGTCTGGTAATGTGTGTTTACCGCTATTTGGGAAGGTATGAAACTTGTTGATTTCTCGGGGGCGGTGGAGTGGTGTGGTGGTGAAGTAATGGGTCTTCACCCTGACACTGGGCCCCGACGGAACCTCTTACAATTTCTCCCAAAAAATTATACTGACCGAGCGATCGCACGATTCTTATTTCGGCGGTACAAGTTGGACATCTAGTGACACCAACATCCACAAAGCTACAATTTCCAACATCGTCATCACATGCACATCTTTTACGGCAACCACAAACACCACTCTACTCGTATACTCGCGTTCGATCGACCTTGGCAAACCTAGTTTGCGGTGATGTATCATATGTTTTACTAGAGACTAAGAGTCCAAGACACTGCCTATCACTTTTTCAGCCACGAGAAACCAGAAAGCGTAATTCGGAACCCTTTCCAATTGACGGAGCACGAACGGCAGCCAAAAGCTCAAAATACCTCTGCTTCCGATGCTACGGATTGTGAAGAGAAACAGAAATACAAAATTCTACCTCTGCTGCACTGCCTGTGTCTGCGCAGTACCCCAATTGCATCCAGTAATTTACCCGACAATTACAACCAAACAACATCTCTGATTTGTCCAGGACATTTCAGGCCAAATACGCTTACTCTTTGAACACCTCAATAAATTATGGCTTGGAATGCTGTCTTCCGACCAATGTCATCCGTTGTATGAAGAACATCTTTAAAATTGTGGAATTCGGTTAGTAAATATTTAATTATAAATCCTGTAATTTGATGCAAAGCGATGCTGTCTTGATCGGACAGACTTGGATTTTTTTTAACAGCTCTGACGCCGATGTATGTCTCATCCGCAGTCCTGTTGCTAGCAGGTCATTTGATTAACTTGCTTTGGGGCAACTTGCGGTTTAGCATAAGTCTATTGATTGATATTTCAAACGACAGCTAGGGTCAACTTGGTCGCAACGGCCGGCTCCCGCGTCGCTAGCATAAGTGCCAATATGCGCCATGAAATATGTTACATTCATTTGACAGCCATGGTGTTGATTCTCCCCAAAGCATAGAGTCAGGTGTCGTTCTATCTAAAGTCAGCTTTCACACCGAAAATAGGCCACCCTGACCGAAGCGCCGCCGTGGCTTGGGTTAATGTAACATCGTCTGCCCTTGAATATATTTTCCCCCTTCCGTTCGGTAAATCGAAAACATGTTCAAGACAAGTTCTGGAAGCGACGAATACTGTCTCAGATTTCGAGGACCCATTCCCCACACTTCATCCTTCTTAAACTGCTCGGTTCATGGCCACTTTGTAACCCCATTCAAGCATGACCTGATATTCCTGACCACTCCTCTATCATCTTCTGAGATCTGGTAGCTCCAGGAGCGGTACATGTGGACGCAACTTGGCCACCCTTCATATGTTTTGCGTTCGGGTATTCTCCCGTCCTGTGCTCCACCCCGCTTTTGGTTCCTTTATGTTTAACCTTCTATTTCAGAATATTCGTAATAGGTGATTATATATGATTGGAACAAGTCCGTAATCTATCTACTTCTAACTAGTAGATAATTATCACGTAGCCGGGAACGAAGTGCTCTATAAATCTATATTGTCTGTTAAAAGTCTGTTATGTAAATATGCACGGTGTAGGAAATAACGGTGATGATCATGATATGGTAATTGTGTATGATGAATGTTTTAATGAAGAATTGTCACGTAGCTAGGAACGAAGTGCTCTATTGTCTATTAAACAGGCATGGTGTCGAACTTATATGTCACAGAACGAAAGAAGGGAAGACCTTCATGAGATTATTAGGGGATACTGAGGTCATGCACACTGGACATTTCTTTTTGTGCGAAAGAGCGTTTGTTATACATCTGTGCAAAGATGGAGGATTAGCTATTTGGCAGCCCAAGACATAAAATCAAGAACTTACGGCTCGCAGAAGATGTGGCCACACATGGTGACAGTGCACACTTTGGGGAAGCCTCTGCACATTGGACACATGAGTCTTACTCCTTCGTTCATTTGTCTATCAGTGTCCAAATTCTTGTCGCATTCCTTCCGGCTGCTCTGCAGAAGCCGTGCGGGCCAACCAACATATACATGACCAGCTTCCGCAATTTCACCAGAGGTCAACAGTGTATGCTCACACAGCATACTGCTGTCCTCCATGGAGGCGCCAGAAAGCAGTCGCGAACCGGAGCGAAGAGCGCATCTAAACACGATGAATTGATATAACGATTGAGCTGTATGGAGCGAAATGACATACCCGGATGCAATCTTCAAACGGTTGAGAGCGAATTTGCCACGGGAATTAATATGTGCGACGACAGAGCAATCGTCCAATGACACATCATTGCCAAGCTGTGATTATTTCAGGACAAAGCAAGGCGAGAAACAACAGGCATCGCACCTCAACCAAATCTGGTTCAGTCATTAGGCCTGCCCTACCACCAGCGTAGATCGAAACGTTGTGTCCGATTTTGGCACCGAGAGCGCGGAAGAACCACACAATATAAGCAGAGCCGGTAAGTGGTGCGAGAATACCTCCATTGCCGTAACCTCTATGCAGCGGCCGAGATAGGGTGAGATGCAGCTTCCACCGCTGACAATAGCTGCTCTCGTCCCAAGGTAAATTTTCGTCTTTCCTTCGACCAATGACAACCCGTTTTGTTACGATGACCCACAGCATAGCAATTATGGCCTGAGCATTCAGTACAATGATGAAGCAGCACGCGATGAGTCCGTACAGCATGCCAAATTGATACCATTTTTCGGAGAAGAAATGTCGACGAGGAAGGTGAATGTGAAATTGACGAAGGAGTTGCGCGGAAGTGACGGCGCTGATAGACCAATAGGTAGCCGAAAGAGCAGCGACCAAGATGTTGATAAGTACAATGAGCGGATAGGGATATACAAAATAATTAGCCTGGCGCTTGTAGTATGCGCGACCAAACGGTGTAGTGGTATCGACTTCTGGGTCCGTATTGGGGGAGCCGCGCTTGAAACAGATTGCCTCTCCACGGTCTGGCAAACAGGTGAGTATCATACAGCTCCCTGCAAAGCAGCATACGCACCGTTTCCCATCCACGTAGAGCCGTCCTCATAATTAGTGTTGCGTCGGCCTTGAGCGCCAGATCCCATGATCGTCTGTTTACCTACCCTTGTGCCAGGCAGAAGCATAACTCGATCTGCAATCATCGCTAAAAGCAAGGTACAAATATAAGCCGGACTCTGATTCACAAATTATGATTACTTGCCTCCAGCCTCGATGAGGATTTTGCCGGTGCCAATGGCATCCGTAGTGAATAGCTCGGATCGCGAGCCGAAGACTACATCATCTCCAATCTCGAGAAGTTCTGGATCAAGACAATAGATGCCTGAGCCTGGCCAGTATACGCGACGGCCGATCTTGGCACCCATAGCACGGAACACAACCTGAATGCGAAGGTAAGCAGATAGGTTTGATTAGCAAGGCGCTGAAACATACAGATGTCATCTCGTAATGCTGTCCGATGATATCGAAGGCATTCGACAAGACATGCTGAGAGAGTAGCCTTGAGTTGGTGTATCGCCTGATTAAGGTCCACTGGGTGGCATTCGACGCAAGTTCTTCGCGATTGAGTCCGAGTGAGCGCTTGACGATGATCCCCAAAATGAGTTGCAGCAGTGGAGTTATTATAGCTCGTATTACGCTGTTCAAAGTGTTATGCCTTGGCAACCTGACCGCTGTTGAAGATGCACTTACCGAGACAGTATGTGCCACAAGATACGCTGTGGACTAGCGAACCAATAAATTACTGACTCGATGGCATTTAATTGAGTACGGAGGACGAAAGTTTTGTCAAGCATCAGCCAGATCGCGACGAACCATGGAATATCTAAAGCATGTAAATCAGCATCAATATGTCCATGTAAAAATAATGAGCTTACATGACACAAAGTTGACAATCAAGATGATTGGCCACGTCACGAAGACTTGAAGTGACCAGTGAGGTTGTCGGAACATTGTGCGGTTGTAAGCTGCAAATGACTTTTGCGAAGGCTCGTCGTGCGAAGAGGCGTGAGGACCGTATACTGCGCCGTCGGGAATAACGGCGCCAGGTGAGAGTTGTGTGAATGTGTTGATGAATGCCCTGCGACCGACGACGATTTTGTCCAGCCGGAAATAGCCGTCCCTCTCTACGCAGAAACCGCGAACAAGAGACGCATCAATACAACAGCCGTCGCGTAGTGTGAGCAGGTCAAACTCTCCCAAGCGCGCCTTCGGATCGATCCGCACATTTTTGCCTATATGAGCACCGAGCAAGCGGTAATAAAGTATTTCAAGGCAAGGATGCATGGAGAAGATACCCCGCCCTGCTGACCGGAGTGCCTGGTTGACTATCCACCACCGTAGATGGTACATTGACCACCTACGAAGAAGAAATTGAGCATGATGGCAGGGAGCAGAGTGCTTGGCAGACTCACATGCGGTACTGCCCGGCTTTGTAGCGGCCAATGATGAGCCATTTGAAAAGAATAGCTCCGAGAGGCGAGATAATACGGGAAGAGATCCTGGCAACAGCGATGGCGCAGAGAAGCGCAGCAACGCTCTCCCAAAAACTGTTGTTGAGGTGAGGTGCTAGGATCGAGAGGACAAATAACAAAATAGACCCTGGAACGGAAAGATCAGGAGGATGACACAACTATTATCGAAAATTCGCCTACATGTGTACGCTGCTTTGAGCGGATAGAAAAAGACAATCGGGATAGCTTGGACAATGAGAGACAACGGATGAGTTTGTCCTCGAGATGATTCCATGGGATCTTCCAGGCCGTAATCGTAACCGAGAGTGGAGTTTGAATCATTCCAGTCATCCTCACGGTACGTCTGTATATCATTGGAAGTGGCTAAGCCCTTTTGCGGGATATAACCATCCTCCGCCTCGATAAGTGATGCGATGCCTTTAATAGTGCTGTTTGTGAATATATCAGCGACAGCTACGTTTGCGCCTGCTTCCTTCCGAATGAAATACGAAAGCTTGCCAAGAAGTAAAGAGTTACCGCCGAGTAGAAAGAAGTCGGAATCCGCGGTGATCATTCCGGGGTCCGCGAGTAATAGATTAGCAACGATATCACGGACAAGGAGTGCCCGCTCAGACATGTTTGAAGAGTTCTCGGCCTTGATTATTTTCTCTATAGCAGCGAAGTCAATCTGACCTTCCTCTCCACGAGAAAAAGGCTTCTCGACAGTATACAACTCGGGCACGCCGTACCCTGGTAGGACGCGAGAGATGGCCTTCCTGAGGTGAATCGAGCTGAGACCAGATTGTTGCTGTGTCGAAACAAAGGCTTCAAGCAAGCCGTCGTGTCGAACACGGAGTGCCACTTCTTCAACACCGATGATGTCGAGCAATGCACTTTCGACATCACTGACGATCACCGAAACTTGAGAGCAAGGGATAGGATCTGATAGTGAAGCTTCACTGCCAGGAGTACTTGCTTCGAAGTGGCGGTGAAGAATGGGAACAGAATCTCCGAGACAACCCAGTCCAAGGCGAGTGGCGAGTTTGATGCGCAGAGGCTTGCCAGCAGCGTTTCTGGGGATGTCCTCCATGTAGACGATGGCAAAAGGCCATTTTGACGGATGCAGGTTCTCTCTGTTATGTGCATGTTAGATCACGATGGACCACGACAGAATGAAAGGAACATATGAACCGTAGCAGATCATGCAGCTCCGCGAGGCCAATGCGCGGCTGTTCTGTGACAGGAACGATAACAACACCGATACACTCTTGAAGAACATCATGTTCAATTGCAAACGCTAGCGTTGTCTGGTCGAAAATAAGTGCGGGAGTGATGATAAAGAAGCGAGGAGACACATACCTTGACCCGTTCCTTAGCTACGGTCATGATAGCTTCTTCGACTTCGAAAGGTGATATAACCTCTCCACCTTTGTTGATGATTTCCTTCGATCGACCAGTAATGTAAAGGTAGCTGATGTCGAAGTTAAACTCAACGACACGAAGTGTCCAAGTAAGTAGAAATGCCTACCCATCCGAATCCATGTAGCCCATATCACCAGAGTCAAACCATCCCTCACTACTGAATGCAGAATTGTCCAAGGGAACATTATTGTCAGGAGAGACCTCGTAGCCTTCGAATGTAGGAAGTCCACGGACAGACACGGCTCCTGTCTGCCCACGAGGTAGCTCACATTCGTTATTCGAAGGGTCACGGATGGACAAATGCGGCCCGCAGGCAATTCCTGAGCAACCCGGACGATCAAGAAGATAGCTACTGGGAGGTGAGGCGATAGGCATACACCTATATTAGAGTTAAAGTGAGCATTATTTATGGTATCTGGAGATGAAAAATCTAGAAACCCACTCGGTCATACCGTAAGATGGCAGAATCGTGGCACCTCCGAAGGTGTCTCTCAACTCAACGGCAAGCGACGGGAGGAGTCCACCGGCGGCATTGCAAATCATGCGGATTCGCAGATCTCTTGCAGGAACGACCGATTCTGGTCGAGATGCTAAAATGGCGTGGTGAAGTGTGGGGGCGGCATAATACCTATGTTTGAGTTCAACATTACAAAAGCTTAATATGCTGAAACGGAAATAGTATACTTACTATGTAGCTTTCATTTCAATCGCTAAATTCCAAAAGGCGATAGCATCGAAGCCGGAGCACATGATGGTGCTACCACCAGTTATTATGGGAGCCAAGAGATTGCGAACGATACCGCCAACATGGAACAGTGGCATCATATTCACTGTAAAAAAATCTTGAGTTAAAGTTTGAATACGAATCTAATGTTACTCACTGTTGATGTCTGATGGTTTTAAATCCCACGATAGGGCTACTGCACAAGTGCCTACAATCAACGATCGCAAGGTGTAAGGAACAACTTTCTTCTTCCCGCTAGTTCCAGACGTGTGTAGGACGAGAGACTGGTCATAGAGCCCATGAAGCTTTGATGGCTTCCGGGGACCATTGAAGGATATTTCCTTGGATGTATCAAGGAGTGACATATTGAATAGTCCGGCAGGGCCAGAAGAGCGCGGCTCAACGTAAATAACCTCGCACCCAAGTTTGTCACGTAGAAGCAGAAGTTCGAGACGCTCTTCAGACTCGCGAGTGGTTACGATTGCTTTCGCTCTCAGCCGCTCAGCATCATCCATAAGTTCAGCTGCTGTGCAGCTCGCATTTACTGGTGCGCAGGTGTGATAACTGGCAAGAGCCAGAAGCGCGAGGGCATTTTCGGGACCAGTAGGCAAAACGACCATAACACGATCGTTGGGACCTAGTGAGCCGCGAGGGGCAGAATAGGGCAGAGCAAAATTCGAGACAAATTCATAAATGTCGGAGTGTCGCAGAAAAGGCCGTGACGGGTCAGGAGAATGGACAGCGGGTTCAGAAGTCGAACAAAGGCAGTCTAGCAGGGTATTAAGTTTGCCAGAGTCGGTGACATGTTTAGCTAAGTGGTCTCCGAGTGAAGCGCCGGCCTGAGGATCTGAGAGAGAGCTGATAAATGAGAGTGGAATGGACATCAGTTCTAAGGACGAGAACACCAGTATTGGGAGTTGTGGGGCACCGAGCTGAAATTTTGTCTCCTTATTTCTATACCCAGGATTAATCGGTCGTGGCCGGCGTGTTGTTCGTTAGGAGAAGCGAGAGGGTTTAAGCAAATGGACTTGAGATATTTCGTGGATCGTGAATGATAAATGTATTATTCGCGACGCTTTTGTAGTATTACTGAACACCGCGTACGGAGGCTATCCAGTACCTATCGTGTTTGTCGGGTATACAGTTAAGCATTGCTTGGCTCGCCTGTGTCTCATAAATCATTCGGAGGCGCAACAGGACCACAAAACCTGCTAAGAGGACTGTGTCAAGGTCTGGACAAAATTTTCTGTGCACATCCGGACGATTTTAGAATCCAAAACCCAGATATATGGTATAGCTTACATGAATATTACGGCGGCCCAGAGCGAAATTTGAATTTTCGAAATGAGATTTCTGGCCATCATGATGTCTGTGCGGAATCTAAGTAATTTTACCTGTGTCAGGATAGGGTTTCACGGGCAACCTGAGACCGACTCCCAACTCCTAACTGAGTTGAAGGGCGGTCGGGGTCGTCAACTGTAAACACCCAAAAGATGTTCATTTCATGAGTTCTTGTTTGTCACGATGTGTGTACGGCTGACGTGAGTGGAGTTGGAACTTGGGAAGCGAGTAACGTTGGCAGGAGGTTCGATTATCACGTGATGTATAGCCGTGGGCGCCTCGCCCGCGCTCAGACCCAAATAGGGTTAAAGGTGTACATGGGCGGGCTGACAAAGACAACCGGTGTTTCCATTTATCATAGCCAGTGCAGCTTGAGTCATAACATCATAGATCTCCATAGCTTGTCAGGGATGACCGGTGACCGACTGCAGAGAGCTACACTGAGCCTGATAATCTGGGCCACAAACTACAAGACTACATTGGCCAATAATCGAAGACATATCCGTGACATTCTGACCTTAGGTTAAGTCTCCTGGCACGGACGTTTGTCAGAATGATCCGTGTTTTATCTATCCTCGTAGGCACATAAGCTTTGGGTGAAGATTCTGTCGACTATAGGCCAAGGAATTTCTGGAGAGATGCCAAATAAGTAGTGAAGACGTGAATAATACCGCTCATGAGGTTGTCCTCCGCACTATGCAGAAGTAGATCCGCCGGTATTTACGCCTTGTTTCTGTCGAACGAAAGGAAGGAAACATATTGTGGCGTCCCTAATAATTTGAATTGCACAATAATGTCGTTTCATGCATTGCTGCGTTACAAAGAGCCAATACTTCTCAGGATCATCGTGGTGAAACTCAGCAGATCCGCGGTGGGCTCGGCTCCTAGCAACTTGATGTGCCTGCATCCACGCCATACGGGTAGACACCAACAAGGCTCTGCCACCCGAAATACCTTCCCATTACGCGGGTGCAGAAAGTACCCACATCCTTTGCAGATGGCCTCGCCCTCGGATCCCTCGACCAGCACGAATGCATAAGCTTCCTGAGCTTCTCGTTACGGTCCAGAAAAGACGGGAGTTCTGGCCATGCATGTCGCTCTACAACGGCCAGATAGACCAGATGCTCCTGATGCAGATCGTTAAAAGGTACCTTGCCTGTGAAGATCTCGATGGCAATCATCGCGAAGGCGTAGACATCGGTTTCCCGTGTTAAGACGCTCCAATATGGATCATCGTCCCCGCGAAACAACAATTCGGGTGCAATCCATCGCGCCCTCCCATCGATATATCGATGATTTGGCTCAGGATTGTATTCAAGGACCCGTACCAAATCATATTCACAGATCCGGGGACGACCTGAAACATCAACCATTACGTTGTCCTGTTGCACGTTGTCAGGAAAGAAATATAATGATATTGAGACGAACTCACACTGCAGAGATTCCCGTGGATAATAGGTGAACAGCGGCTATGGAGATAAGCGAGTCCTTTTGCGATCTGTCTGAGCAGGTCCAGCTTTTTGTAGTTATTTTTGGATTGGGCATATGAGGCGACATCGATTATGCCACAGTCTTGCATAACCAAGAACGGCTCCGGGGAAAGCTTCAGATTAGGATGACGATGAAAGTACAGTCCGTAGAACTTGGACACGTTGGGATGATCAAGACGATGCCAGATCATCCCGTGCTCGATGAGACGTGCCCTCGCGTTTTCTGAACCGGACGCGTAGCTTCGCCATACGGGATTACGGAAGCACTTGACGACTTTCGCTTCGACCTTCACCCTTGGCAAGGGTGATCTCAGAGCTCGGATATACGTTATATCGTTTTGAACGAAGATACCCAACCACTTACTCAACCGCAAGCGACCAAGGCAATAACGAAGGATTGTTTCCCTCACATTCGGCTCTTGGTGCTGTGTTGCACTATACGTATGTGCAGCATCGGTGTAATTGATGATTCCGATATTGGAACCGGGGTTATATATCTCGACATGTTTAGTTAAGTCGAGATCCGAAGATACTTTTCGATGAATGCCAAGATATGTCAGAAGAGGCAAAACCATGACGGCAAGTGATATGCACACCAACTGAGCTTAGCTTTTATAGTTTCGAGGACAAAGGGATGGCAATGACAATTGTGATTCAATCCATTGTCTCTGTGGTCGACTATGAAGCCATTGTTGCTATTGTGTCGAAAGTAGCGGATACACGATGACGTCTGCGGCCAAAAACAAGGTTTCGGCAGCATCCTACACTCATAATCAGTAACTTTCCATGTACTTACCGGGGAACATACAGTAAAATGCTCTTGCTTCGTAAATAGCTAGGATATTGTCTAATATTTGATTCAGGAAGTGAGAAACTTGAAGGAGGGATTTAAATAGCCTAAAATAGGCCCAAGCCTTAATTTCTACAATCGCCAACCTGAGATTCCAAGGTGTTTGGGGAAACTTGGTTCACCTCATGGTTATTCCTACGGAGGGAGATGAATGATGAAAATATGATGTCGCTCGCAAATCAAAATACTTGTAACTGTACGTGGTACGCTGCAGCCACCTTGACTGTAAGGAAAACTCCAGGGCGTGTATACCCCCCCATTCCGCAAGATGGCCTGAAAGTCCAGTTCCTCAACAACCTTGGTGTCAAGCACCAGAGTTATCGCACACAGAGGCACATATATGCTCATTTATTGCATGCCTACAGACGGCATCGCACAAAATGGCAGTTCAGAGGTTAAATTTGGGGATCAGAGAGTCCTGCTCTATAAGTAACCACAAACACACCAACAAATTTGGACACTGAAGCCAATCACTTTACAGCGACAATTGGGATTCGGCCCATTATTTCCAGTCAAAGACCAGGCGGTTGTATGTCGAGGTAAGGCATACAGAACGGTGTCTATCGCAGGCCGACGGTCGGTGACAAAGAAGTATGCCGGGACCATCGCCCCGTAATGCCGCTGGAGGCTTCGGAACCAGGCATGCGTCCAGGCACTAATGCTCTCGATCGAAGGACATCAAAGCGGTTATATCCACCATGTCAAGGTTTATGCGGTCATTAATATGGGGCGCATCGCAACGGTGGGCGCTAACAGGCGTTTCCTAGGAGTTTTTGTGGAATGAAGGCAAAATGCCAACTAAGATACAAGGACGCGCGACCGAAACAGACATGTTTTAACCGGGGAGTTGTACGAACCGGGAGACAACTAGGGATCCGGTGCTGGCGCCACTACGGACAGTGCTGCAGCCTACAGGAACAGCGGCGCATAAGTCGAGGATTGGACGGCAGCACAAGAGGGCGTTACGACATGCGTCGATCATAGTTGATCAAGAAGCAAAGCAGTTGCTATGATGAGCACGAGCTACTCCAGCAATCCTTCCGTTTGCAGCCAAGTATGCAATGTGGTCGATGGAGTTACGGCAGTCGAGCTAAAAAATTCTCCGGTGGACAATAGACCTGGATAGACGTGGCTGTATGAGAATGGGATTGTTGAGTGAACCCGTCTGGAGGGAGATAACGGACAGGAACAAGAGTTATTATAGAAAGGCCGGTGGTATTTTTGGACGGAAACGTGGTTGGCGCCTTTCAAACATTAGTAGCTAACATACTAATGTGCTGGTCTGTTTCGACACTTGTTATGCGACGACTATCCCCTACTATCTCTTTCTAATACCCATCCACCCTAGCCCCACATCTCTACTACTCAGCTCTAAGCTGTGAGCGCGGGTCGTACATATCATCGTCCTAACCACAATCATTCCGATACCACCTTCTTTATGGCTCAAACTTTGCACTCAAATCCACCAGGTCGCATTTCTCAGCTTCTTCCTACTGTAAAGTGCTCCAACTGCGCTGTCCTAGTACCTTTGACAGAGCTGGGCGAGCACATATGTGCACCTGCACCTGCTCTGCCCAAACCGCCTTCGTCCCCCTCGTCTCTTCTGCCCGCACGACTTCAAGGCTTTGTGTCGAGGCGTTCTCAGACTTTTAAATCTCGTGAATCAAATGTACCAGAGCGACACGGAACACCTTCTATTAAAGCACCACCTCCAGCGAGGTTAAACAGTCCTGGACCCAGCTCTGCACCCCCCTTTGCGCAGCCGAATTCGGCCCAATTGAGTCCAGGCTGGAATCTGAACCGCCTTCCGAGTCCTTTGTCCGATGGCGGAGGATCGAGTCGCAATGATGTTCCACTGCGGGAACGTCTGAGATCCACTTCTGATTCAAGGGAGTCTCCAATACCTTTTACACAACAGCGCCAGCGAACACTTTCAACAGGACGTAGAGAACCACACCCGCCGCAGCCTCCTCCCAGCCCCATTGTGCGCAATAGAACACCGTCTAACGATTCGAGAAGGCCTACTACTCCACTCCGACCGTCTCTTGACAGTCGTCCATCTCAGGACTTGAGAAGCCCAAACACCCCACGGCGTCCGTCCTTTGACGACCGCCCCCCTAATGACACACGAGCACCAACTACTCCATTACGTCCATCGTTTAATACCCACCCATCCAATGACGCAAGGTCTCCGAGTAGAAATCCATCCGTTGATACCCGCTCATCCCACGACACAAGAGCGTCAAGTAGACAACCGTCCCTCGACACCCGCCCATCCGATGATACAAGAGCTCCAAGTAGACGTCCATCTTTTGACACTCGCCCGCCCGATGATGCACGAGCTTCGAGTACTCGTCCATCTGTTGATCATTTCTCGTCTTCCGATAGGCAACGGCCACCGAGAGAGAGACGGCCATCTACTGCCAGTGTCCGCCCACCACCTCGGCAAGGCTCCTATGCTTTAGACGTTGTGCCGCCAACTAGTCCACCACCAGCCTCGCCAGCACCTCCTCGTTCACCTGCTCTCAGTGAACCTGATACAAAGGTGGGCGGAGATGCGGGGATGGCGGGTGTTGGACGACGGGGTTTCGCCGCTGCCGCTCATGCCGCTATGTTCGCAACTGTAACTGGCCATGTAGGTGGGCCACGGTATGATGGAGGTGTGGCGTCGGGAGGAGCAGATGGTCGGCGACCTAATGCCCCAAAGTATCTTGACATCAACACAGCTTCTTCGTCTTATTGTGAGTTTTATTCTTGTTCAATTGCGTGTTGTTGGTACCGACTTTATCGTGACAAGCCGCTGGTACACCCCCGTTATCTCCCAACTCAGGTTACTCCTCGCACTCACCCGGCCCACGATCACCAATATCTCCACATAGTGGACACCTTTCTACTACCCGCTCGTCCACATCAACTACCAAAGGTGGTGTTTCGCCTGCAATAGTTCGCACTCCGTCCCCCGGTTCCGCCAGGGCAGCGTTCTTTGACAAGTTCAAAGACAAGATTCCTCCAGTTGACACTAGTAAACCGTACGAACCTGTAGAGAAGGAAAGCGCTGTTGAAGCCCTCCCTCCGTCACCAAGCACAGGCTCTGAATATGGCCTGGCATATGCCGATTCAACCGATGAAGAGGGCGGGGAGTTAATTCACAGATTACCTTCTCCTCCACCATCCGCACCCCCTCCTGCGCGCAACAGATCACTTAGTGAGACCAAAGCAAACCTTGTGCGCTTTCCATCGGTGGACGAAAAGACAATGTCAGCCCTCAAGAAATCGGCATCATCTTCTTCCGGATCGTCTGGGTCTAGATTTTTGTTTGGATCAACACGGCAGAGTTCATTGTCCGGCAGAAATCGAAGTAATTCTGGATCTGCGTCGAATTATTCGAGATCCACTGCCAGGTCGACGCACGCCCTCGAAAAAGCGATGGAAACACTCTTTGAAGAAGGATCATCTGCCACAGGATCCAGTGCTACTAATGCCAAAGCTAAGAATGGGCGCTCAAACACCATCCCGGGACTTCCGCCCCAGTCGCCAGAGCATAAAGCTCCCAAGCTTCCTATACGGTCGCTGACAAGCCCTTCGTCCGCAACGTTCGAAGATGCGAAACGAAAAAAGAAGAAGGAATGTATGAAGTGTGACAAGACCATTGATGATGGACGGTGGATTCAGACAGATGCGGGGGGAGTGCTTTGCGAAAAGTGCTGGAAGAATATGTATTTGCCAAAGGTAAGCTATTACGTCAAAACCCTATATTGGTCAAGGTCACCAACTTCTGAAATTTTCAGTGTCGACGTTGCACCAAACCAATCGAAAAACAGGCCGTTTCATCTTCGGATGGGCAACTCAAGGGGAAATATCACAGGGAATGTTTTAATTGTCACACGTGTCATGTGAGTTTCTTCAATCTTATACACAATAAGTGCAGGATGACTGACTTCACTTTAAACGCGTACAGAAACCATTCCCTGACAAGGAGTTCTATGTCTTGGATGGAAAGCCCCTCTGCGCGTATCATTATCATGAAGCGAATGAGTCTCTCTGCGCATCATGCGGCCAACCTATAGAAGGGCCTTGTGCAGTTTCACATACGGGCCAACGATACCATCCTGAACATCTATCATGCGAGTACCCCGGGTGCAAGGTGACCCTGGATGAGTATTGGGAAGCGGATGGAAAAATGATGTGTGAGAGACATGCGAATATAGTGGGGGGCTACAATAGCGAGGACTACGAGGGGCGGTTGGCGGAGAGTAAGGCCCAGAGGAGGTTCACGAAATTCATTGATTTGGCGAGTGGGGCTGATTCAGACGATCTGCGATAAGCGGATCAACTGACACCATCCTCCGGTTGAGGACACGGCGGATTTTACCGTCACACACTATCCATATCCACCTGCTTGTTATAGGGAGGACAAACATCGGTCCAGGTGCATTCACCGGAGGACCAGTCGTGGCTGCATGACCATAAAGTATGTATTCCCATCATCATTGACATTTACATAGCCATCCACATTTTATTTTGATCACATTATTCGCCGGATTTTTCTTTCTTTATCGTGGACTTGGTGGCACACGGACTGGTTTATTATTTGGTGGCCTCATGGCAGAAGGATCACAGTACATAACGTGCAATACCTCATTCATTTTCCTGATGCATTCTGTCGCATTTCGAAAGTGGGACGGGGTGAGGGTTCGCTCAGTTTCGTCCGAAGACAACTGAGTCCAGTCTCTGGGGTCTAAATCGTTTTGTTGGTTCCCTATGTCTGGTTGAATTTCTCATCCTCGGTCCTCAGTAGCTTTCATTGCGAAGCCACTATCATCACTACAGTACCTCTCTACCTAATGACTGGAACGGATGGTTTATACCCGTGGACGATTTCCTTCATCCGTTGGATTTTTTAGATGCTATGCACCTTGTAATATGGAAATACCAACACAACACACACACATGCACACACACTTCCTGCGATAATAAGATGCATAAACAATACAGTTGGAGATACAGTCATTCTAACGATACAACATCAACCTCCAAGCCACAGCAGTCTCTTCACTCCATACTCCATCTTCGCATACATGCTTGTCATTCTCTGCGCTTCCTGCAAGCTAATAACGACCACAAGTGACTTTAGCACGCACGGCCCTGTACAAGCAGAAATTTACTCACTTTACAACATCACCCTCGGCGACGAGATTTCCGTGTGGACTGCCAATATCCTCACAAGCCCGTCTAATCATATCAACCATCAGCTCCACCGCTTCTTTGCATGTTGATGCACCAGTCAAGTCGTCCGCTGGCTCAGCATAACCAGCGTCAGCTCCTGGTCCTGTGCGGGTCGGATCGACGGGCAATGCTTTAAAAGCTGCAAAGGTTGTATGGCTCCCGAAAACGGGTGATGCATTTGATAGAATCTTAGACAGCATAGGGCCATTCCTGGGGCTACCGGAGGGGAGAGTACGACCGTTCAAAGATGAAGATGACGACGAGGGAGCGCGATCAAGACTTCTACGCGTAAAGGGGCTAGAAGCCCGTGCAATCGTGCGGGTAGTGAAAGTCAACTTTCCATGCGTTGATGGTGGTGAGACAGCAAGATCTAGACTATTACGGAGGGAATAACTAGACACGCGTGTGGTTTGGTTGGTATTCAGCCATGTGATCATGAATCCGGCGTTCTGCACGGGATCGCGGCTGGCCTCTTCAAGAGGCGATAGAATATAGGCGCCTATAACACCTTTCAGCGTGAAGAATTGTTGCTAATTATCGTTCTGATGTCCTACCTTTCGTAATTGAAGTAATGTCCTTCATAGGAACACGGGTATAAATCTTGATCTTATCCAGGGTATAATCATAACTCTGCATATTCCGGTCAGTGGATAAACATCCACCATTAGATAATGACCTCCTTACAATAATATATAGTGCTTGTGTGGTCTATACAATGTCCATCAGCGATAACTAGGCCCAATGAACGACTTTCACACACCAGCAAAAGAACCTTCTCTTCAAATTTCTCTCCAATCTTCGTATTCAGATGTTCAGGTGCGAAGACCGTCCATCCAGACAACAACCGCTCCCCTTCAGGTAATACACGAGAGACGCATGTCACAATAGCTTCTGCGCGGATCTTCGACAGTCGAATGAGATCTCGTGGATCCGTGGACTGCAGCTTCAGTAGGAATTCGGAGAATACGGACAGTGTCCGGTGGCCGAGCATAAAATCGATAACGGCTTGGCAGAACCAGTCGCTAAATGTTGATGTGTACATTCTGCGAAACGTTACTCGGTCAGGATGAATATCCACGTATATATATCAATGAGATCTTACCTTGCTAGGGAGTTCATCCCGTCATTGAGTAGACCCCCTAAGTCACGTTTGCCGGTCCTCGTAAAATCGCCCTTGAGCGCGGATGTTCCAGCGCTACAATTACACCATGGTCAATTCCAACTTCTTTTCACAAAACAACAAGCAACCAACTATGCACGACTTATTGCATCTCCATTATTTGCCCAAACTGAAGAAGAAACGTCATCAGCACAAGAACTATGTGGTTAATCATTTAGCGCACCATCATTGAAAATGACATCCGTTTCCGTCTTGCCCGTTTCTGAAGGATTCTGCAGGGCGACTGCACCTAGCTGTCTATTGAGCACATGGCGTGCAAAGGCAGACTGTACAACAACCGGCATCAGCTCGGATGATGGGATGAGAACAAAGAAGAGGTGAGCTACCTGAACGACGTTCGTCCGGTCTAGACAGTCTATACAATTAACGCGAAAAACACCTTTTTGCTCGGACATGATCATGTTGTTTGATATCCAGAGGTATCTAGCAAACATAACGATGACCTTATTCAATACCCAGCTCATAAATCATGACGAAAATAACTCACCCTTGGCTCTCAAAAGTCCTTTGCATGGTATCTATCAACTTGGATATATTCTCGTACCTAAACCATCATCAGTGACCAAAGTATTAAATAAAACAAACGAAACGCACTTCATCCCTTTGGTCTCCATGTGGAAATCGTACTCGGTATATCTTCCTCCCCACAAAGCAGAAAATAAGCTCCAGAACCGAACACGAGAGAGAGAGAAAGGACTCACGAGACATCCTTATCCGCCAGCTCGCTCACATAATCTCGATATGCATTGGTAATACCCGCCTCCTTCCCATGCTGTTCCGCCAGATTGACGATAGACTTGTAAAAATAAAACAAAAAGGATAAATATCAGAACATGGGAAGGAGGAAGGAAATAAAGAACGTACATGAGGTCCATACTTCGGTACGGTACGCTCGAAATGCCTCTTCAGCGCGTCTAGATTCTGATCATGCGTTCGCTCAGGTGAGAGCAACGGAGCTGGTTTGAGGCTATATCCACTCTGTGTCCAAAATAGCGGGACTGCACAGTGTCCGTACATCAGCCTCCAAAAAGCAAGAAAGAAAAAAAACTCACTCGACCCTCTAACCTGCACATAACTAAAAACATTAACAAACCCCTCCCTCTCAACCCTCGTCACACTCTCACTCTCCACAAAATTAGCGACATTCGCCTCCTCATCCACTCCTCTCCTCTGATACCTCAACCCCGCTCTGTCCCTACTCCGTCGGCTTATAACTACGTAGTCCGCCTGGACGGAGTCTCCAATTTCATTTAGGACGGGTTCGCGCTGGATGGGGAAGGAGGATATTTGGTAGTGGCCTTGCATTATTGGGAGGACGTAGGAGTGGAGCTAGGGGAGAGAGATCAGTATTGGAATGGGTGACCCATGATTTATGGCGGATATACGTACCCCTGCATCAACAAACGGCTTACTCAACCACTCATTCCACCAGAACTGTTTATCCACTCTCCTCCACAGCGGAAGAGTGGGGTACGGCTCCGCCAGCGGGTCGACTTTATCGGGACCTTCACTACTACCACCTCTGCCTCTTAAGGGACTTGGGCTGGAAGGTGCATTAGGACTCGGGGGGATAGTTTGGCTTCTTTGGGGTTTTGGTTTGCGGGATGGGGAGGTTGGGGATGTATTGGGTGAGGTGGGAGGTGAGGAAGAGTCGGGGAGAGCGTTTAGAGAAGCTAAGAGCGCGTTTTGTTTTTGGGATTTAGCCACCTGTGCTTGTTTATGCTGTAACGACCTCGTAATATCTGGCCCCATACCAAACAAAAATAATAAGTCTCCACAATCAATTTCCTAATTTCCTTCTTCACGAACGAACGAAGAGACTCACCGAAATTATAAGCGAAGTACATCCCACCCTTCGTAAACTCCTTAACAGTCTCCCGCACGATCTTATCCTCCAACTCGCTCTTGCGTTCTTCGGCGGTTGGTGGAGGGGGGGCGGTTGTGTTTAGGATTGTGGATAGTATTTCGGAGGGGGATGTTAGGTTTGGTTTGGGGGTTTGGGAGACGGTGGGTGTGGAGGTTGGGTGTGGAGGGTTGGGGGAAGAAGAAGAAGGAGGGGTGGGGATTAGTTCATCGAGCGACGGACGGTCTACATCCGTCGAATCACGTACAGAACCATCCCCATCCCCCGTTACACCACTTCCCGAATTCCGCTTAGAAAGCCTACTCCAAAACGAAAGCCTACTAGCTACTATCTTCGCGATCGGAGAATTAATATTAGCGTTGACGAGGGAGTCGTCCGAGGTGGAGTTTGGGGTGGATGTGCCTGAGTTTGGGGTGGAAGGTGTAGGAGTTTGGGAGGGGGCTTTGAGTGGGGTGAGTAGTTTGATTTCGTCTGTATCTGAGAATGTCACGCGTGCAGCCGTTCCTTCCTCACCCTCCTCCCCATCTTCCTCCCCCTCCCCATCATCCTGCCCCAAATCACTCTTAGCACGCACCACCGACGCACCCCTTCTCAAAGCCCCAGACGCAAGCGTATTAACAGCAATAACCGCCCGATCATACACGAGGGGAATGGCAGTGACGTGTTTGATACTGTATACTGCGTGTGAAGGGCTGAAGAGGTGGCCGGTTGGGGTGCGGGAGGTTATCAAGAGAAGGTATGAGGCTTTTTTGGGATTAATTAGGTGGAGAGAAGAGGGAGGAGGGATGGGACGCACCGAATGTGAGCTGAAGTATACCTACGATGCCATACACGACTACACTCAACCCCCAATCAGCCCCTTCCCCCGAAATCAACTCAACCCTGCCCTCCCTCCCCCATCCAACTCTGACAACCCCTCCACCATCCTCTAAATTAGAACTCACGCCCGGTTCCCTCACAGTACAAGGCCGCATCAACAGCCCCTCCCGTGTCACGAGCACCTCTATGCGTTCGTGTGGGCATGGATGAGGTAGTGGGGGGACGGTGTATTTCGGTTGGAGGTGTGGGTGTGGGTGGGATGTGGATTTGTTTAGGTGTTTGTGGGGCGGAGTTGGGGTTGGGTTTGGTGTTGAGCGGGGGGAAGACGGTCTTGAGAAGAAAAGTCTCATTGGACGTTGGTGTGTGGGGCGTTAGTGAGCATCATGGTCCCTTCAGTGCACTTCGCGTCTATATCGGGCAACACTTAATTAGGCGCTTGCTCCTCACTAGCGCTCAAATTCAAAGGTGTTGCAAATAATACCACTGTTATCATGTATATCTCAAAGTCCGTTTGCATAAACCTCCCCACTAGCACTGCGCTCAAGCTGGCTGGCCATCCTATCCTGATTCGACTCACATACATCACGGATGAGCACCAAGCTAGGGCCTCGAGGTATTATCATTCCCAGACTCCTCACTTTCGTAGTTCAAGAAACGAGGAGGGTTTGGCAGTGCACTGGTGACCGTGTGTGCGTACAAGGCCATGACAATGACAGCAACAGCAGAAGCGAATTTCATAGTAGATAAATGGGCAACATGTAGTAACCAGGTAGCGACGATTCTGTCGAGGTCAGTGGTAGGCTTATATACAAACCCTGGTACGGCCTGGCAGAATGGTTCCGGGTAGATGGAGGAAACGACGTTGCGACTCTGCGAGATTACGACTCGGACGACCCTCCACCGAAGGATTTCGTACCTGTTTGAGGCGAGCATCGCTCGGGGTTGGATAGACGAAGCGACGTTACGAGCCCAGGCCTATATCGGGTAGTAGTGCATTACGTAAACACACACGCAGCCTGTCCTGAACCAACGCGTGAGACTCCCTACGACCCACACACCACGTTCCATCCTTCGAAGCTCTGACATTCATTGTACACGTCTCTCTGACATCGGCGCCTCGTAGTTCAAGAAGCGCTCCATACCACGTTGTTTCTGCCCTGAGTCGAGTCAGTAATCTTCCTGATTTGGCTGCTCTGAAGGCTCTGAAAGGACGTCTGTCACTGTCAGACCCAGTGCCTGCAGATCTTAGCGCTCGCGTCTAGATCTGGGCGGAGTAAGTAGCGGACAGCGGACACTGTATCAGCGCGCTATTCTTAGGGGTGGTGAGCACTCAGAGACACGAAACATATCTAGGGTAAGGTCGTTCCTATCTGCGCAGTGTTGGAAAGGAATCAGGCAACGGAAGAGGAGGGAAGTTTATAACCGCCTATACTAGGCAATTATCTTTGCTGCTGCATTCATCTTTGCTGCGTGATTGATCGCAGGTGCAAGAGCGATCGAAGGATATGTGACATCCTCTATACAATACATCCCCGCATCTCTACCGATCATCTTTTCTGCAGGTTGATCGCAGGTCCAAGAGTGATCGAACGATGCGTGACATCCTCTATACATGGCAATTATCTTTGTTGCCGCATCCCTGCCGACTTCCTAATTTGCAGCACAAAAGGAGTGCATGTCATTTGAACCGGGGTTCTATCTGCAGGCTCAAGAACAATCGAACTTCGAAGGATGCGCTATACTTCTTCTAGGCAATTATATTCGCTGCTGCATCTCTACCGGTCATCCAAGCAGCATGTGCAAGAGCGATCGAAGGGTGCGTGACAGCGCTATACTGGGTAAGTAATTGTATTCGCTGCCGATCACCTGAGCTGCAGGTACAGACTACCGATCACACAAGGTGTAAGAGTGATCGAAGGATGTGACATTCTTTCGTCACGTCATCTCATCTACGGCGGTTGAAAGCAATCGAACTTTCTTCGTTAAGGCATCTACCGACTTCCTAATTTGCATGGCCCAAGAGCGATCGAGGAGTGCGTGACAACGCTATACTTACTGGGCAATCATCTTCGCTGCCGCATCTCTACCGATCACCTTGATCATGTGTAATGCAAAGAGCAATCTTGAAGCGTGACGTGACATCCACGAACTCGTTACGGCATTTCGGATTTGAAATCTGCAGCGTTTGCGAGCAATCGAAGCGTGCTATACTGGGCAATTCCCTTTGTGGCCTTCTACGATTTCCTAATTTGCGTTGCTCGAACAATCGAAGGCGTCAAACCCACAATGGTTACGGCATCTCGGATTTGAAATATACAAGCGTTGCGAGCAATCGAAGCGTACTATACTAGGTAATTGATTCCATTTGAGGCGCCTCTCTACGATTTCCTAATTTGCATTGCTAGAACAATCGAGATTCGAAGGACAAAGAGTGCGTTAAAACCGCTATACTATCTGGGGAATTCTCGTCTGAGAGCAACTGTGGAGTCTAAACCAAATCACGACTTTCCTAAATTCGTAGCGATGCGTGACGAGCTGAAAACGTGCCGCTAGCACGGCTGTCGGAGATTTTATCACTTTTGCGCGAAAGTTGTGCGGGAGCAAAGTTCTAGAGTCTAAACTAAATCACGAATTTGGAGAACAGATCAAAGTCTGAACATGAGCACGTGCCATCAAAAGTTCAGCGGCTTTCTTAGAGCATCTAGGGTCTAAACTAAATCGCAAATTTCCTAATTCGTTTGAGAGCAGGTCGAAGTCTAAACTCGGTCTGAACACCGAAAACGTGTCACGCTGCCGGACGTTTTATTACTTTTACAAAAGTTGAGCGGTGTATAGGTCAAGCGGAGAACTTTGGCGAAAGCGCGGCTATAGGATCTACTCCGGAAATTTGGCTCCGCAAGTCGGGCATGTGCCACAGGTATACTCTGTTGAGGTGTACTTATTGACCATGGTTTTAGTGCAGCACGCATTGGTCGTCGGTGTCGGTCAACCACCACAGCCACAGCGCGCGGCGTTTAAAAGAAAATTGACAATGATCGGCCATCGGTCGACCAAAGCTTTACGTGAGCTCGGTGCCGTAATGTGACATGCTATCTGAATATTTCAAATGCACCAAAATCAAAGCTATCCCGTCATTGAGATATGTCATGCAAGATACAAAGCATCGATTACGATGTCCTGATTCAACATAACCTGAGCAAAGCGATCGTTGACCAGATCGACGACCCACAGCACCTGCCATATCCGTCTCCAATTACGTAATTGATCAATCTAATCACGCCCCTAAGTCACTAAGTCTAGCCAAACATGCTGGCCATGCAAGCCAGGCCCGCTGGGATCTGCCACATCCCAGATTGATCAAGCATACGGTACTGATGGACCATCTGGCGGTCAATGTAATCTCGTTGTATTAGATCCGTGCTTGCCTGTTTACTGGCGCCTGGCCTAGCTAGGGACGGAATCTGAAGATGACAATCCGACTGGCTACCACGGGGTTAAAAGGCTGGCCAGCCAGGCGCCTCACCCCCCCTCATTAAATCCCCTCCCCCCCCCTCCCCTCCTTTACCCATATATCGGTTCTTCACATCCACTCCAGATCATATGTCTGCATACATATCCCCCAAACTGGAATCGCCTGGCGACACGACGTTTGATGAAAGCGATATTAGTGATACCTCGGTCTGCGACGACACCGAGCTCACTGAGATGTGTGTTGATGATGGTGGTTCTGATCAATGGGAACCTTCATGTAGGAAGCGCGCGAGGACCAACTCGGGGGATGTTGGACGGAACGTGAAGAATGTGAGAGGGAGACGGGGGAAACTCAGTGCATTGCCGTATGTTTGGTCATCCCGACTTCCTTCACGACTACTCACAAACATTTCGCTTGGATGTCTGGCAGAGACATGCCGCTGGATATTCTATACGAGGTCAGTACTGCGGCCCTGAACCCACATATCAAATCATGTACTGAATGAGTTCGTCCTAATCAGATATTTGGCCATCTTCGACCTTACGATATCCTTCGGCTATCCCGGACTACCAAGCCATTGCGTCACATCCTCATGAGGCGCTCAGCCATTTGGGTCTGGAAGGATGCTCGTTTGAACGTTGAAGGTCTCCCTGATTGTCCTCCGTAAGTAACTCTGACCCAAACAAACAACCCACATTCATTCATCCACAAATCCTTACAGTGATCTGACCGAGCCGCAATACGCAAGACTGGCATTCGATCCGGTCTGTTATGTTCGTCATTCCCCCCCCCCACGTTCCTTCCCATAAGCTGATATTATATATTGCCCAGCTCTGTGGTGCTCCCAACGTCCACACTGTCCTCTGGGCCTGCCGACTTCGAAGCTGTCAGAGATGTATCAATTCTGAACGGTACCAACTACATCGTATTCTTTTTCGAGATCGCGAGTCTGATGTATTGGTGGTGATACAGCTTCTTGGACTCAGTAATCGCAAATGAACGGATATGGATTATTGTTGCTTCTCAGTACAGATCGTACTACTCCGAGCCTCTACTACCTCATGCGAAAGTCAAAGGTGGCAGTAAGTCGGTCCCTTTGATAGCCTGGCATACTTTTCACCGACAATGTTCAAGAACACCACAGGCGCGGCGTCGTATCTATCGATGAATTTACTACGCTCTGTGAGATTCTAAGGGCCCTCAGAAGCGACAGAGTCGTCTTAGATGAATACATTCAAGGGAGGAAAGAGCTGACTGCCGTCATTACATCTGTAAGCATCTTCAAATTTGCACTTCGAGCTCTATTGAGGCGACTCGCACAGCATGCTAGTCTCTGCGAAGAATGGCTCCTAGATGCTAGTACCGATCGTTGTGGGCAACTACGAGATTTAAAGGCGAGGCGTAAAGAGGCGTGAGTCAATACTGTGCTGCTGCCCATATCCGTTTGTTCACCGTAACCCTGGTGAATACAGCATCCTCATTAAACTCAGGGAAATGGGCTGGGGCGACGAACTTGACAAAAACAGTCAATACGCTCTGATTCCATTGAGGATGCACGCGTCAGTCAAGAAACCCCAGGAGCTCACAGATCGTATTTGGAATAACATCAAACGACCGCTGGTCGGAATTTTGGAGGAATTGAAAGAGAAGCGGTTGGCGGTAGAACGTGTGGCTACGCTTAAGCGACGCCGGTTTCTCGTCATTGCCCTTCTTGAAAATTACGTGCTGCGACGACCTGTCACAGAGGTGATTCCTGGACCAGCTGATGTTTGCGACATGGCCGAATTCAAGACGATTATCGAGGACACCTCTTTGGATGTGGAAGTTTGCCCGAGGTCTTTCAAGCGTGCGATGGACATGCTCCCACAGCTCGTTGCTGACTGGCGCACCGCGAAAGATGCGGAGCTTGTCCGCATCATTGATCAAGATACTTCGCCCTTTAAATCCCAACGGAACGACTCATCGGCCAATGACTACTCGCAGCTTGGACTGGCAAATACGATCTTCCAATGCAAAGTCTGCCAAGAACCAATCTCATACCCACGAATCTTGGTTCATTCCTGCGTGCATGTCCTCCGTAATTCGTTATATCCTTATGATGATCCTCATTCCAAACTTTGGCGGGATCTGAACGATGAGCCTTGGAATTTCGGTGGGGACAGAGTTGGCATCGACTTGAGAGGAAAGCGCGCCGCGAGTTTAGTGGTGAGGAGCTGCGGCCTTGACCCAGACACCACCACCGCTACAGAAATGGACGATCTGGATGCCAGGTTTGAGTGTTTGGGGTGCTACGATGACTTGTGCGGACGTTTGATCATGGGATGGCGGGTAGCGGTATGACATTTTGCGCTTCTCATTGACATTCGTTGATCGACTTTTCCATAGGTGCACCACTCAATGACCAGACACGTTTTGGATTCAGATCCCCCGGCGTGGACACTCGTCAATGAGATAGATACGGCGACCGTCAAGCGAAACGAGGAAATATCAAGAGATCCGCTGGAACTCATATGCTGCGCCCTATGCAGGCACAGAGCGTATCGCCCCCAGATTGTCTCTCATTTGATGAATCGGTCTGTCACCCTTCGCTTTCACCTGGTTATAATCGGCTCACATATATTTCCCAGGCACGGGATCCAAGACATGTCAGACCACAATTTATATCGCCCTCTGGACGCACCATTTCCGGACCTCCAGACCCGTTTGTGGACTGACTGACGGATTATATATACTCTGTATGAAAAATGTTCTATGGTGCTGTGCCAGCGATTGTATGACGTTTGGTAGAGCGTTCAGGCCCACTGGAGACAGCGGATGTGGCGTTGAAATCTTTCCCCTTCAATACAGTAGGACGACCCAGTCCGTGGTACATGGAAGATTACGCGTAACTTACATATTTACGTACATCGAGTATGTATATGTCGTTTCTTTACGTAATGGGACTTCCACGAATAAACGAGGCGTGACGCGTGACGGCTCCCCCACTCTCGTCCAAATGTCAGTCCGTAAATCAGCACGGCTAGAAATCAGACCGGCCACAACATTCAATAATCTGGAACCTGATGCTGTCGTCGACAAAGATGACGACTTCGTGGATGAAGATGAAAATGTTTCCAATCACGATGGGCCATCGCGTAGAAAGCGCGTAAAAACAAAAGCGCGAAGTGCTACGAAGAATCCCAAAGGCAAAAAAGGACGGCTTGGAGCGCTACCGTATGTTCCCCCCGAATGCGGTCAACTCACGCAAGTCAACTCAAATTTTTGCTTTGCAGAGACATGCCACTGGATATTTTGTTCGAGGTCAGCGTTGAAGAACAAAAACTACACTTTGAATCGCGTCCTGACACGTTTTGTATAATTAGATATTCGGCCATCTTCGACCTTATGATATCCTTCGGTTGGCCCAAACCACCAAGGCATTACGGCATATTCTTATGAGGCGGTCTGCCGTTTCTGTTTGGAAGGACGCTCGTTCAAACGTAGAAGGTCTGCCCGATTGCCCCAGGTAAGTAGGACCTTACAACTGGTCTTCCGATGATAATGTTCTTCTATAATAAAATTGCCCAGTGACCTGACAGAACCGCAGTATGCAAGATTGGCATTCGACCCATTCTGCTTTGTCTGTCCTTTCCCATATGCTTTTTCCAATCGGCTGACATATTTTATTTATTTTCCAGCATTGTGATGCTCCGAATGTCCATACCGTGCTCTGGGCTTGCCGACTTCGAAGCTGTCAGAAGTGCATCAATAACGGAAGGTACCGCCTGCATCGAATTTGTGCAGGAGATTGTGCTAATTCAATGTTATAGATTTATGGACTCATCCAGCGCGGTCCATAGGATGCAGCTTATTTCAGGTGCCTCCCATACTGTATGCTAATATTTTCTCCTTGGAATGCAGTCATTTAATCTCCGTTAGTACTCTATACTACCTCGCGGCTCAGTAAAACTAGGAAGTGAGTCGTCTTGTGCGTCATCCCGGTATACTTTACTGATATTTTACAGAATATTCGAGACGGCATATTATCGTTACGGCCGAGTTTGATGATATCTGGGCGAAACTCGACGCACTCGCAGGAGACAAAATTAGTCTGGACAAATTTTTAGAGGAGAGACAGGCCACAGTTGCTGCTATTCAATCGGTATGCTCCATTCAACTTGCCACTTCATTCCGATTCAAACTTGGTTTCGCACAGCATGCTAGTCTCTGCGAGCAATGGTATCAAGAACTTAGCACCGGTCGTCAAGAGCAACTTCAAGGTATGAAAGGCAGACGTAAAGAGGCGTAAGTCGTTCCTGTTCTTTCCACGTTCTCCCATTCATTGTCACATCCAGCATATTCACCAAACTGAGAGAAATGGGCTGGGGCGACGAAATTGACAAAAACAGTGCATGTTCACTTGTTCCTTTGACAGCACATGCTTTAGTCAAAAAACCCCAGGAGCTCACAGATCGAATCTGGAACAACATCAAACAGCCATTGGTCGAAATCTTGGAGGAATTGAAAGAGAAGCGGCTGACGGCAGAACGTTTGGCGACATTCAAGAAACGCCAGAACCTCATTGCCACCCTTCTCAAAGCTTACACGCGGGAACGACCTGTCACGGAAGTCATTCCTGGACCAACCGACGTTTGCAACATGGACGAGTTTAGGACTATTATCGAGGACACTGATGTCGACGTGGAGGTCACCGAAGCGAATTTCAAAGAGGCGATGAACCGGCTCCCACAGCTAGTTACTGAATGGCGCATCACGAAAGATGAGGAGCTCGTCCACATCATGAATGAATACGTTACTCCCTCCGGGTCTCGGCGCAATGAATCACAACCCCAACACGATCACACACAACTTGAGCTGGCAACCACGTTCTTCCAATGCAAAATCTGCAATACATCAATCTCATATCCACGAATTCTAGTTCATTCTTGCGTGCATAGCCTTCGCGACTATTGGCGTGATTATGACGAATTTCGTTGTAAGCTATGGCTGAATTTGGACGATGAACCGTGGAATTTTGCTGGTGACAGAATCGGCATCTACCTGAGAGGAGGACCCCCGGCGAGGGAAATTGTGATGAGCTGCGGTCTTGACCCGGATACCACCACCGCTAAACAAATGGACGACCTAGATGCCAGGTTCGAGTGCTTGGGGTGCTATAGCGAATATCACGGCCGTTTGATTATGGCATGGAGGACAGCGGTATGGCATTCTGCACTTATGCATGACATTCATTAATCGATGTTTGTAGGTGACACACTACCACACGACTATCGATCATTCTTCAAATCCGATCCAACATAAGTGGACGGTTGTCAATGAGGCAGATTGTGCACTTGTCAAAAAATTGGAGATGGCGAAAGATCCGTTTATTCGGAGTATGGATTCGATTTGCTGCGCTCGATGTGGATACAAGACATTCAATTCACAATTTATCTATCACCTGAAATCCGAGTTAGTCTTCTGCCTCTTCCTCCGCTTTCGTGTTGATATAGGTGGCTCATACGTAATGGTCTTTCTCAGGCATGGGATCGAAGAAGTATCAGAAGACGACTACCTTCGGCCTCTGGATGCACCACCCCCAGATACTAGGATTCGTTTACCGCCTCTAGACGCAAAGGAAGATAAAGGAAGCTCCGTTTGAACAAATACATTTGCACGCTTATTGTCATACAAATTTTAATTCGATTGAACATTAATTAAGACCGGCGGGCCAACTAGTCTCGAAGCCAGCCGTTATGGTAGTAGTATACCACCGCGCAAATACATATATTCTTTCCCGTCCGCTCCGTCCGCTCGCGAGGTTCAAACATTGTGTACTCACTCAAATTAAATAGTACCTGATAGAGACTGGTTTCGAGTCTACGGGCCAACTGGCCTTTAGTTTGAATGCGCTCCAATTCCAGCTTAGGGGATAAAAGGCTCTGACGGCAAGCCATCAGATATCAGAATACTGAGAATATATGAATTTGAGGATGAAGCCCTTTCTCGTGCCCGCCGCCAGAGGTCGTCGGGCGCCAGGGTTATTTGTCCACCTTGTCAACGTAGCTATAGAAAATGGGAGGAAAGCACCGCAACTTCAGCTCGTCCTTCCAATGAGGTCTACCACATTACCTAACTGCCTTGCATCTAGAATATGCCCTCTCAATACACTAGCTCCAAACATTATTCTCGGAATTGATGTCCAGGCATGACCCCGACGGGACGTAATACGCCATACAATCATTATAGTTGGGCCGTTCAACCCTACGTTGTTTGCAAGGCATGCCACGGAAGAAAATAGAACGGTGGTTATCAGGTGACCCGCATGTTAGATGACATGTTTCGAGAAAGAGCGCACAATCGTCCGGAGCCTGAGGTGACAAACTCGGTGACAAACTCCGTCATCGAAGAAGGCGAACCAATAGTATAGGAAGGTGTGTCGCTTGGGATCTCATGGAAATCCGTGATGACCGCTGCTTTGCCTCCATAACATACCGATATCGACTTCGAGTAAAGTAGAGACTTCCGACCCGCATAGAATAAACCATCTATCATTCCAATTGTCCGGGTTTGTCTACGTCCATTAAAAAGTAGGCGGGAAGCACCGCAATTTATGCCCGCTCTTCCAATGAAGGGCCTGGTGTTTTTTTCCACAGTACCTTACCGTCTTGCATCTAGAGCACGTCATCTCGGCCTCCGCATGGCAGTTTTTGTTTGCACAATACACCAATTGTCCCGCCAAATATTGATGTGTGGATGTAACATAGGTATCTCCAGGCATGGCCTCGATGGGACGTAACATCCCATGCAACCTTTCTATTTCGACGCGTTGCAGCTGATCGAGGAGCTGAAACCTGTCCTCTTCGATAAGGATCCCAAGCTTCGTCGCGAGCGCCCTGCGGACCTCCGCATCAATAGAGGCTTTCCTATCATCGCCCAGGCTCGCATTAGCCCAGAGCAAACAATGTATGAGCAGGGAACAAATGTTCCCTGGGCCGCTTGGGCGTTTCCAAGCTACTCCGCGGTAGAAAGCGGCTGCGATTAAAGTTGGGATGCCTTTTGGTTCAGTTGGATGGCAGAGGAATCTGCGGAAGTATGGTTCCTCTTTTGGGTCTGGGAGGAGGGAGAAAATTTGAATTAGGGTTGCGAGTGCTTGGGGTTGGGTATCGTGTGAGAGGGCACGGAGACAGGTACATAGTTGGGGAAGGTGGTGCGCGGCGAAGGCGGACCAGAAGTCGGTTAGTGCGAAAGGTGGTAGGATCATCATCGCGCGGATCTGAAAATCGGAATATAATTGTGAGATTGGTCGGGTTGGTTAGATTGAGACAAGTACCTGATCTTGAACTTCCTTCTCCTCTGCTTCAGAAAGGTCGACATTTTCAGGCAAAGGGTTAATCAACCTCGCATTTGTTGCGAGTAATTTTGACATGTTGACCACATCTTTTAGAAAGTCGTTTGTGTTGTATTGGCTGCCCATGAACGTGAATGAGGACATCGCGACGCGTCAATTACCCTGAACGGGGTGGAAATGGAGAATTTAAGAGTCACAGAGTGACAGTCAGGGATCAACTGGTATATTTATCGTAACGGTCGTTGATTCTGCGGTGTGGAGCAAACTGCGATGAACAACTTGACGAGGGCCCAGAACTTCATGAAATCACAGCCACAACGAAACCCAAAACTCATCCCGACCTACTCCCGCACCCACGCAAACACTAAAGTATCCAATCCTAAATAACCCACAATGTCTGGAATCTGTCGACCACGTCTCGCAGAGGAACGTAAACAATGGAGGAAAGACCATCCTTTCGTACGTCAACCTTTATCCTTATTTCATCCCTCGCGTTTATGCAACTCAAATTCTAATTCTCATAAAACTCCATACATGTACACGATATTTGTTGAATTATTATAGGGCTTCTACGCGAAACCAGCCAAGGCGGCAGATGGATCTATGAACCTTATGGAATGGGAGGTTGGCATACCCGGTAAACAGCATGTCAGTTACGCGTTTCCTTGTAGCTTGGCTTGATTCTTACTTGAGGTTGTTCTTGTGGGTAGACTGCCTGGGAAGGAGGACTGTTCAAGCTTGCGATGACTTTTCCTGAAGGTATATTTGCAATTCGGGTTTACTTGATACTCTGGTGAGTGCTCACGAGCGTTGTACACAGATTACCCTTCAAAGCCACCAAAATGTGAGTCGCCTCGCCTCGCCTCTTTCCTTCGAATATCAATGTTCTGCAATACAGGCAAATTCACGCCGCCCCTGTTTCATCCAAACGTCTACCCGTCCGGCACAGTCTGTCTCTCGATTTTAGACGAAGAGAAATCCTGGAAACCCGCCATTACCATCAAACAGGTTCGTCTACCTCTTCTGTTTGTCCTATCTATGCCTTGGGCTGTATATTAATTGATATAATGTGTATGATAGATTCTACTCGGCATTCAAGATCTCCTAGACGACCCAAACGTGAACGATCCAGCGCAGAGCGATGCGTATACCATGTTCAAGTGAGATTCGCATTTCTTTATCCCCTTCTCCAAATTATCATCTTTTGCATCATCTCGAGAGTACATTCGTTTCTGATCTCTTCTTTCTTTTTGTCCGCAGGAACGACAAAGTAGCATATGAGTAAGCCTCTCACTCCACCAACACACCCGTCTTTTCGATATGCCTTTCTAATTCACTCACCCATCCATTTAGGCGTAGAATCCGTGCTCAAGCCCGAGAGAACATCCCGAAATAGATCCATGTACACAACTGCCCCATCCATTTTCCGTTGCTTGTCGGTGTCGTCGCTTTTCACAAATGCTCCTTCCGCCTATTCAATCTAGTCAGTACTTCATGCCAACATCATCATCAACATGCCCGGTGTATTCTTACTCCTGTGACGATAACTTCCTTACCCCTCCGCGAGAAGTCGTGTGGGTGTTATTAATATAGTGTTGAATTACACAATGTCAAATAAGTACCTGAGGATACACATCTGCAAAAAAAATCAATACAGAATAAATAAATAAATATGCTACACCAAGTCCCCGCTACGTAACAATAACGATCTCCCCCCTCCCATCCTTAAGCACGACCACCTCAACCTCAACCCTCTCCCCAGTATCCAAACAAACGACCTCAGTCGGATCAGTCGGATTCGTCTTTATCTGTCTGCGCTCGAAGAACGACCGGCCGAGGACCACGTCAAAGTGCGGCTCTTCGGATAGGTAAACGGGAATTGGGGTCGATTTGGGTTCTTGTTTGTTCGACGTGCCTTTCCCGAGGATGCGTCCTTGTCCCGGGTACGCACCGCCCTGTCCTTGTCCGTGATGCCCATTACCATGCTGCACATCAAGCGCGGACGACCCCAGGGGCTGGAGTGTAACAGGCCAAGTACCGATGTTCACCAGCCCGCCGTAGCCGTAATGACCCGGCGCAGCGTCAGCGGGTATGAACCCGTGCTTCATGGCGAATTTGCGAGATATATAAACATGTCTGTAGCCTGACTTTAGGAGCATGCGGACTGGGGAGAGGGGAGGTAGGCGGGTTGGGGGTTAGCTTAAAATTCAGGTAAAGGAATAAGGTGGAAGGAACTAACCATTGTGGACGGGCCCAATGCTTCCCATAACAGTCCGAACCCCATTCTCACTATGAAATTTCTCAAACTCCCTCTTATGTTTCGGCACCTCGTTCTCCGGATCTCCCCCACTCACACCTTTCCTCTTCTTCTTTCCGCTCGTCTTCGACCGATGGGAGCTTTTCACGCTCCCTGGGGGGTCAATATGTGCATGCAAGTGCGGGTGTGCGAGGAAGAGGTAAAATGAGGGGTTACGGTATTCAGGTGGGGTTGGGAGCGGGGTTGTGGGGTTGTGGATGTGCAGGGTTGGGGTTTGTGGTTGCTGTGGGTGAGGGTATGGGTGGTGGGAAGAGGAGGATGTGATGGAAATGTCGGGACTTGCGTCTGCGTAGGAAGATTTCAGACGCCAGACAAATATCGTGTAGTCCGCGTCTGTGCGGTTGTGCGATGTCAATTTACAAATCCAATATCGCAATGGACCAATGACTGACCATCATCCAAGTTCCAAAATGTGTCGTTCCAATGATACTTGATCCACCCAGGCCCAACACGCTGACCATGGAAATCGGTATGTGATTTCCTGGAGAGTTTGTCGAAGAGGTGTTCGAGGGAGTCCTCGTTGACTAAATAAATAATTAGAAAAGAGATAAACTGGACGGTGAGCACATACTTGAATGGACTATCGCAAAGGATGCGGATGGGGTGTGTATATTGATGATGTTGGGAGGGGAGGCCATGGTTGTAAGCACACAGTGTTGTGAACGGTGTAACGGATATAGGTAGTCGGGACAGGGGCTGATCGGGTGATCGGACACACCAACGTCACAGACGGAAGATAATTGACGGACAGTATTAGTATGCAAAGCAAGCATTAATAATAATAAAAACCCCAAATAACAGTTGTTCCTATCTAATTTAATGTATTAGCCCCACCCAACCCCAACCCAGCCTCGCTCTCCCATTCGCCACTAATCCTCCTCATCCTCCTCATCCTCCTCCCTCCTATCCCACCCAGGCCCAAGACCCCTCTCAATATCCTTCATAGCCATCCCCGGGTTAACCTGCCTTTTATCCTCCGTGTTGATACCCCTCCCATCTAACCATGACGCCCCCGCCGGCCGACATAGCACTTCCCTGAAGTTGCGTGTCCATGTGCCGTGTGAGAAGGGGTTGGGAGGGGTTGATGTCCCTGGGACTAATGTTTTGTGCGCTGAGTTTCGGATCTGTGGGACGAAGTACTCAGTTAGCGACTGCGCCGAGGAAGAAATATCTTATATCTTACTTGTTCTATAGTTGTCACATTCAACAGTAACAACTAAAACCCCACCCAATTCAATCCAATCAGCACCTGACCCAAACCCAAATCAAAGAAACTCACCCGCAAATGATAACTCAGTAAAGCAGCCACAGGCCAAATCACAAGCGCAGCCAAACAGAACGAGATTGTGCTCCCAAGTCCATGGACGATTGCCCCTCGAAAATCAAGGTGTTCGCGGATAGTGAGGAAGTAGATGTGTAGTGCGGTTGATACTATTACTAAAATTAGGGTTGTTACCTGTGAGTAGTTGGGTATTAGTAAATAAGTTGGAATGAGGGAGATAAGGGAAAGGACGTACGGATGCGAAGAGAAAAGCGAAGAAGGAGGTGTAGTTCCGACGGCCGACGCAGTTGTTCACCCATTGGCAATGGTGATCACAGCCATCTATGCAGTTATCACACTACATTGTCGTCAGCAACTCTTCAAATCATCCGACCGCCAGCCACTATATAAACGCGACCTACCATCTTACAATGACTCGATCGAGGAGGTCTGTACGTCTTACACGTCGGACAATACTTGACACGGACGCTAGGACACAACCCCAAATCAAAATTAATGATCATACTTGCATAGAAGTTATAGATCCGTGACTTACGTATCTCGTCGTACCTTGAGGTCCCTAGGGAGTGGCGCTCGCGAACCATCTGATGGGGAAGTAGCCGGATATGGTGGATCAGGATCTAAATTCCTAGGTAATATCCCAGGATCGCGGAATGCCTATCGCCAGCCCAAAATCAGCACGCAATTCTCAACATGACAAAAATAAAAGAAAGTCAAAAGAAAAAGAAAAAGACGCACAGTAGTCAACATAGTACTAATAGTAATCAGACACAAGTACGCCCCAACAGCAGCAACAGCAGGACTCTCATTCCTCCACCACCAAACACAAGTAGTCCCAAACCAAACACCCGTAATTCCCAACGTAACCCCAAGACTAGCAATGAATGCAAGCGGGCTATCCCCGCCTGTCAAGAATCGCCCCCGGCAGAAAAACTTGTTCCGCGAGGGGTGACTCTCGTAGTTCCGCTTTAAACTGCCGTCTGTGTTACGCACGGGTACGGCGGAGAGAGGGGGTTTGTGTGGAGGTGGGGTGGAGATGAATGATTGGTCCGGGAAAGGAGAGAAAGGAAGGTGGGAGGCGGAGATGTTAAGGTCGTGATCATGTGGGAAAGACGGGGGCGGGGGAGAAGAGAAAGAGGAGAGTTTGTAATGGTTTGAAGTGGAGGTGGGGAATCCGTTCCGCTGGTGATCTTCGCTGGGTTTACCTTCGAAGGTATTCCGCGTTTCAGAGGGCGTCGCTGCGCCTGTTGACGATTTCCGCGTTGAATCAAAGCTCATCCCGCGCCGGAATGCGCGTTCGATGCTATTTCGCATACGTCTCGCCGGACTGGTCGAGACAGGACTCGACCTCTCTGATTTGGCAATAGTGTTCTGGGACAGCGCGCGTACGAACCCAGGTGGAGAAACAGCGGCAGTGGCAGTGGCAGCAGCAGTCGTACCAGAGGGCACAGAAGTGTTAGTATTGATAGTCGAAAGCGGTCTCCCGCCAATAGGCAAAAGTGGTTCGCGACTATGTTTCATCCGCTTCGGAGCAGAGAACTGTCTCCTCAGCTCCTCCTCATTCACATGCTTCATCTCAGGCTGCGTCCCGCTACTCCCACCCTTCCCATCGGATTCGGGTGCGGTAGATGCAGGCGCGTGCGTGCTCCCCGATAAGTTCTCCGAGCTATGCGAACGCCGCGGGGGGATAGGCTGCAACTGGAAGAGGCCTGGATCTGGAGCCATTATGGCTAGACCATTCGATGAAGACTCTGCGGAGCCAGAGGATGAGGGCCTGGAGAATTGGTAGGCGCGCAGGGGACGAAAGAAGTTCGCGGAGGGGAGGATGCCACCGGCGTGGGTTGTGCTGTTTGGGTTTGGATTGGGATTTGGGCCTTGGGAATACGACTGGTGTTGGGCCTGGGCTTGGAGTAGGGCCTGGGCCTGTTGGAATGTGGTTGTGGTTGTGGAGGGGGAGGCGGAGGAGGGCGGTAGGAGGTTCTCCGGTAGTCTTTCGCGTTCTCGCTCCCTCTCCCTCTCCCGCTCCCTTTCTCTTTCTCGATCCCGATCCCGGTCCCCTCCAATGGGTAAATTCAAGTTCGGCCGTACAGCATTCGACGACCATCCGGATGGCCTTGCGGCGCTCTGGCGTGTCGGACTTGGGAGCGAGTTACTAGATATCGACAGGGAAAGTGAGGCACCGAAAGGCGACGAAGGGAGAGGAAGCTGAGCTGGTCTTTTATTGTTGCTGTTAGGTTGTATGGAAGGTAAGGAGTGTGTGGTGCTCAGGTCTGGTGTGCTTGGGTCTGATGCCATGTCGAGTGAGCTTTTGTTTTTGTTAACGGCGGGATTTACAAGAAAATGAAGTACGAAAGCCTAAGGAATGCTCTGGAAACGTAAAGGCTAAAGTTTTTGAAAGCTATGGAGTGCGATGTGGATGATGGGGAATGGTGAGCTGTTCACAAAGGAGCCCCTTCGTCGTCGTCGGCGTGCTGGACTCGGACATCAAGCGCGGACATGTTCGCACGCTAACCAAACCAATATTGATCTCTTACATAACCAAAATAAGCAACCACAACAAACAATTAGTATGTGCGTCCGTGTACACGGTTCTGAGGGAAACAGAAAACCCACGACAGAAGACAAAAGCGACAGAAAAAGCAACTTACAGTCAAAGTTTTCCAGTCCCATATGTAAACCTCTATATTACATTCAAGGTATAAAAAGTCCGCCACTGGCAGCTAGCGGCGCCAGCCCACCCACCTGTCCCTCTTCAGCTTGATTATAACAAGGTCCATATTATGCCACAGTACAAGGGTGCCGTATGCATATTGTAAACGGTATTTATCCAAGTCTACAGGTGGCATCCAGAGTACATCTCGGTTGCCAATGTGTATCCACCCACTGGGCATTAACTTGAAGTTGCGTGGCAGATCTGGCTGTACAGCAAAGCAGTAGAGGGAGTAGCGTTTTGGCCTCCTTGGACAAGAGTCTGCGTTTTAGCAGTCCATATGTTCACCGTGTCATCTTCTGAACGGCTGGAAATGAATATTCCACACTTCGAGAACGCAACCGATGCAATCCAGTCCTTGTGCTCTAGTAAGGGCACGCCAATTGTGTTACCCGTCTTAACATCCCATATCCGCAGGGTAAAATCGCGAGAGCCACTGACAATATATGATCCATCATGTGAGAATGCGGCTGATGTGATTCGGTCTGTGTGGTCTCGAAGAGGCCCGCCTATATGGTTTCCCGTCCCCGCATCCCAGATTCGCAATGTGTGGTCCTCAGAACCACTCACTATGCGCAATCCATTTTCCGAGTAAGCTACACAAGTCACGAAGGACGTATGCCCTTGCAGAGGTCCAATCGAACTCCCGGACTCAGCATCCCATATTCTCAGTGTCTTGTCACCAGAGCCAGTGACTATTTGAGATCCGCGGGGCGACAGAGCAACTGACGTGATCCACAATGAATGACCAGGCAATGATTGCCTGGTCGAACTTGCCAAGTCTACATCCCAGATACGTAGCACTCCGTCGTAGGCGCCACATGCGATGCGTGTTCCGTCAGGAGAAAAGACAACGCATGAGATCCAGTCCAAATTATTCAATGACTCGCCAATTGGGCTGCCCGACTTTGTATCCCAGATTCGCACTGTTTTGTCGCCTGAACCGCTGACAATGCGGGATCCATCAGGCAAAAATACGACTGAAGTGACAGTGGATGTGTGTCCTTTGCGACGTTTGCGTGGCTGCCCGATCGGACACCCCGTCTTGGCATCCCAGAGGCGCACAGTATGATCGTTTGAGCCGCTGGCGATAAATAGCCGATACACACGGTAATAGCCTCTAGTGTTATTGGATCCTGGATACAAGCCGCTCGTACCCCGTAGGTTCAAACAGCATACAAACACACCCACAGGTCCAGCTAATTGCGTTTATCTCTCTCGTAGATCAGACAAGGAGATATCACCTATACTCCCGACAAATGGCAAAAAAAATCACGAGCCCTCCTTTTATTACGTTCAAATATAATTGTATGTATGTCATATCGCCGATAAAACGTAAATTTTCAACCACCATTCGCCGGCACTTCCCGACCTCCTAGGATTCTACGGATAGCAGAATTTCCCCCTCACTTCTTGCACGAGCCATCGACACCTTTATCACATGCCCTTCCGGCGGTCTCGTCGCACACAAAGAGATGGCCGTCGAGACACGCAGGATTGACCACCTCATTGCCGCAGAACTGAGTCTGACCTGCGGCGCAAGGGCACTTCGAGAGCGTAGTGCATTCCTGCGGTGTGCTTGCCTCCTGGTGGCTTTTCTCCTGGAGGCTTACGGGTCAGGCTCACGGGATGACGATAACGAAAATGCAACATGGACGTACAGCGGTGTCAACTGCCTTGCTCGCAACAGTAGTGGCAAGAACGAGTGCGATAGCAGTCGTAACAGCAATGAACTGCAAATCTCACATGTCAGCATACTATCCAAGGATAGCGACGGCATCTGTAAGATCTACTCACCTTCATTGTTAATGATGGTAGATTTTGAGAGTCTGAAATATGGCGGGTATGTTGTGTTATTGTGTTGAGCTGAAGAAAATGAGCAAGCATACCATTGGGCTTTATATCGTCTGGTAATGTGTGTTTACCGCTATTTGGGAAGGTATGAAACTTGTTGATTTCTCGGGGGCGGTGGAGTGGTGTGGTGGTGAAGTAATGGGTCTTCACCCTGACACTGGGCCCCGACGGAACCTCTTACAATTTCTCCCAAAAAATTATACTGACCGAGCGATCGCACGATTCTTATTTCGGCGGTACAAGTTGGACATCTAGTGACACCAACATCCACAAAGTTACAATTTCCAACATCGTCATCACATGCACATCTTTTACGACAACCACAAACACCACTCTACTCGTATACTCGCGTTCGGTCGACCTTGGCAAACCTAGTTTGCGGTGATGTATCATATGTTTTACTAGAGACCAAGAGTCCAAGACACTACCTATAACTTTTTCAGCCACGAGAAACCAGAAAGCGTAGTTCGGAACCCTTTCCAATTGACGGAGCACGAACGGCAGCCAAAAGCTCAAAATACCTCTGCTTCCGATGCTACGGATTGTGAAGAGAAACAGAAATACAAAATTCTACCTCTGCTGCACTGCCTGTGTCTGCGCAGTACCCCAATTGCATCCAGTAATTTACCCGACAATTACAACCAAACAACATCTCTGATTTGTCCAGGAAAACGGCAGACATTTCAGACCAAATACGCTTACTCTTTGAACACCTCAATAAATTATGACTTGGAATGCTGTCTTCCGACCAATGTCATCCGTTGTATGGAGAACATCTTTAAAATTGAGGAATTCGGTTAGTAAATATTTAAATCCTGTAATCTGATGCAAAGCAATGCTGTCTTGATCGGACAGACTTCGATTTTTTTTAACAGCTCTGACGCCGATGTATGCCTCATCCGCAGTCCTGTTGCTAGCAGGGCATTTGATTAACTTGCATTGGGGCAACTTGCGGTTTAGCATAACTTGGAAGTCTATTGATTGATATTTCAAACGACAGCTAGGGTCAACTTGGTCGCAACGGCCGGCTCTCGCGTCGCTAGCATAAGTGCCAATATGCGCCATGAAATGTGTTACATTCATTTGACAGTCATGGTGTTGATTCTCCCCAAAGCATAGAGTCAGGTGTCGTTCTGAAGATCTAAAGTCAGCTTTCACACCGAAAATAGGCCACCCTGACCGAAGCACCGCCGTGGCTTGGGTTACTGTAACATCGTCTGCCCTTGAACGGTTAATGTATATTTTCCCCCTTCCGTTCGGTAAATCGAAAACATGTTCAAGACAAGTTCTGGAAGCGACGAATACTGTCTCAGATTTCGAGGACCCATTCCCCACACTTCATCCTTCTTAAACTGCTCGGTTCATGGCCACTTTGTAACCCCATTCAAGCATGACCTGATATTCCTGACCACTCCTCTATCATCTTCTGAGATCTGGTAGCTCCAGGAGCGGTACATGTGGACGCAACTTGGCCACCCTTCATATGTTTTGCGTTCGGGTATTCTCCCGTCCTGTGCTCCACCCCGCTTTTGGTTCCTTTATGTTTAACCTTCTGTTTCAGAATATTCGTAATAGGTGATTGGAACAAGTCCGTAATCTACCTACTTCTAACTAGTAGATAATTATCACGTAGCCGGGAACGAAGTGCTCTATAAATCTATATTGTCTGTTAAAAGTCTGTTATGTAAATACGGTGTAGAAAATAACGGCGATGATCATGATATGGTAATTGTGTATGATGAATGTTTTAATGAAGAATTGTCACGTAGCTGGGAACGAAGTGCTCTATTGTCTATTAAACAGGCATGGTGTCGAACTTATATGTCACAGAACGAAAGAAGGGAAGACCTTCATGAGATTATTAGGGGATACTGAGGTCATGCACACTGGACATTTCTTTTTGTGCGAAAGAGCGTTTGTTATACATCTGTGCAAAGATGGAGGATTAGCTATTTGGCAGCCCAAGACATAAAATCAAGAACTTACGGCTCGCAGAAGATGTGGCCACACATGGTGACAGTGCACACTTTGGGGAAGCCTCTGCACATTGGACACATGAGTCTTACTCCTTCGTTCATTTGTCTATCAGTGTCCAAATTCTTGTCGCATTCCTTCCGGCTGCTCTGCAGAAGCCGTGCGGGCCAACCAACATATACATGACCAGCTTCCGCAATTTCACCAGAGGTCAACAGTGTATGCTCACACAGCATACTGCTGTCCTCCATGGAGGCGCCAGAAAGCAGTCGCGAACCGGAGCGAAGAGCGCATCTAAACACGATGAATTGATATAACGATTGAGCTGTATGGAGCGAAATGACATACCCGGATGCAATCTTCAAACGGTTGAGAGCGAATTTGCCACGGGAATTAATATGTGCGACGACAGAGCAATCGTCCAATGACACATCATTGCCAAGCTGTGATTATTTCAGGACAAAGCAAGGCGAGAAACAACAGGCATCGCACCTCAACCAAATCTGGTTCAGTCATTAGGCCTGCCCTACCACCAGCGTAGATCGAAACGTTGTGTCCGATTTTGGCACCGAGAGCGCGGAAGAACCACACAATATAAGCAGAGCCGGTAAGTGGTGCGAGAATACCTCCATTGCCGTAACCTCTATGCAGCGGCCGAGATAGGGTGAGATGCAGCTTCCACCGCTGACAATAGCTGCTCTCGTCCCAAGGTAAATTTTCGTCTTTCCTTCGACCAATGACAACCCGTTTTGTTACGATGACCCACAGCATAGCAATTATGGCCTGAGCATTCAGTACAATGATGAAGCAGCACGCGATGAGTCCGTACAGCATGCCAAATTGATACCATTTTTCGGAGAAGAAATGTCGACGAGGAAGGTGAATGTGAAATTGACGAAGGAGTTGCGCGGAAGTGACGGCGCTGATAGACCAATAGGTAGCCGAAAGAGCAGCGACCAAGATGTTGATAAGTACAATGAGCGGATAGGGATATACAAAATAATTAGCCTGGCGCTTGTAGTATGCGCGACCAAACGGTGTAGTGGTATCGACTTCTGGGTCCGTATTGGGGGAGCCGCGCTTGAAACAGATTGCCTCTCCACGGTCTGGCAAACAGGTGAGTATCATACAGCTCCCTGCAAAGCAGCATACGCACCGTTTCCCATCCACGTAGAGCCGTCCTCATAATTAGTGTTGCGTCGGCCTTGAGCGCCAGATCCCATGATCGTCTGTTTACCTACCCTTGTGCCAGGCAGAAGCATAACTCGATCTGCAATCATCGCTAAAAGCAAGGTACAAATATAAGCCGGACTCTGATTCACAAATTATGATTACTTGCCTCCAGCCTCGATGAGGATTTTGCCGGTGCCAATGGCATCCGTAGTGAATAGCTCGGATCGCGAGCCGAAGACTACATCATCTCCAATCTCGAGAAGTTCTGGATCAAGACAATAGATGCCTGAGCCTGGCCAGTATACGCGACGGCCGATCTTGGCACCCATAGCACGGAACACAACCTGAATGCGAAGGTAAGCAGATAGGTTTGATTAGCAAGGCGCTGAAACATACAGATGTCATCTCGTAATGCTGTCCGATGATATCGAAGGCATTCGACAAGACATGCTGAGAGAGTAGCCTTGAGTTGGTGTATCGCCTGATTAAGGTCCACTGGGTGGCATTCGACGCAAGTTCTTCGCGATTGAGTCCGAGTGAGCGCTTGACGATGATCCCCAAAATGAGTTGCAGCAGTGGAGTTATTATAGCTCGTATTACGCTGTTCAAAGTGTTATGCCTTGGCAACCTGACCGCTGTTGAAGATGCACTTGCCGAGACAGTATGTGCCACAAGATACGCTGTGGACTAGCGAACCAATAAATTACTGACTCGATGGCATTTAATTGAGTACGGAGGACGAAAGTTTTGTCAAGCATCAGCCAGATCGCGACGAACCATGGAATATCTAAAGCATGTAAATCAGCATCAATATGTCCATGTAAAAATAATGAGCTTACATGACACAAAGTTGACAATCAAGATGATTGGCCACGTCACGAAGACTTGAAGTGACCAGTGAGGTTGTCGGAACATTGTGCGGTTGTAAGCTGCAAATGACTTTTGCGAAGGCTCGTCGTGCGAAGAGGCATGAGGACCGTATACTGCGCCGTCGGGAATAACGGCGCCAGGTGAGAGTTGTGTGAATGTGTTGATGAATGCCTTCCGACCAACGACGATTTTGTCCAGCCGGAAATAGCCGTCCCTCTCTACGCAGAAACCGCGAACAAGAGACGCATCAATACAGCAGCCGTCGCGTCGTGTGAGCAGGTCAAACTCTCCCAAGCGCGCCTTCGGATCGATCCGCACATTTTTGCCTATATGAGCGCCGAGCAAGCGGTAATAAAGTATTTCAAGGCAAGGATGCATGGAGAAGATACCCCGCCCTGCTGACCGGAGTGCCTGGTTGACTATCCACCATCGTAGATGGTACATTGACCACCTACGAAGAAGAAATTGAGCATGATGGCAGGGAGCAGAGTGCTCGGACTCACATGCGGTACTGCCCGGCTTTGTAGCGGCCAATGATGAGCCATTTGAAAATAATAGCTCCGAGAGGCGAGATAATACGAGAAGAGATCCTGGCAACAGCGATGGCGCAGAGAAGCGCAGCAACGCTCTCCCAAAAACCGTTGTTGAGGTGAGGTGCTAGGATCGAGAGGACAAATAACAAAACAGACCCTGGAACGGAAAGATCAGGAGGATGACACAAATATTATCGAAAATTCGCCTACATGTGTACGCTGCTTTGAGCGGATAGAAAAAGACAATCGGGATAGCTTGGACAATGAGAGACAACGGATGAGTTTGTCCTCGAGATGATTCCATGGGATCTTCCAGGCCGTAATCGTAACCGAGAGTGGAGTTTGAATCATTCCAGTCATCCTCACGGTACGTCTGTATATCATTGGAAGTGGCTAAGCCCTTTTGCGGGATATAACCATCCTCCGCCTCGATAAGTGATGCGATGCCTTTAATAGTGCTGTTTGTGAATATATCAGCGACAGCTACGTTTGCGCCTGCTTCCTTCCGAATGAAATACGAAAGCTTGCCAAGAAGTAAAGAGTTACCGCCGAGTAGAAAGAAGTCGGAATCCGCGGTGATCATTCCGGGGTCCGCGAGTAATAGATTAGCAACGATATCACGGACAAGGAGTGCCCGCTCAGACATGTTTGAAGAGTTCTCGGCCTTGATTATTTTCTCTATAGCAGCGAAGTCAATCTGACCTTCCTCTCCACGAGAAAAAGGTTTCTCGACAGTATACAACTCGGGCACGCCGTACCCTGGTAGGACGCGAGAGATGGCCTTCCTGAGGTGAATCGAGCTGAGACCAGATTGTTGCTGTGTCGAAACAAAGGCTTCAAGCAAGCCGTCGTGTCGAACACGGAGTGCCACTTCTTCAACACCGATGATGTCGAGCAATGCACTTTCGACATCACTGACGATCACCGAAACTTGAGAGCAAGGGATAGGATCTGATAGTGAAGCTTCACTGCCAGGAGTACTTGCTTCGAAGTGGCGGTGAAGAATGGGAACAGAATCTCCGAGACAACCCAGTCCAAGGCGAGTGGCGAGTTTGATGCGCAGAGGCTTGCCAGCAGCGTTTCTGGGGATGTCCTCCATGTAGACGATGGCAAAAGGCCATTTTGACGGATGCAGGTTCTCTCTGTTATGTGCATGTTAGATCACGATGGACCACGACAGAATGAAAGGAACATATGAACCGTAGCAGATCATGCAGCTCCGCGAGGCCAATGCGCGGCTGTTCTGTGACAGGAACGATAACAACACCGATACACTCTTGAAGAACATCATGTTCAATTGCAAACGCTAGCGTTGTCTGGTCGAAAATAAGTGCGGGAGTGATGATAAAGAAGCGAGGAGACACATACCTTGACCCGTTCCTTAGCTACGGTCATGATAGCTTCTTCGACTTCGAAAGGTGATATAACCTCTCCACCTTTGTTGATGATTTCCTTCGATCGACCAGTAATGTAAAGGTAGCTGATGTCGAAGTTAAACTCAACGACACGAAGTGTCCAAGTAAGTAGAAATGCCTACCCATCCGAATCCATGTAGCCCATATCACCAGAGTCAAACCATCCCTCACTACTGAATGCAGAATTGTCCAAGGGAACATTATTGTCAGGAGAGACCTCGTAGCCTTCGAATGTAGGAAGTCCACGGACAGACACGGCTCCTGTCTGCCCACGAGGTAGCTCACATTCGTTATTCGAAGGGTCACGGATGGACAAATGCGGCCCGCAGGCAATTCCTGAGCAACCCGGACGATCAAGAAGATAGCTACTGGGAGGTGAGGCGATAGGCATACACCTATATTAGAGTTAAAGTGAGAATTATTTATGGTATCTGGAGATGAAAAATCTAGAAACCCACTCGGTCATACCGTAAGATGGCAGAATCGTGGCACCTCCGAAGGTGTCTCTCAACTCAACGGCAAGCGACGGGAGGAGTCCACCGGCGGCATTGCAAATCATGCGGATTCGCAGATCTCTTGCAGGAACGACCGATTCTGGTCGAGATGCTAAAATGGCGTGGTGAAGTGTGGGGGCGGCATAATACCTATGTTTGAGTTCAACATTACAAAAGCTTAATATGCTGAAACGGAAATAGTATACTTACTATGTAGCTTTCATTTCAATCGCTAAATTCCAAAAGGCGATAGCATCGAAGCCGGAGCACATGATGGTGCTACCACCAGTTATTATGGGAGCCAAGAGATTGCGAACGATACCGCCAACATGGAACAGTGGCATCATATTCACTGTAAAAAAATCTTGAGTTAAAGTTTGAATACGAATCTAATGTTACTCACTGTTGATGTCTGATGGTTTTAAATCCCACGATAGGGCTACTGCACAAGTGCCTACAATCAACGATCGCAAGGTGTAAGGAACAACTTTCTTCTTCCCGCTAGTTCCAGACGTGTGTAGGACGAGAGACTGGTCATAGAGCCCATGAAGCTTTGATGGCTTCCGGGGACCATTGAAGGATATTTCCTTGGATGTATCAAGGAGTGACATATTGAATAGTCCGGCAGGGCCAGAAGAGCGCGGCTCAACGTAAATAACCTCGCACCCAAGTTTGTCACGTAGAAGCAGAAGTTCGAGACGCTCTTCAGACTCGCGAGTGGTTACGATTGCTTTCGCTCTCAGCCGCTCAGCATCATCCATAAGTTCAGCTGCTGTGCAGCTCGCATTTACTGGTGCGCAGGTGTGATAACTGGCAAGAGCCAGAAGCGCGAGGGCATTTTCGGGACCAGTAGGCAAAACGACCATAACACGATCGTTGGGACCTAGTGAGCCGCGAGGGGCAGAATAGGGCAGAGCAAAATTCGAGACAAATTCATAAATGTCGGAGTGTCGCAGAAAAGGCCGTGACGGGTCAGGAGAATGGACAGCGGGTTCAGAAGTCGAACAAAGGCAGTCTAGCAGGGTATTAAGTTTGCCAGAGTCGGTGACATGTTTAGCTAAGTGGTCTCCGAGTGAAGCGCCGGCCTGAGGATCTGAGAGAGAGCTGATAAATGAGAGTGGAATGGACATCAGTTCTAAGGACGAGAACACCAGTATTGGGAGTTGTGGGGCACCGAGCTGAAATTTTGTCTCCTTATTTCTATACCCAGGATTAATCGGTCGTGGCCGGCGTGTTGTTCGTTAGGAGAAGCGAGAGGGTTTAAGCAAATGGACTTGAGATATTTCGTGGATCGTGAATGATAAATGTATTATTCGCGACGCTTTTGTAGTATTACTGAACACCGCGTACGGACTCCGTAGGCAAAGTCGGTGGAGTTTTGACACGCATTTGTAACACAGCGTGTTATAAACACTGAGTTTCAAACACAGTTTCAAACTGTGGCTGACGGCGGGCCAAGCTGACAGTATAGTGTAGCAGCTGTCGCTACGGCATGTCTGCATGTCTGCACAATCGTACGAGCCAAATAAACAAAATTTCAATGTCGGCAATCGAGCATAATTGTCCGGCCCATATCAACATTCACAAGGGCTCTGCAGCGATGGGGCCAACGGTTGGTGCACATGCCTTAGGGCACGGGGGCAAACTTGAAGTCGGTGGAGGTTTGACACGCGTTTGTAACACAGCGTGTTATAAACACTCATCAGAGAATTGACTTCTCTCGGGAGATGTTCTAACAATAATTTCATAGCTTTTATAGCCTTTTACGGCCTAGTTGCTTTCCTGATGCTGAGTTTCAAACACAGTGGCTGACGGCGGGCCAAGCTGACAGAGTATAGTGTAGCAGCTGTCGCTACGGCATGTCTGCACAATCGTACGAGCCAAATAATAAACAAAATTTCAATGTCGGCAATCGAGCATAATTGTCCGGCCCATATCAACATTCACAAGGGCTTTGCAGCGACCTCGGGGCCAACGGTTGGTGCACATGCCTAGTCTTCAAGTTGCAGAGTGAGGTCTTCGAGCTTTTTATCGTGGTGGTCGCGATGATGTCTGAAAATTTACTAAATATCCAATAGTAGAGCATATCTGCAACCAATTCCGAAATTTCGGCGCCAAGCATCAAAATTTTGTTGGTCCCAATTTGGACAGCTGTGGCTGAGTGACAAAATAATGAATACAGCAGCTTCTCCCCTTCTACAAATATTGAAATTTTCTGCAATACAAGTCAGTAGATGTATTAATTATATTCCATTTGTCTTTGCTTGATCTGTATATTTATTGAGGCTTTGTGGGGACAGAATCAAATTCACTCTCGCCTAATTTCGGCAAAGCAAAATTTCGGCGCCTAACAACAAAATTTCATTGATTCTGTTTGCAGTATTTTCTAGGTTAAATATCCCATATAAATCAATATAAATAGACTATATGGTAGTTTCAAACACCAAGTGCTGGCCTACCAGGTTTGTCACACGTTATAAACCGTGTGACTAATCAAACTAGAGTGTATCTGCAGCCCGCTCCAAAACAAATTTGTTGGATAAGGCAACCTTCGTTTTGGATGTGGAGCTCTGAGCTACTAGGGTCGGCATCTCTATAGAATTAATGATTCTACGTCATACTTCCTCAAATCTACTTCAGGCCTCATAAACGAAAGTATCAGATTGTGTAGCAGTGGCCTCATTATAAGGCGGATTGAGGGTAGTTCTGTCAAGTTTAGCAGTAGTTGTGATGCATAACAATGAGACGTTTGGAAAGACCAAACGATTTCGTTGGCGAATATGCCTGTGGAGCATGCCATACTCTTTTTGGAAGCTTACGTGACATTATTTTTGGACAGATCTCAAAATGTTTCGGATATCCAAAACTTTTGGAGCGGGGTGCAGATACACTCTACTTGCCCCCGTGCCCTACTGTGAGGCGAAATTGTTCAAACGGAAAAGACGCCTGCCCTGGGCGATCCCGATTTTATCTTTGAAATGCCGGACGCAAGCTACCCCCCCTTGCGGTGCGCAGTTCCAAAAGCCCCGTTTATTTAACATTATTGACAGGGGATTGGTTCGTAGTTGGACTCTACAAAGCTGGCTAGGCTGCTGATCTCAAGGAACTGAAGACCGGACATTCCTGTATTTAAGCATGCCCGACACCAATGCACGCCAGTCTGTGGATGCCCTAAAACAAACATACGGTTATATGATCTTTCATGCAAAAAAGTGGGTATTTTCTCAGACTGGAGTAGGAGGAGAATTGGAATTTCGACCTGCAAGGCAGCGCCACTTCAAGTTCGCCTAGTATGCTTAAAGCATTCGTGGGTATAATCCTCATCCCGAGAAGAAACTGGGTCCACTTCTCCACCTTTGTGCGTACCCGCCATCACGTTATTTCGATTTGTCAACCTGCCAATGAGCGCTGTAGGGCTATCGAAAAGGCAGCCTATCACCATCTCCGGTACCCAGTCTCTGACCGAAGTGCCATTCGTCGAAGCGAACAAGGAACCACTGTTCCGATATCTCTCTCAGATGTGAATGTCTGACCCTGACAAGAACGTCATCTGCAAGGTGGTTGACAGCCTCCAGAAGCAGGGGGATCTGCAAGACTGGAGTCTGAAACCCGCACCTATGCTCGGTTTGTCGATCTTCAAGGCCATGTTATCCCACAGCTTTACGGGCGTTATCACATTTGGAATATGTTGGAACTCCTGGCTCTGCAGTCCGTCGGCGAGGCTATCGGCGATATCACCAACATCACTACGACGACTCGCAATCAAATGAAAGTGGCTCTCATGGGAATACACGCCGCAAGATATATTCGTGGCGATATTGCGCGTCGAAACATCTGTCAGATGGACATGGAGGTATTCTTGGTAGGTCTGGAATCGGTCACCGGCACCAGAATGCAGACCAACAGATGGGGGCAGTTGATCCAGAAGAATCACCACGCGCACGGCTCTATTCTTTTTCTTCACACCCCCGCATGTTCACTCGCCTCGGCTAACGCCCCTCTGAATACAACACCTATAAATCAAACTCCAACCATCCAACTTCAGACGGCCAATTTGATCGTCGCTATAAGTAAATCAAGCCTCCCAAAAAGATATTCGATTATCTGCCCCGCTCATTTATCTCATCCGGAGGCGACCGTATTTCGCTATGCGACACGCATCAACCAATTCTGGGGCCATGGCAAGTTGCCATCCACAAGAGTCTTGTATATAGTGTCTCATTACTAGACGTAGTACATTCGGCGAGTGTCGATGAGCCGGACCTCCCCGAAATAAACCTACTCCACAAGAAATTGAAATAATTTGTAGCTGTTTTGCATAATATAACTAATTGACCAGGATCAGTATTTAGACATAAGGAGACCTAGGCCTTTTTTGTTTTTTTGCTTTGTTTTTGAAACTACTTGTCTAAGTTGGTTAGGAACGGGCGCCTACTCGATGCTAAGGTTCCTTTTACACCACACGACGTCGTCGGCCAAAACATATTTTTCTCCGGGGCTGCTCAAAGGCCGCACAAGGCCTGAACAAAGGGTCTCGCAATGAAGAAGAAGGTAGGCATAAGCATTCTATCAGTTGCTCAATCTTCCTAAGGTCACTGGCAAGGTTCTCCTCATGGGCGCCTCAGGCAGCGGAAAGACCTCAATGCGATCTCTAATATTGTGAGCCTATTCTCTAAATCTTCCCCTCATTTGGTCTTACAAATACCAGTTCCAATAATCCCGCATCCCTGACGTCTCGTCTTGGCGCAACAATAGACGTTGAACAGAATCACGTCCGTTTCCTAGGGGACCTAATCTTGAATTTATGGGACTGTGGTGGGCAAGACGCATTCATGGATTCCTACCTCACCACTCAGCGGTCTACCATATTTCAACATGTGGGTGTTATGATATATGTGTTTGATGTGGAGAGCCGGGAAATGGGCAAGGATTTGGAGTATTACAGGGATTGTTTGGAAGGGCTTAAGCAGCATAGTCCTGAAGCCGGGATTTTCTTGTTGGTGCATAAGATGGACCTGGTTAAGCTCAGGGGGGATGTGTTAGAGAAAAAGAAGAAGGATTTAGAGGAAGAGAGTAAGGGCGTTGGAGTGGTTGTATTTGGAACGAGCATTTATGACGAGAGTTTGTATAGGGTATGCTATTATTGCCTTGCCTCGAGAAGTCCTGTGTTGACCCACTATTCAGGCATGGTCGAGCATAGTGCACACCCTCATCCCAAACGCCGCCGTGCTCTCAAAACACTTAACGACGTTTGCAGAAGCATGCAGTGCAACAGAAGTAATTCTCTTTGAGCGCACCACATTCTTAGTGATTGCAACCTCCCACGTGCCAAATACGAATTCCACCTCCAGTTTGGACACCGACGAACATCAACTTGATCCGACTCGCTACGAGCGCACATCGGAACTAATAAAAGCTTTCAAGCATTCCTGTTCGCGTCTCCGCGAGGAGTTTCATTCCCTCGAAATGGAGCTGCACGAGTTTACTGCTGTGTTGGACGAGATGACGAAGAACACGTATGTTATGGTTGTGGTGCATGATCCGACAATAGGTGCGTTTGACGTCAGTGGCATGTCCCAACTTAAGTTGATCGTCATATTGGTAGAAACGGCCGCAATTAAAATGAATATACATATGGCCCGTCGAAAATTCGAGGAGTTGCAGGGCGACAGTCTTGTTTCGTGATCCTTCACTCGTCTTGCAGACGTTTGACCGATCTATCTTTGTGCAATCCGGGCAAATTAGGTCATAAATGAAGGAAGGCCTGCAAAGACGGAGGGGAGGTTGAGCCCCGTAGATAACAAAAGTGGCAGCATAACCACGTTCAAGCCACCCAGACTATCAAAGACAATGAGCAGCGAATTCAATATGGAGAGACGGAATGCACATACACGCGAGAGCGATAACGAGATACAAAGTAATTAATCTGTACAACATGTATTAAAGCACTTGCAAAAGCGTTAGAAGAAATATAAAATCTTACAAAAGACCCTCCATGTAGTTGGACTTCCCGTCCTGTATGAGGATGTTCACAAGCAATACGGACACAAACAATATAATTGTCTGTTAAAGTCGGTCAGCATTCATCAGTACATAAATAATTCGACGAGTACAGCAAACGAACCTCAAAGTCAGCAAAGAATAGCGTAAGCTCGTGGCCGGTTATCCATCCGATGATAACCAGAAGCGGAATGACAAACGCGGAGATTTGCTGTCGACAGTACATCACCATTAGTTCTGCGGACGAAAGGGGAAATCGAGGCTAGAAAGACTAACAATCGAACTGCCTACACAAATTCCAATGGTGAGCTCCATCTTACCCTTCATCGCCATCCACACTGAAGTGACATGTTCCGCTGCATTTGCCTATCCAAGGATATTAATGAGGGCCCTGAATGTGAGAAAAGATACCAGAAAGAAAACTCACCACTATGGGCAATAATATGAGGCCGATGAACGGTTTTGGGATATTGTACCGGTCTGCTGTTTCCTCAATTGATGACACCACTGATAATATCAAGATATTAAATTTTGCAGCGGTCAAAAGGGAAAATAAGACGGACAATAGTCGGCGCAAAAAGATGTTATGACAGTGACAGCGAGCAGCCTATCATCCCACAGACAGATTAGACATTAGACTTGGCCAGCAGATAAGATATACATACGCAGAACCAGCGGAGATAGTGCTCATCCTGGGCTCATCTTTCTCCTCGTCCTCATTAGGCGCTATGAATAGGTAATTATGGGACTTCAGCTGTCAGCCGCCACAGAATTAGCACACGATTGTCACACAGCTCCAATACACGAAGAATTAAGCTTGCCTGGAAAAATAGATACGCGATGTAGACGAGGAGGAGAAGGATCGCTGTGCCCCGAGATATTATTAGTAAGCCACTCTCTGAGTAATCTGGCTGCAAATTGATTTATGTAAGATTGAAGGAACGAGGAAGAGAGGAATGCAGAGGAGGCGTACGCCGTCTGGTTTGCCTCTGGAGCTGTGATAAGCGGCGGGGATGACCAAGGCTGGTGGCGGCATCAGGATGTAAAGGCAACGGCAATGATGAAGGTGGAGACTCACTAAGACACGACAAAGTCATCAACTTTCGTTATTATCTATTAATTAGATCCAAGATACAGTGGTTATTCAAGAGACCTACCGAGCTCGAACTATGCGGGGCGTTAGAATTTGGATAAATGTGATTCCGATAAGAAAACCTACGTCTGGGCTGCGGTCACTTGGAAATTGCTTTCTAAGAATTTGAATCCACCTGTTGGGGGAGGGATTTGTTTAGAAAGACTAAGGGACGTTAACGACGCTACGCACCCGCAAGGAAGGAGCAACCCAAAACCAGAAGAATATTAGATAGTATCGACCCAAGCATCTATGTGGGACGTGTCAGGGTCAACAAGGGACACCATAGTGCATCGTCGCACGTACTGAAGTCTGGACAATCCGTATTTGGCCTATGGGGTTATATTTTAAAAACAAGGGCGTTACGCCAGTATATGAATCAACGCACCTTGCATCAATGCAGCAATGCCAACGATAATCTCCACAGCATTCCCAAATGATGCATTCAATAGCCCAGATACAGTCTGTCCAAGCGTCATCGACATTTGATCCGTCGCCTCGCCCAGCAGCTATTCCACCAACAGCCATCAATACAACTCAAAAAACTTTTAAAACATACTACCCACTTTGGCTAACGGCATGATAGCAATAAAGCTAAAGATAAATCGGAGCGGAGCATCCCAGTTCAAATTGTGTGCAAGAAAGCTCAGGGGAACGAATATGAGGAGGATGTTCACCCATGCGCCGAACCAGAAATATTTATAGGAGGCTACCCATGACGGTTCGCCCTCAGCTTTGAAGAAGGCTGTGGCGCGTTGGGCGAAAGGCTTGTGGATTTCGCCGTTTTGCCCCCCATTTTCGAGGAGGCGTGTTCTTTCCGAGGGTGTTGAAGACATCTGAAGTCACGGTGGGACTGGTGCCCACAAGAAAGGTATTTAAGCTGTGCCAGAAAAGTCTTGGCAGTCACAATCGCATCCTTGGCCCGCTATCGGCAACGAAGGCTATACCTTAGACAGCGAGGACATCATGACATCATTTGAATTCTTGATGATCTACCAAGCGGGGACTAGTCCCGCAGCATGCTGTTGTGAACGTGATTTTGTCATGCTGCTTATGCACTGAACGCGCGCCGTACTATACCGCATGGATATCTATCTGACCAACCACGCCAACGTCAGAAACACTCGCTTCTACAATGCTGACGGACAAGTCCTTTACAAGTCTGAAACCCCAGGCTCTGCATTCAGCCTGCACAAGAAGACCACCATCAGCAAAATTATACCCAATGACTCGCCTGATGACATGAGTACGCAGAGTACCCTTAGGCTCATTTTCATCAGCTAACAGGCGGACACCAGGTGACAGATTCGCAGAAATAGCGACTATAGAATGGCACCCCGTAGGTTCGAGGTTGACATATGGAGGAACCACTGTCACCATCAGCGAATTTATGCCTATCAAAGGGATTCTCAAGCAGTGAGGAGTTTTGTCACTTTTCCCGTCCTCGACCTTGAAACTGACATAATATTGTTTCCTTTGCCCAGCCATCGTGTCTTCACTGCACCCGGTGATGGGCGATCTTTTAAGTGGCATTTGGGTGTCCATCATTCTACAGTGAGCTTTGATAATGCTTTCGCCTGCCTGGCATCATTAACCTTAGCAACACCCCAGCTGGCGTTGAACGATGATTCCAAAACACCCGTTGTGGGACGTCATGGGGGTAACAGTAGACTCATCGGACAGGCACGCCTGGCGCGTCTCGAGATTTTCCCTGGATTTGAACATCTTGTGGACATCTTTTTGATCACGTATATTTATGTGGAGAAAAAGAGAAAGGATCGTTAGAAGGTTATGGGGGGTATGTTGCTTACACCCCGTGAACGGATGACACCATGAACGGCGACAATATTATCATGTATGTGCTTGCCGTTTCTCCTTGGGGGCTGCTATGCATCCGTGTTGTACAGCATCACGATCCGTCTTCTTTTTATTTTTGGTTGTTATTGTTAACATGACGCGGAAGCCAGATCACTGCTCGTTCACGAGTGAATGGCCGCTTGTTTTCAAAGAAATACTGAACTATTACTAGGAAACTTTTAATGAAATAAAAGGCAGCCAGGAAAAAATTGACACCACCACTTCCTTCCTTTGTCAAATCACCTTGGCACGATGTTGCCAAACGACGGAGCTGCCAACGTCTAGAGTCTTGACAGCATATGACGCTATGTGTTGCAGGTCCACAGCGCTGCTGTCGAACATACATACTCATGCTGTCGAGATTTAAATAGCCGCTATAACGCCCTTGTCATCCAAGCGTCACATCATGAACCTCTCTACCTCTTCAATCATGCTAATGTCAGAAAAAACTAATTTTTGCAACGCCGAGGGACAAGTTCTCTATAAATCCGAGACGCCAGGTTACGCCACGCGATTGGTGCCGAACCAGAAAACTACAATCAGCAATTGGACATGGGTGCGTTGGCTTTATCTTCATATTCACCTGTTACGATGCTTACTTGAAAGCCAGTCGACAAGTTCACGCACTTGGCGACTATAGAACGGCACACGATTAGCTCCTCAAGATTAGCATGCCGAGGCTTTGCAGGCTCGATGCACAAATTTATGCCTGCCACAGTGACCCTAAACATATTTACAAAAGCAACATTGGAATTATTGGAAAGCCACGCCAGGTAGGTCTGGAAATTTATCCTGGATTCGAGCATCTCGCGGATATCCTTCTAATCACGCACATTTTCGTGGATAAAATACGGAAGGACCGGGAGAGGGACGCGGTGCGCATCTGTGTAGTCTTATATCGCCCTCTGAAGAATATCCGGTTGGGAGTTTCTAATTCAACTGTGAGCATTAATAATGCTCCCACCTCCCTGCCGTCATTAACGTTAGAAATTAGATCAAAACGTTTGTTGCGCGAAATCATAGGAGTGACATCGGACTGATCGGAAATGTACGCAAGGCGCGTCTCGATATTTTCCCTGGACTTGAGCATCTTGTGGACATCATTGTTGATCACGTATATTTACGTGGAAAAACTGAGAAAGGACCGGTCGCAAGAACTGGAGTATGTTACCTTTTTTTTCCAGCCGTGAACGGATGAGACTTTGAGCGGCGACGATGTTATCATGTATGTATTTGCTATGCTGTTTCTTCTTGTGGTTGCTACTATAACCACCGCCGTGTTGTTAACCAATTAAAGCGTTGCTTTACAGCTATTCGCAGACGGTTGGATTGACCTGCAGCAGCATGACCCAATTTTGCCCTGGTCCTGTGAACGTGATGCGGAGGCCAGATCACTATTTCACCAGTCAATCCCCGCTTGTTTTCAATGAAATGCTGAAATATAACCAGGAATCTTGGATGTCGATGGTGGAAATAAAGGGGAACTAGGAACAATTAAACACTGCCACTTTCATTTGTCATCCCACCTAGGCACGATGCTGGGGCTACGAGAAGCGACCGAGTTGCCAATGTCTAGAGTCTCGACAGCATATGACGCAATGTGTTGCAGGTCCGCAGTGTTGTTGTCAAACATATAATCTCATGCTGTCGGGATTTAAACAGCCGCCATAACGCCCTCATCATCCAAGCGTCACATCATGAACCTCTACCTCTCCAATCATGCTAATGTCAGAAAGACTAACTTTTGCAACGCTGAGGGACAAGTTCTCTATAAGTCCGAGACGCCAGGTCACGCGACGCGATTGGTGCCAAACCAGAAAACTACAATCAGCAAAGTCATTCCCAACTCTGATTCGCCCGAGGACATGGGTGCGTCGCCTTTCTGTATATTCATATTCACTCGTTACGAGGCTTACTTGAAAGCCAGCCGACAAGTTCACGCACTTGGCCACTATAGAATGGCATACGATTGGCTCCTCGAGATTAATATACGAAGATTTTGAAGGCTCGATGAGCGAATTTATGCCTGCCAAAGGCATTGTGAGACAGTGAGGACTAATAGTGTTGGGTTTTTCTTTATCAGAAGCATGACCGACATACAACCAGGCACCGTGTCTTCACCGCACCTGTCGATGGACGACATTTTAAGTGGACATTAGGAGTTTGGAGGTCGACAGTAAGTTTTAAAGCACTGAAGTGCTGTCTGTAAAGTGTTGTTTATGATATTTACAAGCTGGTATTAAATGATGGATCGAAAACGCCTGTTGCGCAAAGCCATCGAAGTAACATTGGAATTATTGGAAAGCCACGCCAGGCAGGTCTGGAAATTTACCCTGGATTCGAGCATCTCGTGGACATTCTGCTACTCACGTACATTTTTGTGGAGAAAACGCGCAAAGACCGGGAGAAGGCTCTCAACAGCAAAACGCCCATTCTGGCTCGTAAACCGAAACTCTGAAAGTATTATAGCTAAATTTACATAAGCGTTCATACTTTACAGAAAAATGCAGAATTTTTTACATATCTCAGAAAGTATAACTTGATCGCATGACCTTCAAAGATCGGCATACAAGGCTTTCGTAGCACGGCCATTTAATATGATTGCCTGTTAGGAATCGTCATTTCATTGATTTCAAATGCGCATATGTAAATAATAGATAATGAAAAATATTTAGGTGTTTTTCTCGTAACGACGTCGTTCACAGTGGGCATAATGAACACCACGGATGGCCTAGATCGACTGTTATCACTCGGAACATATGGGATGCCTACGGCCCGTACGGATGGCCCTAATTTGGTAGTCCTCCATCTTGTTTTGGAATTCCTGCCATGCAGTGGGCTCTTGCAAAGCGACAACTCCTTACACCAAGCAATTGCTCTTTGTAATGAGTCTTTTTCTGCGCCGATGGTTCTAGAAACATTGTGCCTTCAACCTTGCTGACAGGTGCCTACGTATCTGCTGCGCAGCCCTCAGACGTTTATTTACCCGACTCGGAGGTTCCTTCCGTCCCTGCCAACTCTTCAACCAATCCAATTCTACCAAACACCTAGCTGACCACACCGTCCCACGCTTTATGGAACTCATATTCTCTCGTAATGATCCAATAAACACCATCATCACCACGACTGAAGGACACGTGCTTTACAAAATAGAGACTCCAGGAACCGATATTGTACTGCCCGGGAAGTCGACCACCATTAAAGGCATTGCGCCGGACGTGACAAACAACGCTTTGGAAATCGACACGCAGGATAGAATCCGTGAACTCGCCGTCATAGACTGGCATCTCACAGAGTCTTCAAAGCTGCGATACGATGGAATGGAACTAGACCTCTCTGAATTTCTGCCTCCTGAAGGCTCTCTGGGTCTAGTTGGTCGGTCAGGATATTTCTTTATAGATGTGGAAATGGCGTTCGCTGATCGATAGTCCTTGGAAGACCACGAGTCTTCCAAGCACCAGGCGGTATATCCTACAAATGGTCTTTCGGAATGGTCGATGTGCCCGTGGTATGTCTGAATTAGAGTACAGATTGCAGATTACCAACTTTTATTGTGATAGCTGCGAACCAATGACGAGTCGAACAAAATTATTGCACGATTTCGCCGACAACGATTCGGGCTCATCGGAAAGGCCAGCCACGCCAGCCTGGAAATTCTGCCAGGCAGTGGCGAGCATATCCAGGATCTCATTGTCATCACATTTATATATGTGGAGATGCTGCGTAGGAAACGACAACGGGGCTTCAGAGTGATTGGATTTTTATCAGGAGCATGATTTGCGGGCACACCGAATTGGAGGACCTGGTGTTTTCTCATAGGAACTTCGAGTCGAGATGGGCACTCAAAAATTTTGCTAATGAGATTTAATATGTCTCCACGTTATCTACTCGTATAGCTCGTCTGCATTGGTCTCGACCCACTTGCCAACCAGATGCGAGATGTTGCCATACTTGGTGACTGTGCCATTCCGATTATCATCCATCTCAATTCTCGTCACAGAAACATTGAGACACTTTCCAATGGCGACACCCTCTGCTGTTCTCAGCTTTCTAGAATTTACAAGTGTTCGCACAAGCGCTCCGATCCATCCCCCGTGACTGACCACCAGAATCTCGTACGGCGTGTCTCTGACGGGAAGTGTTGACAAATACTGAAGAAATTTGTTCCACCATCTGACTGCCCGACTTGCGAACAGCGCCATCGTCTCAATTGAACGATTTCCTGATGCGGTTGCAGTTGGTGATATAGCCTGGCCTTGCAGGTTTCCCATGTGCTACTTTTACTTGTCTGATTATCGTTGGAACGAAGAGCTCTGAATCTATTGCTTACCCTCTCTCGTAAGTCTGCTATTTTCTGGAGTTGGACTGTTGGGTGGTACGCCAAAATTGTCTCAGCAGTCTGCGCTTCATGGTCAGTCCAGAAGCGCGGGCCAATTACTAATCAACATATCACTCCACCTTAACAGCTCGGCTGAGATCACTGCTGAATGCCACATCGAACGGGTTGGCTCGTAGAGCGCCCGCTACCCGTCGAGCTTGATCCAGGCCAGCGGCGTTCAACACCGTATCCAACTGCCCTTGAATAATCTTTTGTCTATTTTCATCGGTTTCCCCGTGTCGGACGATGTGAACTATCGCGCGGGCCATGTATGTATGTAGCGAAAGAAGTTTGAATTAACTCTAAACGTGGCTAAGATTCCGGTCCGCCAGGCGCCGACGTCAATCTGAATCTTAGCATCTTTCGCCTTCCAAATTATATAGTTGATATTAAAGCTAGGATGCACAGGATAGCGTCAATTATTGCTTCTATAGGAACATTACACTGGTTTATAAGCGTCCTTGTCTCTATGCCACACCCGAAGCCCACCAAACAATACTAAGAGCAACCGCATGACAAAAGCAAACCAATATCATAGAAGTGCGATGATCCCGTCAGAAGCATTCCTCACTCGGTCCTCCGAAAACGTAGTCCGAACAGTGCTGATCACTTGTTTAATTTCTGTGGATTGTGTTTTGTCTAAGACTAAGTTCTGCGCCCTCGCGGTGTGAACCTGGAGATAATGTTTGAGGTCGTTTGACAAGCTATTTGCAAGCTAGAAAAAATTCGATACTAACCGTGTTGCCCAACGCTATTAACGCACGATAAGCGGCCTCAGAGTCAGTAGTTTCTGCTCGTAAGACCTGCAAATAAATGGCTTTAGTTTCAGCCTAGCGTACAATGAATGGATGTCTTACGCCTAACAAGATAGTCAGATACAGCGAGCGGACATTTGATGCCACAGGTGTACGCGTATTAACGCAGGAGAAGCTGTAGTACGCAAAACTGTAATCAGCACTATGGAAGGTCAAGAAGATTTGGACTGACTTGAACAATAGGGTTGCGATTGCAACACGCTGCGGCTTACTAAAGGCTTCGTAAGGTCCGTTGCCTAACTTTTCGAAGATCTTACGGAAAGTAAATGAGCAGACATATCATGGACGAGAAAATTGCGTAAGTACTTGATATACCCACGAGCCTTCATCAATTGGAGCACCTTCCTGGAACGCGTTGGCAAGCGTCCGAAGCAGCAAAAGAATATTCGTTTGTTTTGTTTTAGAAAGCGGCAGAGACCAGGTATCGTCCCATTCTGATGCCTTAAATAGACACTGGAGGAGGCGCTCTCTTATAGCGGCACCGGAAGATGCGCTTGCACGGAAACAGATCACAAGACGACTCAGATCAATGACTGGAAACAAAGCATCAGTGTTAAGATCGGCAGAAATGCAATGTCAACATACCGGGGAAACGCTGGGACAAGGGCCAGCGGTCTAAGACATGCATGATGGCCTCAGTGTGGTTGACGCTTAAAGATACTGTCAGAGGAGTCGGAGGGACAGCAAGAGCTTGAGTTAGGAACGTGAAAGCCTCGTCAATTAAGTGGATTTCGTCGGGATACATGGCAAATGATGACGTTGACTGAATGGAGGTGCATTCATAGATCAGCTCGTAGACTTTAGACTGAAACAATCCCACATACAATTTCGTTGCGAAGGTCATCGTTGAATTGGAACAATTTGGCTTGCATCGCTGGGACGTTGGCTTGCTTGAATAGAACAGTATTCGTCTGAATATTCGGTGAGTAAATTGATTGGCGATCAAAGGAGACAGATGCTTACCACAGGCTGAAATGGCGCTGCTGATGTAGGTGCTGCTGTCGACTGCGAAGCACCAGAATATCGCGATGCTCCAGTGTAAGGGTCCATGTACGAAGACGTTGGACCTGTCGGGACAGTGTTTGCAGAGCTCCGGTATCGCGAGGCTCCTAGGGTACTTTCAGTCATAATTTACGTAGTACTAAACAATATAATACTTGCCGGTAAAAGGATCGACGTATTCATCATTGCCTCCACTTCCTAGATTGACGCCGGTTGTATTGTTCTGAATGAACGCGACAACCTGATCGACATAAGTCGATGGCAGATCGTTGCGCTCGAGAAACCTCTGTGCTGCGCCATAAGGATTTTCTGTCTGGAGTTTAGAAAGGCCATAATCTTTTGGATTCGGTGGACTCACCATTGACGTTATATGGCAGTTTGAGGGGAGGTGCTCCATCTTTTATGTCCACGTCGAAGACATAATCATACTCTTTGCCTTCAAAGGAGGCTTTGTGGCTTGATCCAACGGCATCGACTACATTGCCGATCTTCTTCCAACTAGAGCTCGCATCGTCCCACTGGCGAAATAATAGATGACGTTATGGCGCTATGACATGTCGGTGGGAGAGATTACTTACCTCATAAGCCTCAATGGTATCCCCAACTCTCACCATCTTGACCTGGCCGGGCGATTTACCTGGAATGCAGGGTTCATGGATGGTCATGTGGTTTGCAAATCTACGAACCTGGCTCTGCTAAAGATTCAAGACCGGGCACGTCGGTCTTCTTGACATCACCAATAGTTTGCGATGGCAGGGCCTGGTTTGCCACTTGATCGTCGAAAGTCTTCAAATCTTCGGCCGATGCCCATCGATCTTCAGATTCGCTGAAAACCCGAATGATGCCGTCACTGCAGCCACTGACGATGTCTCCGTTTGGCATCGAAGTTACAGTCCAGACAGAGATGACAGGATGCACGATCTTCTGCAACAATTCACCGTCTCACAATAGTGGTTAGACCTGCGGAAAACAAGCGGAAGCATGAAAAATAAAACACACCACGCCACACGCTAACAGCACGATCCTCTCCACCTGTAGCTATATCGCCAGAGGGAAGAATTGCAAGGCAGAATATGAATGCCGTGCTAGCTGTTAACGTATAAACGATATCGCCAGCTAGAGTCCAAACTCGAACAGTGCTGCGAAAGAACTCAGCAAAAAAAAAAAATTGGAGCAAAGCATTGCGCGTCTCACCAGTCATTTGAGCATGAAGCAAAACCGATATCAGGCATCAACGCAAGCCCACGGACGGCATCCGTGTGTCCTGTGAAGGTATGCACACATTTATGCTCTTTCCATAATTTGATGGTTTTATCGGCAGAGGCTTGCGTACAGATCAGGCAGCTGAAGTATACATCCAGAAGTTGAACAAGACGTACCAGTAAGATATTGATCGTCATCAAGAGCCAACACGCCCCAAACTGAGGCTGTGTGGCCAATCAAGTCATATGCGCACTCAAATTTTTTCCATATCTTGGCTGTGCTGTAACATCACAAATCGAAACTGGCCCGACCACGTTTAAAGCGACAGACTCACCAGTCCCAAGAGCCTGACATTATTACACCATTCGCACCGACGTGCAATGTACAAACGACATCTGTATGGCCTATAAGAGAGATGGGTTCTTCTTTGATACCTTCGCCTAGTGGAAATATTTTGATGACCCTGTCCTCGTCACGGGCGATCTGTCGCCCATCCTGAACTTGCTGACCGCCCGTGATCACATATCCTCCAATAAATCTCAGTACGGGCCCCATGATATGTAGCAGATATCTTACCATGCGGCACGTTTGGAGTTGGGGGTATGTAAGCAATGGCACTAACCCAACCGGGCCCAGGTCGGAGTATGGACTCTGGGATAAATGAAGATGATCCTTGATCCCGAGACCAGACTATCGCTGTCGAATCACGCGATGCTGAAAGGATAAGGTTGTCTGTAGGACACAGAACCGCCCGAACCTATGCAAGAGATTAGATACCGATACTTTCGGCACCCAATGAGGGTACTGACATCTTGGGAATGGCTTGATAATGTGGCCGAAAGCTTGTAAGGCATGGACAGTGGACTTGAGGACTGGATGGGAGTAGGGAAGGTTGTCGCCGGAAGGCGAAGAACTGTTTGCTTGCCCCACGAGAGCACTTACGATATCAAGACACCAAGTGGCGGATTCTTTGAGGGTTGTCCAGAACGTTCGATTTCATGGATCGAGATGACTTGCATATTTGGAAACCACAGTTCTCCATAGTTCCACCGCGAAACCCCTTGTGTTGGGAAATGCTTCGTTCCCATAGCAATGATAAGGTGTTAGGTGATGAAAACTATGAGGGTGCTGCACGCTTCCATTTATCAATACTAGTACTGTACAGTGTAGCTCCAAAAATGTACACCACTCTAACGAGCCCGATAGTCGTTGACATCGACACACGGGAGATACGGAGGTATAGTCTATGCCTTGCACCATTACTTCATCTCCTGCGAGGGCCACACAGTATATATCGACTGTACAAACGATTAAAGAGTACGACGAAAGGATACCGTGAGGGGATGAAGGAAAGAAGCGCATCAAAAGGGCCATTTTCAATCTGTATGTTTAGGGCTGGCGTTTTACAACCCTTGGTTCAGTACCCTTCTCAGGCTGTTTCGTAGACGTTCTTCGCCTTCTTTGTTCGCCAGACGTACCGGGCATTGCCAGCGACAACATGAGACCTTGAATCGGAGATTAACTTATCTGGACGTCCCAATGTTCTCTACTTGTTGGAAACAGGGCTCTAGGATGCTTTATTCATTTCGCAATTTTCGTCAGCGCGTGGAGTCAATACCTATCGGCTTTATCTACCCGACTGTATTTGTCACCATACTGGTTGTACAAGTGTCTGCACTGAATATCGGACGAAGAACTTTTACCTACTTCAAAACCAGGAAAGTTACTGATCCGACCACCACCTTTTTTTGTTGTTGGTGAATTGCCAAGGGTCCTCAAGACTACTCGCCAAAGCAGCTATAACTTCACCCTTCTCCAGTCTGCAGTGGACGAGAGTGGAGCTTGTTGGACGAGCGGACGGGATATTTCTACCATTTTCAGCAGTAAGCAGTCTTATAAGTAGGGGATACATACCGTTGCCACACCACCAATGAGCTTAAGTGGCGTGTTATTCTCAAGGGAAAATCAGTTTGCGGCCATAATCAACCGCAATGAAACCCATGTCTGAAAAGATATATGCAACTGTAATCAGCTGGAATAGGTACGGCGTTAGTGTGTGCCGATCGTGTGTTTGTGTATTATACAAATCAGGGGATAGTTATCACAGTTGTGAGTGTCATGGCGCCAGTTGCATGGTAATAAGGTCATCTGGACTTACCTAAATATGCAGACAAATTGCGGAGCAAGAAAGTGTTCCATATAGCCTGGAGTGAGCAAGCTGATGCATTGAACACGAGCACTAGAATTAGGCTGCTTACAATGGTGTCACAAAGTGCCAAATTGATGAGGGCTCTGGTGACATCGACTGATGCAGTTCCGAGTATAGATTTGGGCCGTTCCATGGGAAAAAGGAGCGCATCTTGATATGACATTTGTATGGCATTGAAAATCATCCCAAGGAACATCAGCTACTATCAGTCAGATCATCATGTAGATTTAACCTGAACTTGCTGCAAAACAACCCCTGACGAAAGGTCCGTGGTCGCCGCGCCCACGCACACATCCCGAATTACGCCTCAACGGAAATCGATAAGCAATGTAAAATCCAGAGAAGATCTCGTGGTCTTGGCAGGGACTTGCGGCCGTTACACAAGATTAACCTTTATGCGGCAGTCATTGATCCAGACTTCACTCCAAAGACATAGAGAACTTACCTACACGTAGTTTACCTTCCACCGTAGGGCTCCACCCAAATAGAAGTAAAACGAGGATTCAAAAAAAAACCCTCCCTTTATGCGGCAAGTAACCGGATGCTTTGGAGGATTATATATGTGCCAGACACTTGGTTTCGTTGAAGGCGATGCTGAGGTGTGCAGTGATTAGAGCACAGCAACCGCCACAAATAGTCGTGCGGCAGGGACAGGACAGGACTGCAAAGGTCTTCGATCGAAGCAAGGTGCCAGAGTAATTCTGAAGGCCTGGTTCGCGGAGCTTGATTCGGTCTGTATATGTTAAAAGTAGCTGCTCTTGAGGTGTGTTCGGAAATTCGGGAGTTGTGGACCCACGAATCACAGCCCAAAAATGGCCGAAGAATGCCTCTCGTTGTGCAGGAATTAAAGTGGGTATGGCGGATCCATGTATCTTGCCGAAGATAACTCGAGGAACCCACGAGGAAGTCGTACTACTCGAAACCGTGCTTCGATCGCACGAGCCACCTGTATCGCCTATATAGTCGTGGACGGAAAATTTATATAGATATTTGGCGCAGGCTGAAAGCTGATAGTAATCTCCAAGGCCAAGGAAGTCGCGACATTAACAAGAGAAGCAGGAGCGCAGTGGGCCATCTTACTATGGCACAGTTACACGATCAATTATTTTGTACTTCTAAAAGATGCTTCATTCCTTCCGAGACCAGGTTTACAATAGAAGATCCGGAGCCGAGACTATCCTGTAGAGTCCAGAGCGAGAGACACGTCGAGACAGCAAGAATACACGACAAAATAGCAAGGACAAGCCAGGAATCCACCGAGAACGAAAGTGAGAGGGAGCAACGAGCAAGACGTAAGGACCATAGAGGATGAACGTTTATTTAGTCTTGAAGATCAACGGCAGGTCCTATCGAAATCTTGACTTTCTTCTTGTTCGATTGCATTTCGGTACCACTGCTGCTCGATTTGCGTTTGAGGTTGTGGGCTGGATGGGGAGGAATAAACTGTGTCTCGTCTTGGGTTTGAGATTCTTCGACACCTGTAGTAGCTGGAACTACGATCGTCGAAGGCGTAGGTGTAGGACTACCTCGGGCGTTAATGGAGGAGCTTTGGACTGGTAGACCCAACGAGCTGAAGAAGCAAAATAACGCGAAAAATCGACAGCCCGAAAAGTGGGAGTACTCACTCGGCGAGGGTTTCTGGTACATCTTGCCTGTGTTGCATTCTAGGACGAATATCCTGCGTATCCAGCGCATCAGGCAAACGGACCAAAGATAACGAGTATATTTGCAGTCGCTTACTGCTTCTGACAACCCCATCATACGTCTTTCCACATCCACATCCGGGTTGAAGTAGTCTGCGTACGCCGCCGTCTTCTTTGAGGATGCAACAAAATAATACTTCGCCTTTTGAATCTCCTTGCGGGCTTTCGACTTGCCTTTCACCTTGCTCTTCCCTTTGCTGGAACGCACGCGAGTCGAGAGCAGGCCAAGTTCGTCGGTTACCGTGTTTTCGACAGCGATAAACCCTTAAAAATACATGCCCATAAGCCAAGAAAAAAGGTTTCGGGTGAAATAAACCGGCTCACCTTCAGTTTCGAGCCTCTTGAACAATTGCCCGGCCACTACGACTTCACAGCCTGTGTCGTTGAATACATAAGTCACCGATGTAGCGAAAGGATCCAAGAGAACACTTGCCCATTTTCTTTGTAAACTTTGCAAGAGTATCTGGATCATGTAGCTCGACGATCTTAATCGACCTCCTAATATAAATCAATTCACCTCATGCATATCTGTAAAATACCGATTAAGAGCGTACCTAAAAAGTGCGAGATCGTTGAATTTGGAGATCATGTTAGGCAGGAGATCGTTGACTGCGATCATAGCCCAATTTTTGTCCCCGCGAATACGACAGTTGAAGCAAATGAATACAGTTGGGATCCGCGGATCATGTTCTGTAAGATAACTGCCAAAGAAGAAGTCAGGCCGACGAGAGCGTATTGAAAAGAGATGGGTAGCGCACCCATTGCACCTGCAGGACCGAAAACTGTTATCAGTCCAGGAATATATTTACAGTCAAACTATAATCGCACCAGAGATGATACCAACGTCCACACCCACCGTCGCAAAAGCACGACTCATCCTGGATCTAACACAAAACCACACCATGTCAGATCCTGCAATAGGCAAATGCAGAGGCTTACGGTAACACCACAGTCGCAATCCAACCCATGATCGAGGGGCTCCTTGGGTTGGCCTTCCGAGGGATACGACTCAATGGAATCTTGCTCCGCCGTCTTCGTTTCCGCTGAAGGCATAATCTGAGTCTCCATATCTATTCGAGAAGGACGTCAGAATAGCATCCTAGCAATTTTCAATGAGAGAAGAAAGATGAACGTACCTAGCATCTCTGTATCACCCGTCTCCCGACCAAGCACCATATCCATCAACATCTGCGTCTCAATCTCAGCCCCAGACATCGAGGATTGGGTCAAAATTGTTTGGTCCACGCTTGAAGACGGAAGGGATTCTTTTGGCTGCCGAACGGAGCCAGAGCCTGAAGCAGCTTTGGGTGTTTTGGAGAACGAGCGGAGAGTAGCAGAGCGAGGAGTGAGACTTTTACCAGTTAAGCTTTGGGTGGCTTCGAGTTGTTGCGTTTGCGAGAGTCCCATCATAAGCGCGTCTGTCGATTGCTGCAGGCAAATTAGTCGGATGCATGAATTAAGGAGATATAGATGAACGAACCAATTCACCAGCATGTAGTGGTACGCGCTCCGAAAACCCGCCAAAATGTTCTTCAGAAGTATCATCAACGTCCATATCAACACGCATGCCCTTTTCACCATTCCCAGCCTTCCTCTCCGTCTGCATCATCAGATTCTCCTCGGTTCCAACGCCGCTACCTGACAACTTAATTGGCACAATCACCCCTTCCTCATTCCTGATCCCGACCGGCACAAGAATTTCCACTCCAGAATCATTAACTTTCGAACCTCCAACAAATATGCCATCAACATAATCAGGGTCATCCTCCCCCTCCGCATCAGCATCCCCAAGTCCATGTTCAGCATCCCATACCACGTTCCTCTCACTTGCATCTTTCGTTTGGAGTTCCACTTGTTGAGCTCGGTGGTTGGCTTCTTGTATTGGTGTTAAGCTTGGCGCGGCTGCGCCTGTTGTGGTGCCTGTAAAGGCTGCGTCGTTGTCTTCTGTGGAAGGGAGATAGGCGACGATAGATTGGATGCCTACGTTCACCCTAATATGTAGTTCAGCAAAACAGAAAAGGTAATAGTAGCAACAAATCTCCGTACGCATGATGACCAGTCTCCAACTGCCCAATGCTGAATTTTTCTGGAACCTCCTTGGTCCCATGTGTAGTGAAGAAGAACTTATCTGCATCAGCATCCCCTGGACGGAAGTGTTGAGGTTCGTAGTCGGCAGGTGTTTTGTCCGTGTAGAAGAGCTTGAATGTAGCGTAGCGCCGTTCTACATGGTAGTATTTGAGATCATAGGAGCAACGATAAGGGTCAATGGCATACTTGGAAGAGTCTCCATGTGTGTCGTTGCTTGAATGAGTGTCTTGATCAATTGCTAGAATAGAAAAATCGCACGCCCATACAATCAATATAAGCCCCATCATAGAAATTATGCGTAGCTTTATACGAGCCTTGAGGCTTTTCTGCACTTCTCCGAGCGTCGGCGCCTTGCCTTTCTTACTAGCTTCGGCAGCTGGGTCGACATTCTTGCGAGGACCACCCAAGGACATCTTCATGAGATCATCTCCAAGAGATAAAATTGGTATTACGGTGTCGGTTCCGGGGAGATGGTGATACTGTATGCATGGTGTGAGGATAAGGACAGGCAATGATAAACAGTCGAGGTCGCATACATGGACGTTGAACGTGTATGCTTCTACGATACTGGGATTAACTGGTGAGTGATAGAAGATAATATGGCGTATATGCGGTTCACTTATTCGGATCTTTGTTGTCCTAGAAATATACAGTTGCTAATGGAGGTGGAGATCCGCAAGAAAAGAGCTTACAAGAAAAATAGCGAATATAAAGCTTCGGAGGTACTGTTTTTCTAAAGCATCGAATATTCCGTTTTCCTACAACGGATCCTTCCCATGAGTCCAACCACACAATAAAAAATAAAAATAATGAGCCAACCAAGTAATTTAATAGTCTATCCGCTTCCTCGGTGAATCCACGATTTACAGTCATCATCCGAACGCCACTTGTAGTGTTCTTACCGCCTCTCGAAACAGCGGATATAGATTGTGATTCATCATGACTCTCACACGTAAGATAGCCTACAAAGCATAGTTGAAATCGGTATGGATTAGCTGAGATAATGGCCTTACTATTGGAGAAGTTGTCGGCCGGGAGCAAGTTCCTAAAAGACGAAATTAGAGCAACTATATGCGTCATTTCTCTCTCTCTCAAATCCTTGGAATACCTTAAATAAGTTATGCATCCCAGGCCAGCTTGGAGGAGAGTTTTGACATAGGCTATGCTTTGTGTTGAGTTTACGGTCTAAAATCGCGAAAGAGCGAGTTAGAAAAGAACGGCAGGCGCTGCTGGTCGGTTACCTGAACTGCTTGAGACTGCATTGTAATATAGAATAGCCGTCGAAGAAGAGAGTATAAAAGTGCCCCAACACGAAGGTGGAAGTCAAGAGCAAGCGGGTCGTCGACGCGTCGAGATTGACTGTATGTAGCCACGCGACTGTTATTCTTGGTCACGGTATCTACTTTCTGCGACCAAAACAGGAATAACAAATAAGGCCACCAGCCTGAGGCATAAATTCGCGTGTTCGGAAATTCCTAGCGAGCGGCAACACAATCGGACAAGACGACACAGACGAAAGCACCACTGATAATACAATTGCAACGAGACATCGGTATCAACGATTCGCTGCGTCATGAGAGACAGTCGACGCGAAACCAAGACATATGGCCGGATATTCCGAGTGTCAGTTGGAACTCGAGAGGCTGTTCGCAGCCACTATTCAGGCAAAGTATGCATGCAGAGCAATGGCATCTTCAATACTATATGTCAGTGTGAGCCATATTGCACTGGAGAGGGTGGCTGTCAGCTACTTACAGTACTAGTGATGACGAGACAAGCACCACCTTCTACGAAGTTCTGCCATCCCCAATGAGAGTTGATATCCTCAAGTCAAATCCCTCGCTCCTTATTGGCATCTCTGGTGTATAGAATGGATTCTTCATGACCGCGTCTGAATATGCTTCATATGCTTTCTGTAGCACCGCATCCGCAGACGTCTCTGCTAGGGAGGTGAGAAGTACGAATTTCGTGCCTGTTATCATGGCGTTTCAACGCGAAGCAGAGCAAAGTCAGAACGGAAGTATTTTGAACAGATGAGAGATATTTTGCACGCACCAGTCGCGGTTAGCAGAATAGTCATCTTGAGAGACTCTCCCTCGATAACGTGTGCTCCTGAGCTACTTCCAATGGGAGATAATCGACTGGTGATAGCATGTATGCCATGAAGAGTACCGGCAAGAACGAGATATTCGTTCGAAGTGAGTTGAGCAAGGCCGTCTACACAGTACCTCCGTCAGTCTCACTCGGGAGAAGCAATTGAATCGATCTACCTGCGAAGTTTCGCTGGTAGACCAGTCCGCCTGCTTTGTTGATCACCTAAGACCAATGTCCGAGTCAATACTGCACTTTCAAATAGCAAAATTGAGAACAACACGAACCCAAAGGCCGTAGATTGCCATGGTGCGAAAGCAAGCAGTGCGCTCCACGGTCTGCTTCAGACTTTCACGTCGATCAGACCATGTCTGTCGTTCGCCACCAGCGCAGTGACACACGACGTCGAGGTCGAGTATCTACGTCTATGAGGACAGTGACAGACTGGCCAATATCGGGACCTTGTCTGTTAATTTTGAGTGTGTTGGCTTTATTGCCCGCCTACTCGCTACAGGCTTCGACCCTCGGCGAACGGGATTTGTCTCTGCTATCTTCAGGACAGATCTCGTCGCTTGTTTCTTTTCCTGATCCTGTACGCAATGTCGATCCGTCGAATCCAAATTCACATCTGTCAAAAATCCTGATACCTCGAGTTGGTACGTGCAGTGCATGAAGTTATCTTGCAAGCTGATGAACAGTTCTTATGAAACAGCCGATACAGAGAATAATACTATTGTTAGAGAATACATAATCTCAACTTTAAAAGCCTTGAACTGGCACATCGAAGAAGATACCGTCATGGACAACACGCCGGTCGGAATGAAACGCTTCACAAATGTGATTGCAACGAAAGATCCAACAGCTTCGCGGCGTGTTATTTTGTCAGCACATTTCGATAGCAAGTACTTCTCGTCGTATCCTCAAAATCAAGTGCGTGTGTTTCTGCTGCATGTTTAATAATTGATCCGTTCATGGGGAAGAAGTGCACTGGTGCTGACGCATCGTAGTTTGTAGGTGCCACGGATTCGGCAGCACCGTGTGCGATGATACTTGATCTCGCGGGGGCCCTTAATCCTTTGCTTGAGAGTCGCAAGCAGCGTCTGGATGATGGACTGGAAGATGACGAGGATGTGTCTGACACGACCCTGCAACTCGTTTTCTTTGACGGTGAAGAAGCCTTCAACATGTGGACGGACAAGGATTCAGTGTACGGAGCAAGGTATATTCTACAAGCTCATTGATGAGATGACTCCCTAATACCGAAGTATTGTCAGACATCTTGCAGAAACATGGTCAAAAACCTACATAGCGCCCAACAGCAAACGGCGCCTCCTTCGTCCCTCCGGTACCACCCAAATAGACACAATCGAGCATTTAATTCTACTCGATCTGCTCGGCGCCGTCAACCCACGTATCCGATCTTATTTCCCGGACACAGCTTGGCTCTTCGATGGTCTCATCTCCATTGAGCGCAGATTAGCTGAGAGCGGGGCGTTCGTGTATGCTGATGAAAAGGATAACTGGCCTAGCTTTTTTACGCCACGAACTGGAAGTGAACATACATTTGGGTATATGGGGGATGATCATGTGCCGTTTTTGCATAAGGGGGTGAACATCTTGCATGTCATTGCGGAGCCGTTCCCGAGGGTGTGGCACACACTTAGTGTACGTCCATCCGTTACTTTGTAGTGCCTTTTTGTGACTTTTGGTCTGTGGCCAGGATGACGCATCTGCACTGCATATCCCCACGATGCGCCGCTGGAATCTGATCCTACGCGTATTTATGTCGGAATATCTCAATCTTCGTCCTGATGATGGTCATCGTCCGCAAATAGCACGGAAATCGAACGGAGAACTCGTAAGTAGTCTTGTAATTCACCTCAGGGTCGATGACTGATTTTTGTTACGTGACTGTGCTAGTAGGGACTCTAACTTATCACAAATAATGTCATTGGATGTATTTTATTAGACCAGCATGGCGACTTCGAGTAATCAAGTTTGCATCGACTCTCATGCGAGTGGCATGCAAAACCGTAAGACATTTATAGGCCGCTGCAAGATGAAACAGGTAATATACAGATAAAGTTATACACAACCTTCTGAGGGGTCGGTTTATTGTGCGATCAAGAGAGCAGGAGGGCTTTGTAGTGTTTGATGAGCGCGGAAGCGTCGGTGGCGACCTACCATGAAAACCATGTATCGTCAATCGGAAAGATGAAGTATAGCAATTTTTATCGGCGCATACCCTCTGGTTCTCCAGCCCCTCATCAATCTGGGCTCTGGCATTTCTCATCAACTTCCTGCGAGAGGCCTCCCTATCCGCCGGAAGTGACATCACTGAAGTAGTTGGGAAATAAGGTTAAAAAATGGATGATAAAGTTTAACATACGCATGCTGCTAGCAGCATCGATTTCTTCCGTTCGTCTAGGGACCAGGTCTTGCAGTATAGTAGGATACATCCCGAGAAGAAACTGAATGGCTTCCTGAAAATACAGTGCAGTCAGCTTGACTAGATACAGTTCCGTCAAGTACAGATTCAAGTACTTGCATCGTTAGCATTATAAAGGGGCAAGAAATCCTCAAGATGCTTCTTATACGATGATCTTTCTTGGCTCTTTAGCTGGCTCATTTTATCCAGTGCTTTGTCACTGAGCCATACCGACCATCAGGGAAGCTACAGTGACAAAAAGTTTACAACATACAGATAGTCATTCCCATCTCTCGCGGCGTTGTATGCGTTCTGTCGTGCTTGAGCGTAAAGAGCTGCCTTTTGGTTTTGGAACGTATTCGAACGGGTCGTTGCGGTCCTTGACTTCAGATCTGTATTACCCTGAGTATGAAAGCGTATGCTTTAAAGGATCGCACCGACTTTGAAACTCCCGGATGATGCTAAGCATTTCCACGCTATTTAGTCGGGATTAGAGCATGAGAAGGGCATCTGATACATTAATGGAACTCGCCTTCCATCTTTTTCGTCCTCATTTTCGTCTTCGCTGTTCTGGATTTCATCCGACGAATCGTCGTCATCGTCGACGAAACTTGATGGAGCACTTGCGCGTCTTGAGGACTTGCCATTCGCGCCATTTGCTTTGTTTGCGTGGCTTGCTGCGTGTCAGTGGACCCTTGGGTTAATTTCATATAGATAGATGATATCTTGAACGTTCACCAGTACTCTTAGTCATGATGAAGATGAAGGATGGGTAAAACCGTCGACGTTAAACAACAGTAAACAACGCGTTGCTGATATTGAGCACGTGCCCGAATTTGCTCCAAGTGTTGATGGCTTGTTTAGTGGCGATGGAGTCAGAAACAGGATTGCATATTATACACTAATTAATATCTTATTCTCTCCTCATATTATAGCTTCAGCCTGACTGGCATTTCAAACTTCGACAGTGCATTCCTTGACCGATGATTCACGGCTAAGTATACTTACTATCATCGGACATTCTCAGCAATGAACTCATCTCCAAAAAAATAAGTTCTCACCTTCTGCATCTCATCCAATTTTTCCAAGCAGTTAAAGATTATTCCAAGAGCAATCAACCCGAAGCTATTGGCGCCAAAGTCCGCTGAGTGTCGGAGACTAAATTCCCATGCCCTCCACGCTTTCATGAGACCCTCTCGAATCTGGTTTGGGGAGGCCTTATCCAGGTTGTTCATAAACTCTCGCTGAACCTCCTGTACGATTACTTGGGAGTGGGTTCGCATCCGATGCATGCGATCCTTCCTCCATCTCCGTTGTGAGCATTTCGCTAGGATGGTCCCCACAACTATTTCCTCTTCCCGTAATCGAACGTCGGACATAGCTGTTACGGTGTGGGTAAGACATATATACGCAAGTTCATCCACGTATAGCTGGAACACCCTTCTTGTCTCAGCATTATGCTCATCCGGGAGGGTGTAGTTCTGGAGCTGCTCCTGGACAACAGGCTTGAGGGCCATTGAAATGGGGTCGGTCAGCTGCGACGGACTAGTCGGCGACCCCGACGAAAGGAGAAGAGCGGGATCATCGATTTCAATGGCACGGTAAAGATGGCCAAGTGCCCTATCCGAATCGTAGTAGTCCGTACGACGGGGAGCAGCGACTTCTGCGGCGTGCCAATCTGGTTTGTACGGGATCAGAAGACGAGGGGACCTGTCTATATTTACAGGGATTCCGTTTTTAGGATAGTCGACAGCTTGGCTGCATAGTTCTGCTAGCTTTTTACAATTTTCGTCCCTGGTGCCATGCTAAAAGTACAGAGGTTGAGGTCCCCATATCAAAGATTTAGTCTTGACCTCTCCTACCTTGGACTGATCTGCAGACAATCATACCATCAGTCATGCAAACATTGCGTAGATTGCGGTGATCTTACCAGCTATTATTAGGTGTCTATCTGACAAAAGACCCTGCAAATAGCGCGTCATTAACGGAAAATGTGGAATAACGGAGAAACGCACCAGCACATCTGAGTTAATGTATTCGACAATGAAGTTGCAAATATCATCCACTGTGCTCGGCCTTCGGTTTTCGTTCTCGCGAGTTCTTCCTGGAGGATATTCAGCGGGGTCGATATGCTCAGTTGGCAATAGAGGTCCATGAAAAATGACGTCGTAGAGATCACTGCCCGGACGGCTCTTGAGAATCAAGTATTGGGTTATTTAGGATAATAAGCTCACCCGTCCAAATCACCTCCGCCCAGGCAAGAAGCCAAGGACCTATTTCCTGAGGCGCGGTGAGTATGGATCCCCGACAGTACCAAAAAGTTAATTGTACCAGTGGAAGGCAAAACCACAACATTTTTCATGTTTCTGAAAAGACACAGCTGCCCTTCAGGTGGTTGGCCAATCGCATAGACTCTTTGAACTATAGTGTATCCGTGTGAGCAGTCGATCTCGTAGATATTGTAAATAACTTACTGTCTCCAGGATGAACAACGGGACTTCTGGAAATGGTGCAGGAGCCTTTCAGCCAAGTCGGATTTTCATCATCTGGTGCCTGGACGCATACTTGAACGGCAATCAGTTCGGTTCAAACTTAAATTAATAAGTGGAAGCAACCATATATTTTGCCTTTCTGCAATTGATAGACATTCTCGTAGCCAGCTGCGACGTAGGCGGGGCCTTCGTCAGCCACCCCTACCAATAGCCAGCTCTTAGGAATCGGTATTCTGGCACCGTGCTTGATATCTCTCAACACGTGTGTCATAGCGAAGTGGCGCAACCGGCCGAGGAATGCGTTGTCCAACCTTTGCTCTGGGTTACGGCACTTCAAATCCAACCCGAGGTTCATCAGCCGCTCGAGGATCCAGCCTAAGCGATAACAGCCACCTAAGCTGTGCGCTTTTAGCACCTGCCGGAACTGAACAAGAGAATCGTCGATTGTGCGTGCTTCTGCGACAGCTGCATCTTGCAGAGTCATAAAAGACTCCATTGTCACCCCACGGTCTTCCAGGATCATTACCATTTGTCTGTACGGGTGGATGAGTGATTCTGAAGACATGAAGAGTAGGTCCCACTTTCCGATTTAGATCTGTTATTTTAATAAGTAATCTGACAGGTGAAGAAATAAAATTTACACTTAAAAGACGTATTGGGCTTGGAAAATGCTCTCGCAATTTCTATTTCCGCATCATCATCCTCACGACCTTTGAACTTGTTCATTGATGGTCTGAGACGCATCATGATTCCCGGAAGTTGATCATCAACACCAACGACCCCTTTGTAACCTAAGAAACGGATTTGATACTAAAGGCAAACCATCAATGATTAAATCGGATAAAATAGCAAATTAAATCACAGCAGAAGGCTTGACTGCATGCTCTCCATGATCGCGGCGGGCATCACACAACGTTTTCCAGATCCGGTCACCGAGCTCTTGGGATATTGTCCCCACGCCGTCTGTGAAGTAATATGGGTGTGTGCCCAGGTCATCGACTTCTACCCACTGATCACGGGTAATTCGCACAGAGGGATCTGTAGCAGTGAATGCTTGAGCAATCCGGGCTGCGTACTTTGATGGTTGATGTATAACTCCCGGAAATTCACCTTGACGGAGCGTTAGACTACTACACGTCGGACAGAAATCTGAGACTATACCAAGGGTGCCACGAATATAGTCGGAATTGACGAGGCCAATATCAGGATGATGAAAAGGTTGCATAAACCACACAGCATGTTCCCTAAGAACAGATGAGAGGTAGTAAGCTTTGGATTGGACATGCACTCGCCGTAGCGCAGATGACGAGTAAGCAAGAAACTCGAATTTTCTGCCTGCAAGCTCAAATCCGTTCTTTAGAATGCCGCCCACACGCTCTTCTAAAAAAGTTCTCCCATCGACTTCTCTATCCCAACGGTACTGCAGTCTGTCTTCGTCCCTGAAATCGACACGAATGAAATTGTCCTGATAAGCAGCCCATTCTCGAATAACACGGTTGGATTGGATGACGTATGGCCCCTCAAGGATCATTCTCGTTGGAGCAAAGCAAACATGGTGGCAATGAAATGTTCCTGGCGGAAGTTGAGGCTGAGTAACAATCAACTTTCGAGCGCGGGTCCGCTCAAAGCACTCAAGGGGTGTTTCCTTAGGCAACATAGATTGAAGAGCCTCGGTGAAGTATCGCAGCACCTCGCTAGCGATATTTCTATGTTCTCGACAGAGCTTATTGATGGGGTCATAAAGATGGGTCAGGAGGTCCTCTGTGTTCAGAAGAGCATTGTGGAGGATTGCTTCCAGTTGGAAGGCGACGCGCCAGTCCAGAGATCTTAGCCATATTTGAACCATATGTAGTCGATTTTGTGAGTAAAAACCGTTTTGGTAAGCGTCAATTTGGGCGCGTATAGGCCGCTGGAGCCCCGCAATTGTGCAGAGTTCCTCAAATCTATCAAGGTCTTCGTCCCGATACAGAACGATGCGAAGATGATGACAGTATGGAGAGACTCTCGCATGTCCTGAGTGGAGTGACCCCACTCGACGCCGGAATTTTCTGTTGTCCTTCTGGTCGTCTCCTGTCAGTGGTCTGTTGAAATCTTCTTCTTCGAGCATTGGTGGGGTGACTAAATCAAAGCACAGAACTGAAACAATAATTACATGACGTGTTGGTACCAGGGGCAATCACTGCACACTTACATGGATTTCCAAAATCGTAGTTGATTCCAAGCTTGCGGATGTTCGAAAACTTTATGACAATGCTCGACCCAGTTTCCTCCGTCATTCGATTTCCGATCTGCACACGAATAAGCTTATGCTCGTATTCCCAACATAGCCAACCGAGCGACTTGTTCGTAAAGCTACCCTCCCACTCGATAGAGAAGTTGCGATTTTTACCAGGGGAGGGGCGATAGAATAGTCCGAATTGTACTTTGTCAACAAGAAGATTCGCATCATTCAGCGCTCGGATTTTTGTTTGGCGTTCTTCTTCTATGTCTGGATCAAGATACGGCGTCTTGTCCAGTGTCATCGCCAACCCAAGGAGGGGTCTCGTTTTTCCAGGGAAGAACTTGAGGTTCTTTTCGCCGACTGGGATACAATTATTTTCTTTCCTGATCCATTTCAGAAATTTTTGGCCAATCTGTGACATTGTGTTCAGTCCGTGTTTGGTCATGGTTTTTGCAGTACACCCACCTTGCGTGACGGTAAAGTCAATATGCCCGTGCCATCGTTCCGAATGCCAACTTCGCATGGGTGCAAGCGTACTTTAAAATTCAACTGTCGTTCCCCTTCCGCCGGTTTGAATTCATCTTGAGTATGGAGAATAGCTGCGATAGCCCTTGTAACTTCCCATTCATTCGCTTGATAATGAACATTGACAATATCCAGATCCATTTGGCCAGAGCTTGAAAGGGGGAAAAGCCTGCGCTGTCCAGCTTCAGAAGTGCACACGACGGAGATCAAACAAGAGTGCTGCTCAAAGGTAGACGAGGAGATGCATCACGGATCGAAACAAGGTGGGACATCGATGTTATCGATCCGATTGAAGAGGCTATTGGCGCCAATCATCACGTGAGCGCTAACTCAACTAATCTGCAGGACTTGCGCGCGAGTTTACGTAGAAGCCCAGGCGACCACCAAGCAAGTTAAATAGGACACAGTGGACACAGCAAACTATTTAAAGAGTGATATGTGGGTAGAGGAATACATGTCTGGCCAACACTACTTATAGGGTATGCCTGTGAATCGTCGGATTCAGTCATCTGCTGATTGGAATATCTACGTGATGCAAAAGAACCTACCATTTTGAAGCTGTGGATGTCGTGAGCAAAATACAATCTAAAAGCCTGCAAAAAGCTCACCCTTTGGAATTCATCGTACACAGTACTCCTTACATTCTCATGGGCGTTGCGCACGATACCCACCATCCATTCGGCTGCCTGACGCTCATTGAGCCCAAGGGCAAATCGATCCCTCAACCTTTTGATTGTCGGCTCGCCTTTGAAGGACGGCAGACCAGTGCCAAGCATTAGTTGCACGGTACTGACAAGCTGGTCCGCATAAGGTCGTATCGCAAGGAATGCTTTGATGGCAAGGTGTTGAAATAATTCGTAACCTTGCGATGAGCGACCGCCCATGAGTTCGACCATTTCATGGTTCAGCTTGAACGAGCTAGGTTCAAATTTGACCCCCTACGGGAACATAAACCTAATCAGTACCATAATGCTTATTAATGGCAATAATTTTCTTACTCCGGGTCGTGGAGACGAAAGGCAGGAACAGTCAGCTCGAATCAGGGGATGTTATTGCAGATGTTTGTACTTATCTATGTCGAACAAAAATCCGAAATCTATTTAACGATGTCAGTCTGCATCTCCAAGGGAGGGAGTGGCAGAGATGCTTGCCTATGTGGATAATATGACCCTCTCCGTCGATCATGATATTACCGTTATGTCTGTCCTTGATTTGTAGTATATAGCAAGCGACAGAATATGCAGCCATTGACTGGATGAAATTGAGGCGAGCCTTCTGGAACGGGATTGTATCCTGGCCTCCATACTTCGTCACGAAGAAGTCTAGCAAATCATTGACTTTTGCACGACCCATCTCATCTCGTGAAGTGGCGTTGGGAACTACATCAATGACACCACACTGGAAGCTGGTCAGTCTGCGTTATGGATCATGAGTGTAGAGACATACTCCTGGTGCAGTAGCAGTAACTCGGTAAGGAAACAGATACAATGTGAGGCCAATGCTCGTGAAAATATTTTTGAACATCGCGATAACTTGTAGAGCGAGCATATCTTGACGACAGTCATCTCCAACCTTGAAGATAGCTTGCTGCCAGATGTCATACTTCTCTCGGGTCTGGACACCAATTCCGTCGCCGTCGAGAAGCGAATCTGGGTCAGTATTGACAACTGTATACTCCTTCCTCACTTTGAACGTGGCCATGAACGGGGCCTGGGGAGCATGAATGAGAGTGGTTGTGACTGAAACACAGTTATCTCACTTTCGCATGACTCTGTAAAGGCCGGCCCGATTTCTTGTCTATGTCGACAACCTCTCCTTCTGGGTTGCTTGGCAAATAGACACCAACGTCCACCACGATTTTAGCCATTTCTTCGTCGATTTTGGCCTTTGAAACATGCGATATTAGATAATGGAACTCTGGCCAATATCGATCAAATTCACCTTCTTCTCCGGTTTTGTCTTCTTGATATAAGGTTTAAGCTTGCCAGATATTGACGTGACTTCGTGGAAAAATCCAAATTCACGGTCATAAAAGGCGCGCGCTTCGCCAGACAGGGAGTTCACCACAAGGTTAATCATCCGGTCGAGGGCAGGCTTCATGGGGTCCTCCTTTCGTGATGTTAACTCGCGAGGACTGAACTATCAACATTTGAACTCACCACTTCAGCTAAATCATCCTTATAGCAGTTTGCTTTCATGTTCCAAATGATCTGATGGCAGAAGTGCTGGGAGATTTTAGCGGCCTCAAAGATGAAACGTTCGACATAGCCTAGGGCAACCACTGATTAACCAGGTGTATTTTTTCATAGTGATATCCAAATTTGTACCCACCGAAATTATCATAACGGAGGGCCTGAACAACTTGTGGCACGAAGAAAAAGGTCAAGTGCACAGGGTGTTGCTTGAGGACACGATGGGCATACTGTAAAATCAAAGGATCATTGTTGTACTGTCGTTCAAAAAATGTGACTGCAATAACGGGTGGCACGGGTGTCCACAGCAGCAGGTTCTGGACATGCGGTCAGCTAGAGAGGTTAAACAACAAGTGCCTATATACCTTGAGATCTCGTCGGACGTTCAAATCCACTTTATCCCCAACCAAAAAGTGCAAAGCCTCTGGGATATCAAGGAAATCTAGCGAGCTTGAGCGAACTAACTTTCCAACCTCAGACTGAACCACAGGACTTTTAAATCGCTCCGCCAAGTACACCGCGATGGCAGGATCGATTTTCCGTACGGTGCGAACCACCGTTGCCCAAGAACTCTGAGAACAATATTGCATATATGAGCGAAACAGATGCCTGGATATAGATTGTGACCAACCTCCGACATATTTCGTTCACTTGTGCCAACATTATCTGTGCCACGTTTGATATCGTTACTTGGATTAGCCCACACTGCTAGTCTAAAGATTTCGTTCTCCACAAGGAGTCGTAGTGGGTGATTAATACTCTTCAGACGCGAAACATAGTCTAAGAGAATTTCAGTATCCTTATCACATACAACGCCTTTGGATTACTTACGACGAGTGGGAGGGGACGACTGTGACGGAGATAGGCTTGAGATGGAGAGTGTTCCTCTGACGGAATCTGTCTGAAGATATGACAAGAACTCCGAGAGAACCTTGACATCTGCATCAACTTGAACACGGTTAGCACCGAATGACCATCTATTGAGACGAATATCAGCATATATACTAGATACTCTAACATGTAAATGTCTTACTGGGGTCGCACGGCAAACCATGAATACGCTGTACAGTATAGGCTTTCTCTTAATACGGCTTCGCAATATGAATCCAGATGTGAGCTCTTGAGAGTCTCGAAGCCGAAGAGGAGAAATGAAAATCGGACTTCACGAGCAAGAGGATGCGTACTACAGAGTACTTTAGGAAACATAGGTGAGATCTTAAGGGGACGACAAACCTGAAGGACTTATGAGCCCATGCAGAACGAATCACCAAACGCTGAATGAGGAACATCACGGTCGGTCTTCGATACCTCGCGGCTTGCAGCCGACTGAACAACATTTGCAAAACCAGAATGTGAGGTCGGAGGAGACGGCGAGCGCTAGTTGTCGCGCGATCAATAACTTCCTTGTCTGTTGGGCTATAATCAACTGGGTGATAGAATGGGTCATTATAGCTAGTTGAACAAAGCAGTGAGCAATTCCAGCTATTGTATGACATCGAAACATAGTCTTACTCCATTGAGTTCGAGAAAATACCCTTTTGTAGTCTGATCGTTTCAAACCACGCGGAGAGGACTTCGGTTAGGAGAGCTACTTCGATTTCGGCCTTCTCCGCAATCATCCACGTCCAGGCTTCAATGCCTGCCGCTATGGCAGATGGAGTAGATACACCGAAAGGCAAAGCCACAAGATAATGAAGGAGTTCAAAATCGCACTATTCAAATCAATTATTACAACACCAGTAACTGCTTTCAGCGGAATCACTCACATTCGCGAGTGAAATAAGCGTCGCTGCACAGCGAAAAAGCAACCGCTTGAGGTCTTGAACTGTCAATGTACTGTGTTTACCTCTGATCTCTTCCATGGTGTTGGCCATTTTAGTCCTTAGTGCATCTATCTCAGCGGACGGGGCACGCTGTGGAGGAAGTTTCTCGAGCTTGTCTTGTCCTGAAAAGGTATTCGATCAGCGAGGAGTCGCCGATAATATATTTCATCATTTACCTTCTCGGCTGGCTAGGCGCAAACCTACGGCTTCACCTGCAAAGTAGCCTTTGGTGGCTAGCTGGCTAGCTAGAATTTTGGCACGATCGGATGTCCAATCGGATAGATTTGTTAGAGAGGCTAGCCGAACAACCAGATGAAGCTACAGACATAGTTTGAGCACGTAATGAGCTTACTGAGATGCCGATATACGGGTCCGATAGCTTTGCCGAATTGTTCTGCTATTGATGCGCCTAATTCTGCTGTATCGGCCCCGAAAAGTGACTGATTCACAGCGAGGTATTTCTGCGGGGACGGTCAGCAGACTTGTTAAATGTATACAAGATTCACACCTGAAGTGTAGATTGCAGTTCAATTGGAGCACGAGCCAATGCCAGCTGGAACCAGTTATTTGCGTTTCGCTGTAACTGACCCAAGATCTCGTTCCGAACTTTGTAGCTGTCCGTGAGCTGCAAGGTTATGCCCGTCCGTTCCGAGTGAAATTCGTAGACAGGATTATACTGCATCAGGCAATTGGTTCGAAAGTAATAATAATAAATTGATAAATGCACACATGCCTCGTCCATGAATTCGTTCTCACAAGCTCGCCGAAGTAGAGTAAGAACCTCAAGAATGGCAAAAACGAGGGATGGATCGCACATGAGCGATGGGAATGAAGTGATGAGGCGATTGAGATATTTGGACGCGATGTCTCGTACATTTGCGATGCGATGAGTACTGGAAATTAAAAGTGTGCGAAGCTCTTCGGAGAGAGCGTCTGGAAGAGCCTGCTGTGAAGCTTGGGTGTTCAGTCCGGTCACACAACCGCGTATGACCTTCCAAAAGTCAGTAATTCGCAATGCATGGTGTATAATAATAAAATCGACATACTTTTTCAGCGATGGACTCCATGCATGTGCTGAGACTGTCATTTTTGTTGAGACCATCGTTGGCAAAGTAAGAAATGAGTGAAGAGGGCAATCCTGCAGTCGATCGCATGTTTTCCATATCGTGCATTGTCAGTAGAAATATAATCTGGCCAGGAGATAAATGGCGAATCTCGCTTCCTCGGAAAGGTATATGTTTTGTGAGGTAAGTTCGATGTTTAGACACAACCTGAACAGCTGCTGAGACGGGTTGTTCATTCGGTATGACAAATTAGCTCACCGAATGCGCGTATTCCTGACGAATCACTGAGTTGTATTCCAGTTCATTTGAAATGGATTCGTGCGCTTCCTCCAATACAATAGATGGTGTTTTCGCTGCAATGCGAGCCAATGCAGGCTTCTGCCATTCCATAGCCGTCTCCTCTTTTTCTTCACTAGATGTGAAGTGGAATAGGATGCACAGGAACCACATATTTCGGAAGAGCGTCACAATTTCTGGGGAGGGATCTATTTGTGGATTGAAGTCTGCGTGGGCGAGAAGCGCATCAACAGGAAGTAACAGAGACGCCAGTTGCTCTATCATGTCATCCGTCTGTGATAGTCAACGTCATGAGTGACATAGCAGTTATCAAAAGGGGGTTGGGGGACCTTCATATGGTGGTTTGATATAGCCACATTTTGTATTGCGACGCCTTTGTCGGCGAAGAGGGAAAGTAATTCGACCAGATAAGTTTCGTAAAGTTCTGGTCTACGCCGCACCTCCTGGGCAAGTCTGGTCTGCGCAGCAAGCACCTGAATTCGAAGTCAGCTATGCCTGGACCCAAGTTGAACATTAGACTCGCCATATTATTTGAGAAACGAGGATCATCAGGGTTTGCAGATCGATTGATGGTAGAAAACACTCTTATAATATCCGCAAATGAACTGTCTGGTGCAGACAATGCCAGATCAACAAGGTTGTAGGCAATCGCGGCTTCAACAGTTGGTTCGGCCGAACGTAATCGCTGCAAAAGCATTGAAACCGTCAGCCGCGTCACCTGCGTTATCGACTCTGTCAGCCTGTCCGTGCCATGGCTAATTTGAGTCAAGCTCACTTCTTCCATCTGGAACTCAAGCGCGAGTCTTGTGACTACTGAGATGGTACTAATGCCTACAAGCCGTTTCTCGTCCTCTGACAGTCCACGGAGCCCAGTCTCAACCGAATGAATTGTGATTTCATCGGAGGCAGCATATAGCGGGTTGCTCAGCAGCTGGGAGCTGCTGGAATTCTCGGATATCTCCTTGCTGGTGGCTGCAATGTAGTTAAGAAGCGAATACATGTTAGACATGATGAGATCGTCTCCAGGAGCCAGCTATATTTCGCTCAACGTCCGTAAAGTCATAATAGAAAAGAGACTACTTGCCTCGATACAGAGAGCTAAGCACTTGGCAGCAGCTGCTAAGGGGGGAGGAGCACGATTTTCCGATGCAAATTCAAATTCGAAGATAGCCAAGGGTGACGTGACGAAACGCCGGAGATGAGTTGCCATAGCTGCCGCGATGTCTGGGAAGCTAAAAGGTAATATAAGTATCGCACAGCACAGGGCAAGTATAAGCATAAAACCGACCTTTGAACGAGAACGGTAGTAGCCTTGAGGGCAGCCTCCTGGACAAGGTTGTCCGCGACGGGAGACCCGTCGCTAAGCAGAAGAGCGAGGCGTGAATACAAGCTCTCGTCCAACTCACGCAAAGCGACACAGCAAACCGAGGCAAGTTTCTGGTTTCAAACCAGTCAGACAGGATAGTACTACCACTATACGGAATAACACACCAAGCTTTCAGACATAGTTTCCCACGCGTAGGTGTCGATTGTAGGCTCTGTGTCCATCTCCTCGATCTGAATATGCAAGTCCGTGAAACACTGCATAGCATATCGCATGGTTGATTTGAGCGTGGTCCGTATTTTCTCGTCAGTGATGTGCAAATCCTGCGCTGCTTTTCGCATGAGAGCGAGCCACGCCTTATTTGCCGCAGCAGCTTCGACAATGTTGCCATAGCTTATGGTCTGAGTCTG
>KN833008.1:27556-111887 GCA_000827315.1 Piloderma croceum F 1598 | reverse complement strand
GTGATTCCCGCCGTGTAATGAGGAAGGTATTGCATGCAGCTTCACACAAATTTTGTGACCCACAAACAGGCATGCCTACTCCTCCTTCCACACTCAATATTTTAGAAAACTTTGAGGGAAAAGTATACTTAAATATTAGTTTTCAACAAATTGTTCAGCTCAGAAATTATTTAGTTGATATTTTTGCATAGAAACACAGTAATTTTGGATATAATAGGATACATCTGAGCTGAAGAAAATGTTCTTCCATTATGTCTGACACACCAGGAATATCAAAATCTAAAGACCATTTATAGGAAATTTTATACACAATCAGAATAGATTATCTAGGGGATGTACTATAAATAATCACAGTAGATAACCTATAAAAGGGCATGATAGGAGAAATTATAGATTACCTATGTGGATAGTTACTGGCCCCCTTGGTAGAAAATGCATAAATAATGAAAATATGAGTTTTAGTTTATCTATTTGTTATGCTATGATGAGAAATTATAGAATTTCTATGAAAAGTCACTATAGTGACTGGAATAGATTACCTATCGTGAAATCCTAGGGTGGCTGCTTATAAATAATCTATAAGCCAGTCTTTATAGATGGCCACAAAAAGGGATCCACTATAGAAATCAGGCGATGAGCTGGCGCTCATTGCCCACTTGTCGCCCACTACAGTGGCTCAAAAAACTGTCCCAATATTTGGCTGTTTCATATTATTTGACTTGTAACACAATGGCAAACAGAGGCATTACTCTGAAACAAATGCACTTGATAGTATACCATATTAGCTTTTGAATGACCCAATGCTCATTCAATTTGAATTGAGACTGATGATACAATAAATCAAACAAAGTAATCACTCATTGGGACAGTTTTTTGACCTACCTTCCTAAAATTATTATTTAGCTAACTAGTACTTGGTATGACCTTGATAACTGCTTGGATCCTTCTAGGCATGCTTTCTATAAGGTTTTGGTATGTTTCTAGTGGAATTTTATTCTACTCTTCCACCACCGTCTCTCACAACTCATGCAGTTCATTAGGTAGTACTGAATACTTCTTTAAAGTATTCTTGAGATCCACCCAGAGGTGTCTAATAGGGTTGGTGTCAGGGTATTGAGCTGGCCAAATCATAACATTAACATTGTTATCTGTAAACTGCTTGGCTGCCCTTCTGTGGGTGTGTTTGGGGTCATTTCTCTGCTAAAATATCCTCTCCCCCTTTAGCATCTCCAACTTTTCAAGACTTTCCACCACTCCCCCATTCCAAATTTCACAATATTGCTCTACATATATAATCCCATAAGCCTCCGTAAGCACTCCTACTCCATTTTACCCCATATTATATGATTGTTCCCTCATCCATGCTTGCCTGTAAAAGTGGTAATTGTGTCAGAAGGTGGTTTCTCCTTTTTCTTCCAAGTATAGGCCCTTCTGTCTGATCTAATCTTGTTGATTTGGTCTCATCTGACTATATGATCCTCTTCCAATTTTCTACCATCTAGTTTTCATGGTATTTGACAAATTTAATGCTCTCTAGCCTATAGTCCTTTTTGAGAAGAGGTTGTTTTTTCTTGACAATGCCATAAAAGTCATTTGTTTAAGTATGTTCCTGACTGTCAAGGTATGATAGGATTGGGAAGGGTGTTGTTGATGAAATGAATGACCTTTATAGCATTATCAAGTCTTCAACCAGTGATTTAATGAATAATTAATTACTTTTTCACCTGGAAAAAGGTTGGGATAATGTCCCTCCTTGCTGTTTTCTTTATCTCAATCCACCTCCCTCCTAAAGCTCCCAATTATAAACTCCCCTAGACCAGTTTTAGGCCACATCTGATGCAAGGAATAACCTTCTTAAAGAAGGAAGGTGACAATAGAGCATTTAGTGGAGGATGTGAGTTTCATGAGGCAAAAATGGAAAGAGAGAAAGGTTAAAATGATGGAAACATGCTAAAACCTTATAGAAAGCACACTTAGAAGGATCCAAGCAGTTATCAAAGGTCATACCAAGTACTAGTTAGTTAAATAGTAATTTTAGGAGGATAGGTCAAAAAACTGTCCCAATGAATGATTATTTTGTGTGATTTATTGTACCATCAGTTTCGATTCAAATTAAATGAGTATTGAGTCATTAGAAAGCTAATGTTGTATACTATCAAGTGCATTTGTTTCAGAGTAATAACTCTGCTTGCCATTGTGTTACAAGTCAAATAGTATGAAACAGCCAAACATTGGGACAGTTTTTTGAGCCACTGTAAGTGCCTGCTAAGTGCCCGAGTGTGTGAAAGTCATAAATGACCACCCCAAAGGCAAACCTTGGAACTTGCCACCAGCCAGGGTTGAACCCCCAACCTGCAAGCCCTAACTGTTGATTATGGAAACTCAGGTAAGCAAGCTTACATGTAATCAACAATTTTGGCAAGCTGCCCCTGAGCCCAAAGAGGTATTGCTGCAGTGATACACATGCACTCACTCTGTTTGCCAAATCCTACAATAACTGCCTATCTGGACACCTCTACATTGCACCTATCATTATTGATCTTCTGCAATATCAATATTGATGTTTTCCAATGTATCTCCAATCAATACACATGTTCGCTATCACATCACATGAGGTCAATAGGTGCACTCAATTCTTAGCTCGCTCACTCAGTGCACTTGATTGAGAGTGGTCGGATGTTATTCTGTGGGAGTGTTTCCAAATTTGTGATGGCAACCACAGCAACTCATTCAGTTGGAGCTTTTATTGAACTTTATGCAATTTGTACATGACCAATGCGTATTATATTATATAGCTCAGGATTCCTCAACAACAGCAGGTAAGAACAAGAATGGTTGCATAAAGATCAAGTGCTGATCACTTTCCCAGGGTATGGATGGATATAGTGGGTTCAACTTTGATGGACTTGGAGGGTTTGACACATTGTCTAGACTCTAGCTCAGATGATGACGTGCTCAACCCGCATAACTTCACTCCCAAGATTATAGCAAAGGTAAGTCTCATCAATTAATACAAGTGTGTGAGGTTGACAGTTTCATAGATGAGCAAAGATGCTTGGGACATGTCATTCGTGAATGCAGCAGCACAACATGTAATGTATGAGCCTCTCGAGCCTGTTGGGTTTTACACGACTGGCCATCCCAAACCCCCCACATATGCCACCAAAAATACTGAAAAGCGCCCCTGCTCCGCAAGTACTGCACACATCAAGCCCAAATCTGCTAAAAAACTGAAAATGAAAAACAACAATAAGGAGAACCAGCCTCCCATGTGTGCCGTGAAGGCAAAGAAAGAGCGAGCTGCCATTAGAGAGGCTTCTGCAGCTGCTGCAGTTGACCACAATGAGATCTTCGCATTGAGTTGGTGGTCCATTGGCGAAAAATAGCGGCTGTTTGTGTAAGGAACTCAACTCAAACCTAAGACCTAGGGCTACAGAGTCCAGGTCCTCAATGAAGAGGATGGTTCCTGGTACTCAGAATCACCCATGCTAAGTCTAAAGATAAGAGTGAGGATAAGAAATGATGTTATCCAATGATGAGCCATCACTCCAGGTAAACCTTGATTGATGGAGAAGGTCCTCCGATCAGGTGCCTTCTTGATCAAAATTGACCATGCGCTGGTGATTTTAAACCATGTGACCATAGGTCCATGTGGGTCCATGTCGTGTTCATGACAGTTTGTGTGGCTTCTTGGGCCTGATGCAGATGGCCAATTCAATAAACTTAAGAAGAACCCTGGATACATATTCAAGAAGGTAATCTAATGGTATGGGTATTGTTACACATTCTGACATGCACCATAGGCAGTGAAGGAACTATTCCCCGGTGGTTTTTCACTAGGCAGCGTGAAGAGCCAGTTTGAACGCTCACTCAAGACCTTCAACTGGATTATGGCTTTTGAGTCCTTTACTGGAGGTGGTGGTGATGCAGATCTATGTGATGAGAATTTGGATGATGAGCAAATTGCCAGCTCGGAGGATTATAAAATGTGTCTTAAAGGTGCTCATTCACAAGGACTGGATGTTGGTGGGTAAGGGTGAGCACAAGTGCACCCGTGGGTGACCCGGATCTGTACCCATGGGTTTACAGGCTATCAAAATTCAAACTCAGATCCGCGCAAGTAATATAGTACAGGTGACCCGGATTCGCAGGTCAAGTACCTGTAAAAATGCAAGTACTTGTTATTTAATCAAGAAAAGTGACATAAGCAGGGCTTGAACCAACAACCTCTTACATTTAAGACCACTAATGCTTTAGACCACTGAGCCACATACATCTACATAATCAAAATATAAAGCCTGCTATACCAAGTCTTGTAGGAAATTAAAATACATTTTGTATGAAGGGTGTTATAGGCCAATACAGGTATGGCCATAATAGGACCCATTATAAATATTTTATTAGGATGTCTATGGTAAATGTTCATAATTTTTGCATTAATTCCAATTACAACAAGAATAATAAATGATATGATGGTAATGCTACTGTGCCCTTTATAGATGTGTAGATAATCATGTTCAGTATGGGCTATAACATCTAAAATAGTGTTACCGCCATAATACCTATTGTGCTGGTTATTTTATGCAAAATCTATAAAGATCTGTGATAGATACCCAATAAAATATCTATAATAAGTGCCTATGGCAACATTTCCAGGTGTATATAGCTCAGTCTACCATCACTGGTCTAAAATGTGAGGTTGCTGGCTCAAATCCAACTAGTGCCACTTTTTCTGATTAACTTTTCTGATGGCATTTTATTTATATATCTTTGACTCTGATTCAATTTTTCAGGGCTAAATTAAGTGACAAGTAAGGTGGGTACCTGTAGTGGGTACCTGTGTCTACAGATGTGCTACCCAGATCTGTAAAGACCTGTGCCACTCAAAAACTCAGATCTGTGGGTCACTTGACCTGTGGGTTTCCCATGGATAAACCCACAGGTACTTGTGGGTGACCCAGACTCGTGCTCACCCTTATTGGTGGGCTAACTGTCAAGGCAATTGAGGAGTGGTACAACCATGGTTGGTATGATTTATTCCACAATTGGTAGCATATCATCTTCACCTGTCTTGATATCTCACTCACACTTATCATTGTAGGTACGGTAAAGCTCCCAAAGTCACTCATGCAGTAGTTCAAAACTCTGCTGTTCTGGTCTCAGATGATGAATCATTTTCGGATGAAGAGCTAGCTACACCTGCAAAGCTGCCTGCCAGCCACATTGTATCAGAACCAAAACACACACTAGCAACACAATTTCATGCATCAACTGCCTTGTCATTGGCCACCATTGGTACCTATCTTGAACAGAAGATGGCTTTCGAAAGGGAATGGCTGGAGGAATACAAGAAGAAGAGGGCAGCTGAAGCGAGACATGAAAGCTGGATATGGTGAAGAGCATTCTTGCAACTCCCGAAGCTGATGACAATATGAAGGCTGTTGTGAAACAGGTACTTTTTGACTTTTTGCAAGGTTGATATTTAAATGTTTGTCTCATGCTAATGTTTACATCTTCATGTTTGCTTTATGTTTGTTCTGCACTAATGTTTATATCTTAAAATTCGGTGTGCTTCTTTTTAGACAACCTTTTTATTTTTGGTATAATTACACTCATCTTGGAAATAGTTCATTGAATATTATGTCGTGTTTCTGCCTGCCTGTCTCCATGAGCCACACATTGGTCTCATGATCAGAGACATGAGCCTTGCCCTCTATGACCTCACCACAAATATCTGGCTCTTCATCCTTATCATCTGACAGTCCATCTGTTGGATCGAAGTCCCAAATATGATCTGGTCTATCCCTCCGGTCAATGCAGATGTTGTGGATAATCATCATGGCCTCAATTGCCTTGAATGCATCTTGTATATCCTTGTGTCTCCCCATTCCCTTCAGCAAAGGAAATAGACCTTTTAGCAATCCAAATGCATGCTCAGATGTAATATGAACACTTAAGAGGCGCTTGTTAAATGCACGTATGTGTGGGCGATCTGCAGGCGATGCATCTGCAAGTTCCTTCTCATCAAATGGCTGCATCACATACAGAGATGAGGGATCACCTGGGTATAATTAGCACTGTGTTTATGGAAATGAGTAGATACCCCACCTTTGTCCACTAGAATGTATTCTCCATTTTTGAAATAATCCTGATGGTGCATCCATAAATGTGATTGCTTCCAAACTTTCATGTCAGGCATAGATCCTGGCCAGCGAAGCTCATGAGATGTGAAATGACACTGATGATCAACAGTCGCCTGGATATTTGTCTGCAAACACAAAATCAATATTGTGTTTTCAAGAATTGTAAAACACAATTACCGCCCAATTCTTCTTCCAATCTTGGTACTGGTCTCCATCAACCAGTGGTTCTTCTGTAAGTAGAAGTAGACTTCCATCACCACTCCCAATGCAGAGGTGAAACCCACTCTGATTCTCAATAAATTGAGATATCTCAGCTTTGCAAGCTTCGTTTGGCCAAACAAGAAACTTGCTGTGCAATTTACGCACTGCTTTTGAGACTCTCCCACAATAGTCAAAGATGACACCCTCACTTATATTAAGATCTCTCACAACACTGAATGCAGGAGAGCCACGATTTCCATAACGGAGGAGAAATGCTGACAACTGTACTTTGACATGTTGTTGTGGCTTTTTACCTCAGGATTCAAAGATTGGGTCATCAGCAAGTAGGCAAACGAGCCTATCAAATGTGTCATGGCCCATCCTGATTGGCACCAATGAGTACTTCATGCACAAACCTTGGTAATAGCTCACTTAAAAGTATGACAAAAATCATGATTGGGAGACTGCAAGGCAGTCTTGAACCAGTCTTCAGATTTTGGCATCTGGCCATATGGACCCCGTGAGCCATCCCCAGTCATTGTATACACCTCCCCCATGGACTCAAGGCCTGCAAGAAGTAGAATTTCTGCAATATCATCAAGTTCTTTGTTGTTCGGGTCTGAATCCCAATCTGCCATCTCTTCATCACTGGTAGGATCATCATCCAATGCTGCAGAGGCTGAGAAAAGAGTTTCCATGATAGCTGCAATGTCAGCCTGAATTTCAGCTTTTGTCTTTCATGGCATTTTGCAGAACATAGTTTTATGCATTCAGACATCATAATATGATAGTTATCGCTAGCAGAGATTGAAAACAAAAGTGGCACACCTCAGCAAGTATTTCCTACTTTGACAATTCCCATCAGCGGGAATTCCCAGGACTTCCCTTGAAACACTTAAAAATTGTTCGATCAAGTGCACTGAGCAAGCAAGCTAAGAATTGAGTGCACCTAGAGTCCTATCTCTCTGACTCATATAGATCACACAACATCTACAGTGGGGACCTGACTCTGCAAGAAAGAGTTGTTTTTGGCATGATGGCGAGTATAGCAGGGAGGTGTTATGCTGCTAGGGCATGTGACCTCTGTGCACTTCAGTATGAGGCCTTAAGCATTGAAATGTGGGATGTTAAATTGTTGGAATGGATGAATGTTGAAATATTAATGTAAAACACAAAGTTGGCCTGCCAGAGAGCTTCAAGAAAATAGGACCATGGAAAAATGATATTGCCTTATGCAAAAAGGGCTTGATGGAGGATTTGGGTTGAAGACCATATATAGCTGAGCTGCCAGAGTACTAGACTTTCCTATATCCATAGGAAAGTCCATGACTCAACTTGAAACCATTTCAAGTGTGACAACACTGACAATGAAAATCTTGCCACTGCCTTAGACTCAATATTGACTTCCCACTGTGACCTTGACGAAAGTATTAGTAGTATATGGTGATATTGTACATACAGCACAGCCACACATAGCCATATGTACATAGCTCATAGTTCATTTTGTTATACACACACACACACTTGTTCTCATCCCCCCATCCCACAGTCTACCCTGCCACACCTTAAGTGCCGTTTGGCTGCTGTTAGGTTATGAGCCCCAGAGAGCACCTGCCAGATCAGTTACAGTGGAAGCAGGTGACCCTGCCTGTGATGGGGAGTATTTCGGCTGCGCACACTGATTGGCATGGCGCATGTATGCATTTCAAGTATTGAATTATCAGGGCTGGTGAGGACTTCTTTTGACCTTCTTCTCGCACATGCCATTCTTTACTTCTTATGATGCTATCTGTTGCATCTTCAAGATCACACTCACTCAACATTGCCATTTCTGAGACTGTTGGCACACAACTATAAATGCTTGATACATGACATAGATAGGAGAATGGGATGAGTAGAGAGTTTACGAAGTGATGAGTATACCACATTGAACCCTCTGGGATAGGGTGGGGGCTTGAGTAGTTGGGCAGGTGTTTACACTGTCAACTCCTGTGAGACCATCACTGTTGAAGATTCAAGGATAGATGCTTAGCTGGTTGCTCGGTGAGGCCCACATTGAATATCAAAGTCAACTTCGCCATGACTATCATTTTGTCATACTTCACAAGGTTGAGCATGTCCCAATGCTGTATTGCTCAATTTGAGCTATTTGGAAACAGTAGGAGTGATTAGAAGCTTTGGTGAAGGTGGGATTCAGGTTTGGTTGGTGGGCTGATATGGGCTGGACTCACAGATGAGTGTACATCATGGATCATGTTTCGAGGGACCAGGATAGTGATATTGGAGATGGTACTGCATTAAGTGGGAGCCCGAAGACATTTACCACCTAGGACATTTGTTTTGGAGACAGTATCTTGTTGCTGCAGATGCATCAGTTTGAGCCAAGTGTACCTAACTTCACAAGATTTTCAATGGATATAGTTTCGGAGGTGGAATTGCGCCATGGGTTACATGCACCCTCAACCACTCATTTTTTACTATTCACATGCACAACGGTGCACAATCAACTTTGCATTTCACACCTATCGCTGGCATTTGAGGCATAGATATGCCATTCTGGATTTATTTTTGGGTCATTCTTTAATTTTGATATTGATTTTTAGATTTTTAGATTAGAAAGTACTGGCTACACTCAGAGTGGGAGAGAGTACTAGATATCTCACCAAGTGGGAGTGACAAAAGTATTAGTAGTATATGGCTATGTAAAGCACAGCCACACATAGCCATATGTAGCTCGTAATTCATTTTGTTATACACACACACTTGTTCTTGTATCCCCTCATCCCGCAGTCTACCCTGCCATGCCTTAGGCGCCATTTGGCTGCTGTCAGACCTTCATCAGTTCCAATCCTATAGACAGCCACAAAAATATGACCTCATATTTAAACTCCCTGCAACAAGATCATTAGGGGAAGAAACACCCGTTTGAGGATTTTGGCTACTGAACGTCAGCAACCAATATAGACAAAAAGGTGACCTCATATATTTGTAACTATTTGTTTTTGTCGTAGACATAGGGAAAGACCTTGTCAAGCAAGGTGAATGGCTTATATTATCGGCTAAGGACCTTATGAGCTGGCCAGTGTCTTATGGTCTTAACCGCCTTTTTGAATTTTCCAAATGGCCGTGTTGTTATTGTTTTTAGACACAAAGTCACGTGAATGACATGCCAGATAAAGCAGCATTTGTCAGCAACCGGCATTAAGCCACTCGAGTGAGATCTGTAGTCACTGCTACGATGGTCCCGACAATGGTGAGACATAGTTCAGATTGCTAGTCAGTAGGATCAGTAATTTACTAATGCTACTACTAGGAAGAGATCGAGGAGTACCTTGAAAATCTAGAGGATCTCCTCTTGTCTGCAACGCCTGATCTGCCTAACGTCCGTGAAGCCGTCCATCGTTTCTGGCTTGACGTTTCGCGATTTGGTCCTCAGAGCCTCCACTCCTTACCCGACATCCATGTCCCTGGTCTAGGTGCATTTGAAGTACCTCCCCCTCCACCACCCCCTCCTCCCAAATCGTGGCTTGAGAACTCTGCGGACTGGGTCAGTCTGCACCCTTGGACCGTTGTAGCTGGTGTCGCAGGCGCGAGTCTTCTAGTTGGATATAGCTCCGTGCACAGACACGCACGTTTCAAGAGGGTCAAAGCGGCCTCGAGTACTACACCCGAAAGGAAACAAGTAATTGGTGCGTAGCCCATTTCGATCAATTGTTTATTGAATTCCAACACTATCACAGTTGTACTTGGCGGAGATCACCCATTGGCTTTGCCCTTGATCGTGGATCTTGAGAAGAAAGGCTACATAGTCATTGCCAGCGTCTCTACACTGGAGGCTGTTGAAACCATCGAGCACAGGTGCAACGGCTACGTTCGCGTGCTGGTGCTTAATCCTGATGAGGTACGTTTCTATGGGCCATGTTTCTCGCATCTCTGACATCTCCCTCCAGCCTGAAACTACGCCTATCTTCTTGCGCTCACTCACGTCGACACTGTCACGCAAGTTCCCTGTTAATGTCCCAGGCGATCCTCACGCTTCCCCATCTTCACACCTTTACATACACTCGGTCATCTCCCTCCTTACTCTCCCGACAGCTTCAGCGCCCCTTCATCCAACACCGCTTGAACACCTTCCCATCCAGTCCACTTACTTGTCTTACCTCCTAGCTACCCACATAACTCCTATCCGGGTTGTACAGGCTCTTTTACCCCTCCTTCGCACATCCCCACCGAGGGCCCGTGATTCCGTGTCCAACAACCATGGTAGCAAGAGCATCGTTGTCTGTGTTCCGGCAACAGACGCACGAGTTGGTTTGCCGTTTTCTTCTGCGCAGGCAATGAGCGCGGCAGCGACTCTTCGGGGCTTTGAAGTCCTCCGCCGAGAGATCAATGCTGCTGCACTAACAGACACCTCCGGATCTATGAAGAATATTAAAGTCGTCGTCGTTGACGTCGGCTTCGTGGGATCTTCAGTCCCGAAATCGCTTCTCCCACAGGACGTCTACAAGGCGATGGAAGAATGGACGCCTTCTGAAAAGGTAGCATATGGGCCTGCGTTTTCTTCTATCCTAGAAGAAGGGCGTCAGTTTGGAGTGCCCAGGAAACCTGCTGATGTGTCCATATTTGTGAACTCCCTTGTTGAAGTCGTCAGCGGCGGTAGTAAGGGTGGAGGATGGGCCTTCACCCTTAGACTTGGGCTCGGCAGGGTTCGTAATTGGATCCGTGGTGAACGATTTGCCATTGGGGCTGGTGGTAAGTTACATCTTACATCTCTCCAAGTGGGAGCAGACACTCTGCTAAATATTTGTGCATTATAGCGCACACTTATACGTACGCGTCGTACCTACCTTCTAAAACGCTTAACTTCCTCCTCGGAATTCCTCACTTCCTGGTATCGATTCGTAACTCTTTGCTCCCTCGTCCGCCGACCGTCGCCCAGCCCAGCCCTCCTCCTCCTACTCAACCTCCCCTAGCTCCTCCTGCAGCCGAGGTGGACAAAGCCGTAGAGGAGCTCTCTGAACACGATGCTTCTGCTTCTGAAACTAGCTCAGAAGTGGATGTTGAGAGTAACTCTTCGGGCCATGAGGGTGTTGAGAGCAGCTGGATCAAGGCTTAATTCCCTTTGTGTTGTTATGCTTGGTTAGATGGCCGAGGTTGTATTCGGATTGAAACAGCATACGAACAGTTGTACTACGATGCGGATATTAGGCTCACAACTTAGTCTGTTGTATTATTTCATACTTTGTTGTATCTATTGTTGTAAACCTACGTGAGTAATAAAAATCCCCAGTCCCATCTTGTTACTTGGCCATTTATTTAAGATACACAGGGCCGGGACTCATCAAAGCTTTGGACAATTTTCACACAATTCATAGATGAATAGGATGAATAGAAACATCTAGATGATAACTTTTATTGGACGGTTCGTGCTACCAATTCACTTCACAGGAAAGTTAGTTCCGATCCAGCAAACCAACAACAATTCCACCAGCTATACATTAACACCCAAAGACGTGGCCTCCATCAGTTGCCCATATCTTTAGCGAGTTGGTCAGCTTTGGCTTTGACATCTTCGATTGTGCCAGCCTGGAAGGAACACGAGGGGTAAGTGAACATCTAAGTGTGATATGGAGTTGTATATACCATGTAGAAAGCAGATTCCGGTAGTGAGTCGTGTTGTCCGGAGAGAATCTCCTTGAAGGAGCGGACGGTATCTTTGAGAGGAACGAGCTTGCCTTCGTATCCTGTGAAGACCTGGGCGACGGCGAAAGGTTGCGACATGAAACGTTGGATTTTACGAGCACGCTCGACCTGGCCAATATTGATGGCATATCAGACACCCCGATTCACGTAAGAGAACAATGACACAGCAACTTACAGTCAACTTATCCTCTTCAGACAACTCGTCCATACCCAAAATAGCAATGATATCTTGGAGGGACTTGTAGTCCTGAAGGATCTTCTGAACGGAAGTGGCGACGTCGTAGTGTTCCTTACCGACAATACGGGGATCCAACATGCGCGATTTAGAGTCCAGGGGGTCAACAGCGGGATAGATACCGAGCTCGGCAATACCACGAGAAAGCACGGTAGTAGCGTCCAAATGAGCGAAGGTGGTGGCAGGGGCAGGATCTGTCAAATCATCGGCGGGAACGTAGACGGCTTGCACAGAAGTGATAGATCCCTTCTTGGTGGTGGTGATACGCTCTTGCCTACAATACACTTAATAGACATATATATATGACTAGATTTGAACTTACATGCCACCCATGTCCGTCGACAAGGTGGGTTGATAACCGACGGCAGACGGGATACGACCGAGCAAAGCAGACACTTCCGAACCGGCTTGAGTGAAACGGAAAATGTTGTCGATGAAGAGGAGCACGTCTTGACCCTCCTCGTCACGGAAATACTCCGCGATAGTAAGCCCGGTAAGGGCGACACGGGCACGAGCGCCAGGAGGCTCGTTCATCTGACCGAAGACAAGAGCTACCTTGGATTCACCCTCAAGGTTGATGACACCGGTTTCAATCATTTCGTGATACAGATCGTTACCCTCACGAGTACGTTCACCGACACCTAGCCACCACGTCAGCAACTCGGCACGGGAAGGAAAAGAGCTACCTTACCACAGAAGATAGAGAAACCACCATGAGCCTTGGCAACGTTGTTGATAAGTTCTTGAATCAACACCGTCTTGCCCACACCAGCACCACCGAAAAGTCCAATTTTTCCACCACGCGCATAGGGAGCTAGGAGATCGACAACCTTGATACCTGTCTCCAAAACCTCGGCAGTCGTTGACTGGTCCACAAAAGGTGGGGGGTCAGCGTGGATGGGGCAGAGCTTGACGCCCTTGATGGGACCACGTTCGTCAATGGGCTCTCCAATGACGTTCATGATTCTGCCCAATGTCGCGGTACCGACAGGGATTTGGATGGGCGCGCCCGTGTCAATGACTTTCTGACCACGGACGAGACCTTCTGTACCGTCCATGGCAATAGTGCGGACGGTGTTCTCTCCAAGGTGGGAGGCAATTTCAAGAACGAGACGACCGCCGGCGAAATCTTGAACTTCCAAGGCATTGAGAATGGGAGGAAGGTTCTCAGTCTCAAACTGAACGTCTACAACAGCACCGATGACCGTCTTGACCGAACCTATGGCACCTTTAGCTTCGGTGGCATATGTGCGTGCTATACATCAAAGTTGACGTGTTGAAAGGAAACGACGCAAAAAGAAACACAAAAGATGGTGAGATGATAGATATGATGGTTGAAAGTTGATATGATGCTAACCGGTCTGCAAAGGGGATGCACGAGCAGGACGAGCTGCTCCATGCTGTTGGGGAGAGGTGGGGATGGAAACTCGGGAGAGAAGTGGTGCGACGGTGGAGAAAGACGCGTTGCTTTTCCTGAGGTTGTTGACCGCTCTCCTCGAGAGGCGGGTGACACCGCGGCTGGTCAACATAGTGAACTACGACGACGGCAGCGACGACGAAGAGGTAAAGGTGAGTGAGAGTGCAAAAAGAACTATTTCCGAAATAAAGTTCAGATTCAACCGCCGCGCGTGTTTCCCCGAATTCATCCGATTCTCAAATCACATTTTATATTGATTACTTAGATGCTACCTCAGTTTGCCAAAAACGAATCGCTGTCGGCAACGGCTCGTCCAGAGGTCGATCATAATCGCTTTCCGCTAGCTCTTCGACGCGATGCCTGGTAAAATGTTTAGTAGTAATATCTCTGAAGAAAGCGGATGACTTACAGTTCTTTCAAATGAGCAATATACGGGATATAAAAGGTTTTCTTTCTACATCGAGCACAGAAGCTTCCCATCCTCATCTTCAGCTTCTCCTTCTCGTCTTGCTTGACGAGCGCATTATCCGCCTCGTTTAAGACCTTCCACGCTGGAGAATCTCCATGGTCAGGATAACCTCTAGTAAGACCGTGCTGCACCTATAAGATGATTAATCACGTAAGTCGAACCATAAAGCACTGGTCTCATACCGCCATTCTCCATTCCATGATTAAACGTCCACTCGAATTAACACAGCTCTCACACTCAAATCTAGCGTCCAAATTGTCCATCTCTTGAGTAGAGGCGGTATCCGGATCCAGGCCACAACTTTTCACCACAAGGCTCCCGGATTCTTTTGCGCCTTCTTTTATACCAATTATATCACCGCCAAGATTCCAGGGCACATCTGTCAAAATCCCCCACAGAGTATACCGGGGATCGTTGACTTCACGGTGTCGCCATGAGTAGACGTGTGTGCAACTGTGTACGAGAATTCGTGGGTACGATATCATGCCGCTGCAGGATTTGCAATGGAAAAAAGTGGTAGCCAGTTCAAGCAGTGCTCGATTATTTTCGGGCTGCGATTCGTTCAATTGAGATTCGGTAGGGGCAGAGGCGCTTGCACTCATGATGCGCACGAGCTCCGCATCTTTCGCAGAGCGCCATTGGGTGATAAGATGAGGCAGTCGTTCCATCGCTTGCTTGAAGGATTCCTGAGTAACTTCTACGTCATCGGGAGTGTCCTCGATGACAGTCTTGAATTCGTCCATGTCGCATACGTCGGCTGGTCCGGGGATAACCTCATTGATTGGTCGCTCCAGTGCGAAATCTTCAAGAAGAGCCACGACAACTTTCGCGCGCTTCCTAAGCCTGGCGAACTGTTCCATCTCCAGCCGCTCCCTTCTTATCTCCTTCAAAATATCGAACAGTGGCTGTCTGATGTTGCTCCAAATGCGATCTGTGAGCTCCTGAGGTTTCCTAACCGAGGCGTGCTCCGTCAAGGAGGTCAGAGTGAATTCGTCATTTTTGTCGAGTTCTTCGCCCCAGCCTGACTGCCTCAATTTATCAAATATACTGGCCAGACTTTTTAGCAAATACATAATATAGAAAAAATTAAATCGACTTACGCCTCTTTGCGTCTTTCCTTTAGATCCTGAAGTTGCTCCTGGCGATCCATACTCATGTTCTGATGCCAACTTTCACAAAGATTAGCATGCTGTGTAACCGAGTTTGAGTAGTCGTATAAAGGCACATATCAAGAAGAACATACTTGTGTAAGCATGACAACAGACTCTGTCCTCTCTTCCACAAATTGATCCAGACGGGGTCGGTCATTTATAAGGCTCGTCAAGGTCTCGCAAAGACTATCGAGATAAGCAGTGGCGACTACCTGGCACTGAGAGTATTCTGCAACATCTCAGAAAACAGTGCCTGAATAACAGAAAATAAGGCTCACTTCCGATTTTGACTTGCCCGAAAGGAAGCATAGCCTGGTAATAATATATTCATTGGCAATATTTGAAGTAAAAATTCAGAATAGCGACATACACGGGCTCTGACAAGGCCACCAGCACTGATTTCGACTCGATACATTGCGTCACTCAGGCCTGTAAACCTGAGGTATAATATCGTTTCTATAGTCAGTAAGAAAGACTAGATGGGGATGGCCCGCACATTGAATTGATGCATTTCTGACAGCTCCGAAGTCGGCATGCCCAGAGGATGGTGTGAACATTGGGAGCGCCGCAGAGCTTTAGGGAAAATAATATGAGCTCATGTGAGACGATATGTGTGGATGACAGACATGACAGAAAGGGTCAAAAGCTAGTCCTGCATACTGTGGCTCAGTCAAGTCCCTTGAAGTAATTAACAGTCAGCAATGGGATCATCTTCAGATGAAAAGCAGAAGTTTGATATTTATTTACTGAGGACAATCAGGTAGACCTTCGATATTTGAACGAGCGTCCTTCCAAACCGAGGTTGCGGAACGCGTCATGAGGATACCGCGCAACGCTTTAGTGGTTCGGGATAACCGAAGGATATCATACGGTCGCAGGTGACCAAAGATCTGATTGTGCATGAAGTTATTGGGCGCAGTTTTACGCGTTTGTGTTCGCACTAACCTCGTATAAAATATCCAGTGGCATTTCGCTGTAGAGGATCCAACAACAGATATGACTTCCGAGTATCAACAGAACTCAGAGAAACAAAACGTACGGCAAAGCTCTGAGTCGACCCCTTCTTCCTTTAACATTTTTACCGCTCTGTCCAGTATTTCGCGACGAAGCGCCTGTTTTCTTGCGCTTCTTGCGCACCCGGCCCTCGTTATCAACATCGCTCAGATTTTCTTCCGCGTATTCGCCATCACTGTCAACAGTGTCACCTTCTGAGAACACTAAGGTGGGCTTGAATTCAAGCCGTGCTGATCTGCGGGTCGACATTCGAATGTTCCGGAGTTATGGACAAGTTGACAACGCGGATCCGACAATTAAGGTAGGATAGGGGCTGTAATTATGTAACGTGACCGAACCAGTCCTCAGGCCTCATTTTTTAACAGTGTCGCATTTGAGCGAATGGTTTCTCCAACTACCAATATTAATGTTGATTCCAGATTTAGTGGTAAGTATACAACAGCAGGCGCGATTAACAAAACTGTCATTCTCATCCCCGCATATGGCGTTCAGATGTTTAAGCGATACGAGTCTAGAGGGTGTCAATGTATAAAGCATGCGGTATAGAGAGCGGTTCATCGTGACTTGGATAAAAGTCATTTTCTTCTAGTTCGCGATTTACATTGTGTCTGGATGCGGATGCGGTGAGCTATGATAGAAAACGAGTGCAAAACAAAAACAAAACCCACGCGACTAACAGGTGAGCGCCCCGCCAGGACTCGGACTCGGTCGCACCGCATCGAACACAACGGTAATGTCGACCTGGATCAAAAAACGGCTGACTCTCCTCTTCTGTTTTGATTTTAATGGTAGTCGCTTCGTCTAGAAGGCGCCAGGAAGACTGGGAGGGACCAACATGTTTCCTCCCAATACTATGTACGACCTAGAGAAGGATATATCAGCTTGTGATGAGAGAGCACACAAACGCAGAGTAAGATACATACAGCGCTTCTCCAATTCATCGCAAATCGTCCAGCGAAACAGACTTGGCATGAAAACCTAGCGTCCAGTTGGTCCATTTGGAAAGCAGTGGTGACTGAAGGATCATTTCCAGTGGCGAGCACGACTTCTCGCACGGCATTAAACGCCTCCTCGTGCAACCAAAGTTTGTCGCCTGTGTGGTTCCAGGGCGAATAAAGTAATGCACGCCAGAGTTCCTCCGTGTCTAAATTGACCTGTAAGGCCGAGCGTGTCGTATCATGGATCGTCATACAGGAATGAGCGAGGATCCTTGGATAGAGAATAAGACCCGAACATTTTTTACAACCGAAGTAGGTGGTTGCCAGAGCAAATCGAGACACATCAGGTTCTTTTGTGGAAGAAGCAGGAGAAGCGGATGTAGATGAGGTCAACAGCTGGAGAAGAAAGGCGTCTTTGGAACGACGCCATTCCTGACAAATATGAGGAAGAGCTATCAACCAGCTGTCAAAACTGGATTCGTCCATGATCACGGCAGCATCGGTTTCAAGGATCAGGCCCCGCAATTCTTTGGACAAAAGGCAGATATCGGCAATTTCGGGGATAATTTGAGTCGGGTTGTCAAAGGCATATTTTCCAACGAGAATGGAGACTATCTCAATACGCCCGCGTAGCAAAGCACGACGCTCCCTCACCAGACGGTCAGCTTTGCATCTTTCCATGAATTCGACGAGTTTGTTTCGGTTGTTCGCCCAGACTGACATAACGTCAGATGACGTAATAAAAGCAAGACTGCCATACGCACTGCGATCGGTCAAGTCTTTAGGCTGATTTACGATGGGGTGGCGGGAGAAAATGGTCGGGCAATAATCGTGTATATTCTTGATTTCATCGCCCCATCCCCTGTCTTCCAATTTCTTGATTATCCTATGGATATGGATCACGGTGAGTAAGAATTGCAAGACGGCAGAAGGACAGATAACTCACGCATTCTTTCGTCTAACTCGGGCATCGTCAAGGTCTCTAGAGCGATCGTGGCTCAAAGAGGCGAAGAATGTGATACATCTTTGCGCGTGCTCTTCTTTCTCTTCAACCTCCTTTCTCTGCGCGTTAACAAACAACTTTAGAGCTTCTTTGTCTTCCTTGAGCTCCTTCAGGCGCTGACCGATACGCTCGACCTCTTCGATCAGCACAAGTTTGAACGGCTGACGCGCTAGCACAGATTAATGTCAGCTTGTTATCAAACTTCGACAATCAAAAGACTTACTGCGCTTGTCTCGAATAGAACACTGCAAAGAATAGAATGGGCAGTCAATCCCCGTGGGGTAGTTTCGATACAGGACACTTAGTCCTTCGAACCTGGGTGGAAAGTTGCAGAAGGGGAACACCTGTAGACAGAATCAAAATCACCTGGAGTCCATACACTTGCGGCAGCATCTCAAACGCGAAGCCCAAAAGACATCTTGTACTGGAGCAGAACAGAACTGTAATGGAGGATCGCATGTTAGAGGCTAAGTAACAAAGATTCATCGAAGCGGGCTAACGTGACAATGCTTATCATACGCCAAATGAATATATTGTGGCTCGGTCATGTCTTTAGGACACTCAGGCATGCCGATGTTTGAAACAGCGCTTTTCCAGATTGAAATCGAAGAACGACGCATAAGAATATTTCGAAAAGACTTGGTAGTCCGAGCGAGACGCAACACGTCCCAGGGGTGAAGATGACCAAAGATCTATAACATGTCAGGACAGAATACCGCTTAAACTGTAAACGGACCTCGAAGAGTACGTCGAGGGGCATCTCTGTTAGCATCTTTAACTTTCCCCGGACGCCTTTCACTCTTTTCTGCTCCCCATCTTGATTCGATGTACGAGGCTTTTTACGCGACTTCTTGGATTTCTGTTTCGTTTCGAGATCACCATATTCATCGGTGCTGTCCTGTAACTCCTGTTCGTCGGGAATATGGCCAGCTACCGTAGAGCAAGTGTCCTGGCGCGCCTGACGCAAAGACGACATTATAAGAGATGAAGAAGTGTTCTTCTCAATTGTGTTTCTGTATTGTCGTGGAGCCTCAAAAGGCACGGCTTAGGCGCGTGTTGACTAAAACGCGTGACGCATTGAACATTATTAGCACCTTCAAGTTCTGACGTCGTTGTAGCACATCACATAGCCTATAACTTTGCATCGGTCACCACGACCACCGTCCCTACCGCCATGTTTGCGCCGCTCAGAACATGTCGTTCTCCGCTGCAAGCAACAATTCATCGTTCCAGAGGACTTAACTATGAAATTAGGTTTCGTGCTCTCCAGCCTGTCCGCTCATTTGCGTCGACACCGAAGGTGGGAGATGTACCACGACAGCGCTCACGCATTCTTCGACGCACAGTTACGTTTTTTCGGTACTCTGGATATTTCTTGCTTTCCTCCGCCTTTGGTGTCCTCGCCATTGGTACTGGAATCTTTATTCACGATGCGCTCACGTACACCGATAAACATGTTGACGGCGTGCCCATCAACCCTCTAGCGCTACATCCTGAAAATGGTGGACCAAAAAACTTGCCAGTGGTTAAAGCTCTTGTGGATGACGATGACGACGAAGAGCATAGGAAGCTTGCCGAGAAACCTAGACTAGTTATTGTTGGTGGTGGTTGGGGGGTAAGCGAAGAATAATATATCCCCCCCATTCTGGATGCTGAATGCAATATCTGCTTGTAGGCGGTAGCTGTCTTGAAGAGTTTGCATCCCGGGGACTATCACGTAACACTCGTTGCTACCGAGACTTATAATACGTTCACACCACTTCTACCTTGTATGTTTCGGGGATGCTGCTCTCGGCTTGTTCATCTCCAGACTTGACTCATCAGTGTTCTTACAGCCGCCGCAGTAGGAACTGTCCAAGTCCGCTCTCTCATCGAGCCTCTTCGGAAAGTAATTGCCCGACTCCGTGGTCATTTTATATACGGCAAGGCTGTAGATCTCGTCATGTCTGAACGTCTTCTCGAGGTTGAGACAATATCGTCGAGTGGCGATAGCCGTCGAATCTATCTACCGTGAGCTTGAGCGATTATTTGTCAACTTAAGACCAGGGCTTTATATTCAATTCAGATATGATAAATTGATTATCGCTTGCGGTTCTACTACCAACACACACGGCGTCCCTGGACTCGAACATTGTTTCCAGCTCAAAACTATCTCGGACGCACAAAGCATTCGGCGCAGAATTATGGGTAAATAATTGTTTTCGTGCTTTCTTGCAATTATTTTCTCTTATATGACCCCTACAGACAACTTCGAAACAGCTAGTCAACCCACCACTACACCCGAAGAACGCAAGCGGCTTCTCAGCTTCGTTGTTTGCGGAGGAGGGCCGACCGGCGTGGAGACAGCTGCGGTACGCTTGGTTTTTTTCTCTCTTCGCAGGACACTTATCGCGTTACATCCAAAGGAAATATATGATTTCTGTCAAGAAGATATTATAAACTACGTACGTAACCATATCTCCCGCACTGTTATTCTCTCGCCGTCTAACTCGTATCCATGTTTCAGTTCCCTAAAATCTGCAGAGAGGATGTCTCCATTCATGTCATTCAGTCTAGAGGACACATATTAAATACTGTACAGTAATATCTCATCATGTCCGATTTGACCAAGCTCACCTACCCTTGCTTAAAGTACTCGGAGGCTATCTCAAAATATGCCGAAGTTAGTTGCCAGCTCAATCAAAATTATCTGAATCTGCTGATCCTTTCAATCCAGGACAAATTCAGCAGGGATAGAGTAGATCTTGTCACCAACGCTCGGTATCTGCCCCTGATACCTTTTTTTTCATTCTACAAAACTAATACAGTGTCTCAGCGTCAAAGCAGTATACCCAGACCGTGTCGTATTCACCACAAAATCTCCAGAGGGTGACAACATTGACCATGAAATTTCGAGCAACTTCGTGCTTTGGTCGACGGGGATTGCAATGAATCCATTCACGCATCGTGTGTCAACTTTACTTCCTAATCAGGTTCATAAGAAAGCCATTGAGGTGGACGCGCATTTGAGAGTCAAGGGTGCTCCTCTTGGCGATGTCTATGCTATTGGAGATTGTGCTACGGTCAGCACTGTGCTTGCTAAATTGAACCCTTTGTGGCTTATCACACTACCAGATCGAGACATCGGTGGTCAGCCACTTGTTGGAATTGGTCGATGAAGCTGACCGGAACAAAGACGGAAAGATTGATTTTGATGAATGGCAAACCATGAGTTCGTGTTGTTGTTGTCTTCGACAAACTTGCATGACCCTACCTGATGCGCTATTTACAGCAAAGCGAATCAAGCAACGGATCCCTATGGCAGAGGACCAACTTTCACGAGTATGTTTACTTTCCAATATACACATTCGTAGTTTATATTCGTCCATAGGTCCGAGAGCTATTTGACCTGTATGATTCGGATACTGACAACAGTCTTTCACTTAATGAGCTGGCTCAACTGCTGCAAGACATAGGAAACAAGATCACTTCATTGCCTGCGGTAGGTGTATGTTTACCTCACAGTATCCTCGTTCTGAATTGTTCTTTCACAGACTGCACAAGTGGCTTCGCAACAAGGCAAATATTTGGGCAAGAAACTTACCAAGCTCGCTCGTCAACATAAAGTTCTTGACGCTAATGGGATTGCCACTCGAGACGACGAAGCAGTATATCGTCCCTTCAAATATGTTCACTTGGGCAGTCTGGCATACATTGGTAACGCTGCTGTGTTTGATATGGGAAAGTTCTCGTTTATGGGTGGGTTGGTCGGGATGTATGCTTGGAGAAGCGTGTACTGGAGTGAACAAGTGTCCGCGAGAACAAGAGCATTGTTGATGATAGATTGGATCGTCCGGTGATTTACTACATTTTTTTAGCCTTTGATGTGACTGACGTTATCTACACAGGGGTTTGTGGGGACGGGATTTGTCGAAACTGTGATGGAAATAATCTGATTTTATATAAAATGTGACAATGGACTCGGATAGAGCTTCTTTATGGAAATTACCATTGTAATTGCACGACTATATTGTTTCTCGGGAGTGTCTTGGAATGTATACCTTGACGCCTCGCTGGTCTTGCCACTCGGAAGGCGGTGGGCTTTGACGCAGCTCCTAGATGTCACTGGCAGCAAATATAATTTCTGGAAAGAGCATCCTCGAAAAGATCAAATCGTTTAATCTATCGTGAGTCCCTCACGTAATTTCTATATGCAGTGTTCTGAACACCTCACTGACTCCCCCTGAAAGAACATGGAAGGGTTGAAATACAAAGTTACCTAACGGTAGACAGAAGGGACATCGGCTGCCATTCGAATAAACGCCGGTCGAAGTCGGAGCATTTGTGTGACATAATGCACCTTCTGGCGTTGAACTGTTGACTGGTAATTATTTGACCATCGGTCATATCCATGGGGTAAAAATGTTTCTGATGTTCGGAGTGAAGCATACTATGTAGCTCTGCAAGCAGTTGAAGTACAATTGTACAAAGTATTCTTGCTTTTAAATATACGCTCATCGTTAATATTATCCGGGGATGTACATGAGAATCATGTATTGGACAGAACAATAGACTGAACAAATGTCCTCGACGACAAGAGCCTCGATAACAGACTGAATCTTTCGGTGAACCCCGGAATTGACTGTAAAATGGAATTCGTGTACTGGATTTATCGAAGCTATGAGGAAAGTATGATTATTTTGCAAAATATTTGATCGTTACTCGGATAGATCACGACCGTAATTACCCGACTGGTTTGATTCGAGGGAATGTCTCGTAGCGTATGTACTTTTGTCTCATTGGTCTTGCCATTCAAAGGAGCCCACCACAGCCGTTCGTCCTGCAAAAGAGCCTTGGTTTGGCGCCAAGATAGTCATTTTCCTGCTTTGAATGTCAAGGCTTGTTCTATATAAAGATGTCAATAACATCCAGATAAAAACCTTCCAATCAGGGTAAGAAATCGCCTACATGATGAGGAACCCTGTGACGTTTAGATCCAAAATTTCCTCATCGTATCTTTCCGAATCATTTGGGTTAAGTGGAGCAAGCAGCGCGAGGACGGCGTTCAGTAATCCGGACCCGCTTTGTGCCGGGTCGATGAGAACTGGTTGCATTTCTGATAATATACGCGTTCCGCCAATTGGGAGAGCAGAAGACGGAGCCATAGATTCTGATAAAAGCATGCACAAATTAAAGGAAGATCTAGAAAAGAGGGATCAAAAGCCTAACCTTCGCCTATGCGGTATATCGTCAGATCGTCGAAGCCGATCACGACGGACGAAGGAGAAAGCACAAGATCGGTCATCGTTTCACCTCCCAGTGTCGCAGATGAAATACCGGGAGGAGCCTCAATTACCTGACCATACATATACGTACGCAACTGATAGTTATGCACTCGCTCACGGTAGCTGTGGTCTAATTCCACGACCTGAAGTGTTTAAGTCAGCTAACCATTACCACGCATCCACTAATCGTACATACACCCCCTGATTTAGGGATTTTGACGACTGACAGCCTGCTTCCGTAAGTTCGCTGCATTTCGACATTGAGTTTTTCGTGGCCGACGACAAGAATTACATTGACTGTAAACCAAAGTTCAGATGGAGAAGTCATAGCCTTCAACCACCGACATACATACTTCCAAATGCATCGACACAAGACTTAATTAGCGTGTGTCGGTGATCACTGCTAGACGATGAGCTGGAGCTCGAAGCAAAAGATGACGGCGTGTCGACAATTATTCCGGATGCCCGACCTAATAACTGAGTTGAATCTGCGGAGAGCTTATGGCGGAAGAGTTTTTCCAACCTTCTGGGTCAGCATCGTACTTTTCGCGGACATTGTCTCCCAGATTGCGGATCAGTCTGTCCAATAGCAATGGATTTCTTTTTGTTTCTGTATGTCCATACCAATATACAAGAGGCAGCAGTGCATTTGAAGACAAAGCCGTGGGTGCTGAAGTCGCAGCTGAACCTAGTGGGTTGGCAGGGGAGCATGTCGGGAGAGGCGAGTGTACTGGTGCAGCTGATATCGCACCCGGACAAGACCAGCCACCCTAAACAATTACAAACGTGCAGTAACGAACGATTAATGGAAAAAAATATCAACTCACCTCGCTTGTGTCCACATTCACCAACAAAGGAGACCAATCCTGGCCAGCACGAACAGCATAATTCGTAAGAATCTTACACACGGTTGTTTTGCCAGAGTTCTCCGGTCCCAACACGAGCACCCGTGGCGGCTCCGCATTCGCATCAGAATCATCGTCGGAATTTGGTGAACCGTGAACTGCATTTAAAGCACGGACGCGCATTTGCTCGAACGCGATATGTAAATTTGCATATGTGGCCATCGGCGTTTCTTCTGAGACATATTCAGTAGAGGGATGACCTGTGACGTGCATCCACAAGTCTAATAAGCATAGAGCATGCGATTACTCTAAAATTGGATGGGACTTATCTCAAGGACACATCCCTGCCAGGTGAACACTGATGCTTTGCACTCGGATCCAAACAGGTATTGTTTGCCTTCTGCAAGCTCTGTGCCAAAAACCTCAGCTTGTCCTTGAACGAGCTGGAAGAAGTTTAATCCTGGCAACAGTACCGAGACTCCTCTGGCGCACCTTTATGGCCAGCGACGTCCCAGGATCCAGCTCAAACCTGTACTCGGTTTCAGCATCAAGCTCCCACTCTCTTGAGTCGGTCTTTTTCTCGTTCTCCATCTGATATATAGGTTGAGTATAGGGTCGGCAAACGTTACTCAGAGTATTTCAGACGTCGTAACTAAGGGTTTGATCGGAACAAGGATCTTCAAGATATGACGTTGTCACGATGGTGAACCTGTATAGACGCCGACGGAGGTATTGTCCAAAGCAGTAGCGTTGTGCTACACGTGGTCTTCTGTTCTCTAGATGTCCCTCTATGCAAGTGTGAAGATCATCAGAGGATGGGACTATCAGCAGAAACAAATGGGGTTACGTTTTTGTGATCTGTCCAATGTGTTCAAGTCTATATTTCACCATTCAAGGGTTTCAGCGTGGTGCACCCCAAAGCCTCCGGTATCGGCGTCCAGGCATCAAAATGGTTTGCCCTGTTGACTAGTCCTAAATGCCGTATGATAGACGCCGGATAAAAGGGACTTGTGCACAGGAAACCCCTTCCGTTCAACCACATGGAATCTAGCAGTGAACAGTCCGAGAAGCATCAAGGAGGTCGGCTGGAGAACAGAGCTGTCGACAAGGATGCCATTGACGTAGCTGCCCAGTTGACTGCCGGGTCTGACATGACCGTTGATCCGCAGGTATCCTTGCGCTTGAGGTGATATACAGTGATCGATCGAGTCTGTCAAACTCTGACCATTGAAATATAGACGGAAGATAGACCGACATCTTATGCCGCTCATGTGCAGTGAGTAAAAAAAAAATCGACCAATTGCTTATGCGCGCTGACACGGTCTCGGCCAGTGTTGTATCTGTGAGATCATCGTTCAAGCACATTCGATCGCCATTATAACTTTCGTCGTAGAATGACCTTTGCGGACAAGACCACACTAGGACAGTCCGCCGTTCTCGGTATCATGTACGCAATCTGTTATTTCTGCTCATAGCTTGTCGTTCACGTCCCTGTCAGTCCTGGGGCCCATCTGACACAAACCCAGTTCAATTGGTTGGGAACGATCTTCTATCTGTCGTTCCTTGTCTTTCAATACCCCCAGAATTTGGCTCTACAACACTTGCCTGTTGGTAAATGGATAAGGTAGCTAGCCGTTCATGACCTGTATTTACTGCCAGTCTGATGTTGGTCTTACATAGCGCAAATATTTTCATTTGGGCCGTAGCCTTATGCGCTCAGTCAACTTGTCACTCATTTGGTGCACTATTCGCCTGCCGTTTCATCATGGGAATGTGTGAAGGAGTGGTGACTCCGGGGTATATGATCATAACATCCATGTTTTACACTCGCGAAGAACAGATGAGACGGACAGGCTACTGGTGTGAGTATTGCGGATCAAGTGATCGCGCGAGTATATCTAACCACTATACGACCAAGTTGGTTTTAATGGCGTAGCCATCATCATCTTGGGTTTTGTGAGTTTTGGTGTACTGCACTCCGCAACTCCAAAATTCATGCCGTGGCAATGGTAAGTTACGCATGGCCCCATATATTATTTCACTCACGTACAAGCAGGCTGATGATTATCACGGGAATATCGACCCTTATTGTCTCAGTGATCTTCTGGTACGCACAGTCACGCCTTTGAGTACTTAGCCTATATCGTTGAACGATTTTGTTAGGTTCTTCTTTCCCGACTCGCCTACAACAGCAAGATTCCTCACTCCAGAGGAAAGGATATTGGCAGTGCTGCGAATAAAAACTAATCAAGCTGGAGTGGAAAACAAGCACTGGAAACGAGAACAGTGGGTCATCTGCGAGTAAATTGGAATATTGCCTTGTTCAGATATCTATCTAGATTCATCGAGGCTTTCAAGGATCCCAAAACTTGGGTCATGGCGCTTTTCACAGCTGTTATCAATGTCACCAACTCTGTATGTATTGATTCACATTGCTCCTGATGTCTCTCACACGCTGCGATACATATATATAGCTTACAAATCAACGGCAAATAATTGTCAACCAATTTGGTTTTACCGAAATTCAAACGACACTGCTAGGCTGTGTGGATGGTGCAGTCGAAGGCTTGTTTCTTCATGTCATATTCCCGGACTGTGTCTGATTTAGCTAGCGCAGTCTTCTCCATCTATGTTGCCGTAAACTTAGCCACACGTTTCAGGAACAGCAGAGGATATGTAGCAGCGCTCTTTTTCGTTCCCTCAATCGCCGGATCTATCCTCGTCAACTGCCTACCTTCCCATGACCGCGTTGGACTGCTGGTATCTTATTGGATCAACAGTAACTCATTCCACCGTTGCTTGAGAGTAAATCCCTGATCGTTTCATTTTTGCGCCCTTAGTCCTTGTTTTCCCTCCATTTGTCATATTACTCGGCTGGGTTGGATCCATCACGGCTGGACACACGAAACGTACGTTCCCCCTTGCCTTTGGTTGAAGAAAGGTTATACAACGACCATTTGCGCAGGGGTGACGACGAACGCTATTATACTATGTGCATACGCTATCGGCAATGCTGTAGGCCCTTTCATGTGGCTCAAAAGATACCAGCCACGAAACCACGCGCCATGGGCCGTTATTTCCTCTTGCGCCTTCGTCTCAGCAATTCTCATTCTCACGCTTCGCTTGATGCTGGCGGTCGAAAACAAGAAACGCAATGCAGAACCATATGACGATACGTACCATAACGTTTACATAATAGAAACAGACTCAGACGGCAAGGCGACGGAGAAAACAGTGGACAAGGTATATGGCTTCGGAGTAGATTGGTGGTTGTTCAGGGCTAATCCCAATTATTTACAGGCATTCTTGGACCTTACCGATAAGCAAAATCGGGAATTCCGATATGTGCTCTAGCTCCCAATGCATGCATGCGGCAGACTTCTATTCTGTGGTCCAATAAATTATACATCAACAATACAATGCACAGCAAATTCAATATATCACATAAATGCTCCGACTTTGACCGGTTTCCGAACGGCTGCTGATGTACCCTCGGTATAACGGTAGGTGACTCTGTATTTTTTTTCCACATTCTTTCTGGCGGCTGCCTTGGTGCTGCTTGCCGAAGGCACAGTGATGAGGCGTCCAAAGAAATCAACCGGTGGCTAGAAATGGGTAATGCATGAGGGACGCCACAAAACATCGAATGACACCGACCTTGTCTGCAATATCAGTCGGATCTTTTCGAGGACGCTTGCTTGCAGGCTCTGATGAGTTTCCTGGTTTTGTCTTCGTCGCAGAATCATATTTAGCTGACATCTTGGAACTGCGATATACATGTCAGCGAGTTTATGCAAAAGAACATGCACCGCATCTGCCTACGTTTTGCTGAACATGTCGAGCTTGCCACCTTGATTCTTCTCGACCACGTCAGCTTGACGGGCAATCGTTGCGGCGTCAATCTTGAAATAGAGCTTAATTTCTAACCTTCGTTTAAGATAGAAAAACCGACTGACCTCTGCTGCAACCAGATGTCGGACAGCATATCTAGATATTGCGATATCCGATGCCCGCTTGCCGTCATAGGTAACAAAGACATCGATAGGGCTACGAAAGTAACAGTTAGATCACAGATTGAGGTCAAACAACTACTTGCGTACGGGTCAAGTCTGTAGATTAATTGTCCATCCTCCGCCTTTTCTTGCACAAATCGCAGCTCCAAAGCAACCATGATGTTGACGAGTTGTGAAAGGAGCTCGCGTTCTTCCGGTCTGACAACCTGGCTGTTGACCTACAAAAAAGCTCAACAGTCAAAACGTTGATAGCATTTGTAAAGCGCGAAACAACACGTACGGGACGAAGAGGCGGCGAGATAATCCGGTTGATGTACGGAGCAAACTCCAAGGTAAGAATCTGACTGCCAACTAGATGTCTATAGGCTCCTGATAAACGACTACTCGCATGACGAAGACCGTGAGACAGGGATTTGTATATCTCCTCGTTTGTTTTGGTCAGTTGGAAATTCTGTGGTTAACAATGAAGTGAATCAAAATCAAAGTTCGGTGAAATACCGTACCTCCCAGTCCGCTTGGTCTCTTTCAATTCGCTGACCACCTCGTTCTTGGAACAACGGATAGAAAGGCACGACCAGATAAGACAAGTATGCATGTAGGCCGAAGTCACCGTCTGAGTACATAGTCGCGGAAAAGGAATCGAATGTGGTGAGCCACTCGTTCGCCTTTTCATACCGTGAAAAGGTGGCGTCATGTTGTCGGAGGTTGGGATAGTGTGCAAAGCAACCTAGGTCAAGTTGAACAGTTAGAAAGATTGAGCTCTATATCCTCGATAACTGACCTGCGGCAATAGTACTTGGATTGTTGAGGCTTTCAATTTCTCGACTGAGGCGTCCTACGTATTTGGATTCCTCCTCCTCACCCATTCCGAGTTCCTTGACCCGTTTCCTAGTCATAGGAGCAAACATATTATTAAGAACCGAGATTGTGGATGAGTCTGCCTCCTTCATGCCAGCCGTGGCAGCGCGCATGATCGTTTCTGTCACCTCCCCACTTCGTGCTTTGATGAACTATAATTGAGACGAGGATGTCGCGTCAGATCCAATCCTTGGACTCGCGCGAGAGAATTCATACCTGGAGAGCGTTAAGGCATCCTCTCAAATCACCTCGAGCGACGCCTACTAATGTCGATAGTGCCCTGGAATCGGCTTTGAGACCTTCCTTCTCACAAACCTCTTTTAACCGCTTGACGATATGTATATCCGCAGGGCGAGTAAACCGGATTTGACGCGCATATTGCCGAAGCTTGGATAGTGAATGGGCGTTCTGGTCATTGCAAATACATATAATGGGTCGTAGAAGAGGTCGCTTGTCTTTTTGATCACGTTTCTGGCCAGGACGACCTGTAACTGAACGGTTAACTTATTTATGTTGTTACAAGAAAAACTGCGAGGTTTTGCCTTTTGGTTTATCGTATGTTAGCTGAACCAAACGATGGACGAACCCACTTGACTGCATAACCCACGTAAAAAATTTTAAAAGGTGGCGAGGCAAAACAAACTTACATTGTCTCCACCGCCTGTGGCTCCATCAATTTCATCTATGATGACAAGGACTGGCTTCGAACTGCCAACGGCTGAACCGGCTTCTAACGCAGGTCGTATGCGGTCGTCAATAACTTGCGCTGAGCGAGCATCGCTATTGTGCTGATCAGATCAGTACGTTTGTATGCTGCATGAAATTAGGGATATCGAACCTGGCATTAATTTCCATGACTTCATAACCCGCCTGTTGTGCTATAACGTGCGCCATTGTCGTTTTCCCCAGCCCGGGTGGCCCCGATAGTAAGAGAAGCTGGGAACAGTAAACCTTGAGAAAAGCAAATCAAGCACTAAATGTAGATAAAGTACCTTTTCTCTTGGTCGATGATATTCATCATCGGGATTATAATTTTCGTCGTCGTCCCTCGGTCTCTTCTTGCCTTTTTTCTTCCCGAAAACACAGAAATCCCATTGTTTCACCCATGCTATCATCTCTCGAGCAACTCGATCGTTGCCCAGGAGCTCCGTGAAACGGTGAGGCCGATATCGGTCAACCCAGAGCGTATCTTCCGTGGGTGGAAGCGATGCACCAGTCGAAGTGACAGGTTGGGGTTGTGGACCTCTACAAGAACATAAGTCAGAAAACTATGCATATCATAAATATGAATGAATACTTACGGATGGGCTAGTTTTGCAGCTGTCGCTGCGGAAAGCTCGTCCATGAGACGATGTATGGGTATATCGAGCAAGTTTCCCATGCGATGACCAGACGTTCCGCTTGTCTGATAAGAATGAGGACAGCAGTGGCTACCAGAGTATTTTAATGCACTTACATTCCGTAATCCTTCGATACGCGTCTTTCGCTTCATGTATATAGTCTTGCCATCGAATGTGGTCGCTCTTAGCGACGACGTGCGATGAAAGTGGGCATCCGAATGTAGAGAATCGGCAACTGAGGGCACTTTTTTACTGGGATGTTGTCTGAAAAGTTCAGAAACCTCCGGAAAATCTACAGTGGGGTTTGTTTGGCGGAAGGAGCTATCTGACTTTGTTCCTTACCTTGAGATTCTGATGGCAGCCCACCGGTAGTAAAGCGGTCAGACGCATTGGTAGCTAAATCATGCGTATATTAGCATGGTATAGTGAGAATAACATAAAATGAACCAACATGAGCTAGAGTCGTGACCTTCCAAGCGGTCGCGCTCGTCGTCTACTGGCATGTCATCTACACCGGGCCCGTGCGATACGGTTTGTATGTCCAGTGTAGGCGATTTCCTGCCACATGATACATCAATCATGGCTGATGGGCCTCCTAGAAGTCCGTTTGACGCGAACTCTGAGCCGCCTGTTGGGGGTAGTAACACCTTGGACGAGGCTGGCAATAAACTGCCCAGGAGGCCATTGGCCGTGAAAGACTCAGTAGTTGCCATACCACGACAAGATACGGAAACGCTGCTTGAGTCACAGCTGTGGGCTTGTAAGCAAAGCTGGGTGTAATCGTTGCGTTCGAGAGCGCGTCTTCGAGCGTGCGAAACACGAGACGCGTCTGTGGCAACTGCCGGTTTAAATTCGTTCAACTGAACCAGTCGATTCTCCCCCATATCCGTTTGTAAACTAATCATTTCATAGTATTCGAGTGCAGCCAATCAATCCCAACGCTGCCCATGGGCAAATGCCGCATTATTACAGAGCAAAGAGACTCTGCACTCATGTCTGATATCCGCGCCGTTGGCAAAGCCCAGAGTGCAAAAATTACACTGCACCGATTGCCGCTCTACCTGAGAGGCCGGTGCATTCTCGTAACTGACGCCTTATGGCAAAGCATCCCTGCCATTCTTCTTGGTCGTCTCTCAAATCACTCGCCATGTTCATACCCTTACGAACACCTCGCTACGACTCTGGTTGTGCGTCGATGTACATCTCTCCCATTCGACGTCTTTGTTTGGTCTTTAGCTTCGGGAAAGTCGTCTTCTTTGGACAACTTCGTCTAGGACGCCCACGGTTTATACATTGACGCGCTGTTTCTTGATGAGGATCGTCAAAAATTGCATTATTGATGGACACTATCATCTCTCATATTACAAACATTCTCAGGCTCACTAATTATTATTCTCGCCTTCCCTCCGCTCTCGAGGTGGTGTCGTACCTGTGGCTACATCTGCGCCAGATCTAAAGGCATTTCTTATTTAAGTAGACCATCAATCTTCTCTGTTTGCGGAATGGAATAACCATAAATTTTCTAGAACATATTTGCTCTTCTGTCACTGGTCTATGTATTAAAAATCAGCCTTGATCGTTTCTGGTCGCATTGGAGAGCTGCTGCATCAATTCCACAATAAAATGCAAGAGCTGATAGGATATGGTCAATCTGATTCATCAACGGTCTCCCTGATTCACCCTTCGTGCGCTGGGGTTGTCTTTGCGACAGAGATGAAGGACGAATTTGTTGCTCACTTTGCTCCCTCAAAACAATAACTTTGAACTTAGGACCCTACATATACCCAAGACGAGGCGGTCGAGACGTCTTCAAGTTGTACTCGGCCATCATCATTCCCGGCCTCGAGAGGTTGCATCGGGAGAATACCAAACGGGATCAGCGCAAGGCGCTCCTCGTAAGTCTTCACATTTACCACCCCATACATTCTTGATATTCCCAGTGCTGCGCTGCCTGCTAGTTAGCTCAAAAACGGATGCATCAAAACATGATCTTATCTGCAATCTATCTACACAGCATCTTCAACTTTCATGGTGTGTACATTCTCATGATAGACCTCCTCATGAATCAATTAGGCGCGAGGCGGTGGCTCTTCTGTCCCAACAGGTCCCAACCTGCCGTCTCTGATACACCTCGGCATCTCGCCCTTCAGCGGCGACGGTCTCTAAAAATTACTCACTTTTATTTCATCGCCTTTACATTTCTTAGCAGCCGCTTCACTGCTTGCGACTTCCAGCTGTTCCAATCTTTGTAAGATTACGGAGTTAAAATAAAATTGGATTGGATTTAGTTATTTAATATGAACCGCGTTGCGCATCGCCCACTGCATTAATCCAAAGAGCTTATGGATAAATATAAATCTGGGAAGGGGTATTAGTAACATAGTTACGACAGATACACTCTGATGTGCTGAATTAAGCCTCACTGTGCCTCCTGATGCCCCCACACTGCCCCACACTTTGTCGTGTGCCGACTTATTCTGTCACAAGGCATACCGCACTTGATACCCAATAGCTTTTAAGAAGCTGCTATATATATAAGAGAACTACACAGCTGAAACGCCTTTCGGTCTAGAGTAGTACTAGTCTCTTGTAGCCACATTTGAGTGATCTCGGGCTAATCGGTATGTCTCATACCGGTCCCACAGAATTTTGCGGGGAGCTTCAAGGTCCGATGCAAATCACCGAACTTTGGACCGCCGGAGACGAAAGGTATGGTACCAATTCACCGAACATTGGCAATCTACGGGAAAATTTGGCGGTTTTTGCAAGTTTTTGCACCACCTACTAATGGCTCGGAGCCAAATCTGGACCAATACATAGGCTCAGTTCGCCGATTTCGCAGTTTCCGACCAGAGCTGTTTAAGAATCTGACGACCAGGAATTAGGATACTCGGTATGAGACCTTCATATCCTATCTCAACTTCTTGAATCTTGATACTTAGATCCGTCCCAGAAAGGCAAGCGGCCATAGCGAACAATATGATTCATTTTACTAGGACCAATACGAAGGCCGTATAATTGTAATCCAAGTATAAACCGATGCCTGCTATCAAGTGTGTAACCGGCTTGTGTGGTTGTAACTTGTAAGAAGTTACGACCGTGTGAAATTTCCCACATTGTAGTACAGCCATTAGCCAAATAAGGTAGAGTTGTTGTTGAATATGGTCATTAAACCGATATAGGCAACTCGGCCAGTTGTGAAGTTCAGAAAAATTCTCCTAGTAATCTCCTTCTGTTACGAAACATGCATGGCACTAGGGGAACCGCCGTACTGCATTTTCCATTCAGCCAGGTAGTTCAGGCCACGCCACAGCACCTCTTGTGTATATAAACCTCTCTACATTGGTCCACTCGAAATAAAAAACATCAGTGCTATTTCCCTCACGGAACACCCTTCGTTGCCGCTATCACATATTACAACTCCGAGTCTCGTCGTCTATTCATTCACCACCAGTATGAAGTTCACTGCTGCTATTGCTGCCGTCATCCTCGCTGTATTTACGCACACAGTCACTGCGACTCCAGTAGCTCAGCAGATTGGTGGTTCTTCGATGAACAAAATTTTCAAGGAGCCTGTCAAATCCAACCATGCTTGAGGTTTTCGGTCATCTGTGATACATAATACGTGAGTCCTCCCTTTAAACCAGTCATTGTATTGATTTTGATTGTAGAGATGCAAACGTTTTTCACTATATGTATTTGGGGCGAAAAGTTTGCCTTTGGGGCTTAGGGAGGTTTTGTGAATCGGACTCGGGTTATTTATTGACAGAAGTCTGGAGGACTGAAAATCGGAATTAACTTTTGTGTGCATTTTGCATATCCTATATGCCGCGGCCGTGCTTCGCTCTAGCCGCGCCGCATCCACACTACAAGAATCACTCACTGCTCTTGCCTCTCGCTCGGGAGTTCGCCGTCATTGTTGCGAACAGTTATATCTGCCACTGTCTATTATTGAATCGACCTGTGCGACTGCTTGATTATGAGGTGAGGTTTCGGCCAGTATGGCAATCTGAGAATTCGAGGTTCCCCTGGCTTTACACAAAAAAGCCAGCAGAATGGAGGAGCTACTTGCTCTTGTAGCAAACTTGCTGGGTTAATAGCGTTCAGTGCTGTGCTCTTATGACCAACAGCATATGATGAAGAGCGTCCGTGTCTTCTATCGGATTAGTAAGCAAATTCAAAATCGCGGCCGTACTTCTGTACTTAGCTTGTCAGCAATGCTCTTAGGAATCAATTAACAACCTGACCGCGCTCCTTTCCCTTCTTCCTATTCACCATGTTAATATGGCGAAACGTGCTCTCGTCCTTGGAGCAACTGGACCATCTGGCCTCGCTGTAGTATGTGAGGCTCTCTTGCGTGGTCAAGTCGTCGTAGCGTATGCGCAGTCCTTCAAAATTCCTAGCCGAGCTCGCAGTAAACAAGTGCTTCAAAGTTTGTCGCTCAGTCTTTCTGCCAAAAAATTATATCACTAACCCGTGGTTCACATAGATTATTCAAGGCGAGCTTTCGTCTGTGACCGGTCTTTCTGCTGCCATGAAAGAGGTCGACATGGTTGTCTCGTTATTGGGCCCAAATAACATCTCACACCCATCGACCAGCTACCTATCCCGATACTATCCCAGTAGAGCCAGCCAAAACAATTTCCGGTAGCCAAAACTAATAGGGCTCCACTGCCAAAGTGGAGTTTCCGTAGCCTAAACGAAACGTAAGCGCCCAGTTGCAAAAAGGCTCTAGTACTTTCGATGCCACGTGCGAAGTTGGGGTGAGTGAAATCTCTGCACTTTCGACAATAAGTCTCGCAAACCCAGAAAATAAATATTTCTGCTTGTGTTTCTCGTACGCATAAACTTGTCGGGTTTGAAAAACGACTTTGTCGGGATTGGAGAACATTTCAACAAGCATGCAAATGGCTTGGATTGCCAGGTGCTTGTCGGGATATCGAGGGACGCGGGGAAGACAAGGCAGTCGCTGGTTTTGTGGGCGACGGGAAAACTACAGTGACTCTCAGGAGAGGAGAGCTTGCACATTGGATATTCGAAGAATTACAGATGGAACAATCGCCGTGGATGAGGATGAAACCGGTCGTTCTTCAGCGCGGCTTTGAGGGCAGATCTTGGTGAGGGAAAGAAAAAAAGGTAAGTATTCGACGGCCTGATTAATTAGACAGATTCAAGAGCTCGGTTCAAGCTCACCTTTACAGAAAATAATAATAATGGCGTATTGGAGGAAACTCGGCGGGTAGAAGCTCAACATACGAGATGAGACTGCTTCTACATCGTCCGATGGCCGCTATCTAGCATTATAAGTGTTTCCAATGTCCGAAGATGCTTGTGTTTTTCGCGTTCCCGTACATTACTATCCAGCACATAGCTTGTATCGCCCTATCAAATTTGCGAATGTCTCTTGATCGGATTGGCAGGTGGCAGTGCCAGAACCTTTCCGTTTATTATTTTTATCGTTCCGAGTCGCTGGCTCTCTTCGTCGATCGACGACGATCATGTTCTCTGGTACTGGGGGTGCATCTGCCATCTCGAAAACTGAATTTCTACATATGTTCCAGAGATGCACCCCCCCGGTTGGCTGGCCATCCACCGTCGGTGAGTGGAATATTCGAACGTCTGTTTTTGTTTTCTGGTCATTTATTCCAACTTCAAAGCTGTTGCAAACTCTGGAGGTGCTGATTCCACGTGTCTGCTTTTTCTGGTGAATCGTTTGCTATCTGACGAAAAAATGAGCCGTAAGGGGTTGCCAAATTCTGTGGTATCAATAACAGTGGATCATGGCCTTCAGGCCTGTTCATCATCCATGGCGGACCGATGCTCTAAAAATGCCATTTCTCTCAAAGTCAAACATATTACCATCCCTATTCCATGGTCGGAACCCCCATTCCCTCCTCGGCCGTCGAACATGCGGAACGTTGAGAATATCGCCCGAGATGCACGGTTCCATATCTTATTCCATGCCATGACGCGTATGTCTGTCAAGACATTGGCATTTGGACACCATGTTGACGACCAGGTTGAGACGTCGTTGATGAGGTTGGCAAAGGGGACAACTGAACTTGGGGCAGGCGGCATGAGACAATGTCGGAGATGGGGTATGGGGCAGACAAGAAGCGTCACGGACACGCTTGGGTGGGCTGGGTACGAAGGGATGCATCGGTGGATCGTACGTCCGCTGCTACGAGTTAGCAAGGTGAGTATTAGAGCTCTCATACATTATACGTTTCATAATACGAACTAGGAAAGGATACTGGCGACCTGTGCTGAAAACGGGCTGGAGTACGTGACTGACCCCACGAATTTCCAGCCCGATGTGACTATTCGGAATGCTATTCGTCAGATACTTAAAGAGGAGGAGGCTGACGGCAGTGGAGCCACGGTATGCATCAGAGTTAGACCCGGTTACTTTGCTCACGCAGGTATAGCCAGACAACAATACAACGGCACCGCTTCCTGCTGATTTGAAAGAACAGCTTGGCAGGGTGAAGCAAGCCTCCAAACGCCTTCGATCATATTATGACATCACAGGCGGTGCAGAACAGCTACGAGGCGCAGTCAAAGTCCTGTCTTCGCGTATGACTGACATCGACAATGAAGGTCGATACTTTGTCTTCCCAGCCCATAAATTATTTTGCTGATGAATAAGCTCTAGTCGACAGACACATCAGGCTTCGGACTGTGCCGTCCCCGGTCGGGACGTTCTTACTCTCTGGGCACAAGTTAGCTGCAATTGGTGATCATATAATCCGCTCGGCGATGATCATACGCATAATGCGTTACGTTTCCCCCCAACCATGGGGTTCTATTCGTGCCGACGTAAATAGGCGAGTCACCAACATCCGACGGATAGTTGACATGATTTGGGCACCTGACCCGCACTCCGCCGATACTCGTCATCGTGCAGTAGGCAGTGGCGTCCTTTGGACACCTGTCATAATACGCAGTGACTCTGCAGGCAAGGAAACTATCAGAATCCCCGAGGAAAAGATTTCCGATGTCAATCTGGGTGTGGGCGACAGGTTTGGATGGCTCGCATCGCGACAACCGCCCTTTAATAAGAATATCAGGGCAATTGGAGATGCCCCTAATCCCCTTGCTTTCAACTTGACCGATCAATTATGTCAACTCTGGAATCGACTGAAAGAAGAAAGAAGTAATGAACAGACCGCTAGAAGGACACTGGAGATCTTGTACGACTGTCGTTTCTTATTACGTTTTGATGTGACAAAGATGCCTCCAGAAATCGGTATGTCACTTGCTGTGGGTCAGTCACAGATACTGGTGAAGTCTCGCACAAGATGGTATTTCCCACACGTCGTATGGCAGAGACCAGGAGGCAGTATCGATCTGGCAGCGATGAACGATGCCGTTCAGGAGCCTGGTGGGGTGGTGGAAATGCCAAAGGACAAACTATCGTGCTGGATAACCATGGACTGGATACGTACACTGAATGCAATATAATATTCTGTGCCACAATTTATTGTAGATTGCCTAGACCGTTTATAGATAACTTCTGTTCGGCGATGGAGAAAGATGAACAACTGCCTTGTCTTCTAAAAAATTATCCACGACGGCTTTCCAGACCTGTATGTCGAAGTACTCCCACCAATGATGACCAAACTGATCATTCGGTATCTGCCCTGGGCGGTCTCCAATTTCTACGACTCGGGCATGGGGAAAATATTGCATAATTTCTTGCCTGTATGAATCGGGGACGATTTGGTCTAGCTTCCCATGGATGGACAGAACTTGCGTGTCACGCGGTAGGTTGATGTGTAGGCTTCCAAAATCGACTTGCATGATCTGCGAGAAAGAACTTGTTTGTTAGACAATGGATGTGTCAGATAACCGTTATACCTACAGCCGCGCCTTGCTTCACTAGTGGCAATGCTAAAATAAGATCGAGTAAAGAGAATTCCAAAAGAGGACTTACTGATTGTACGTAGCGGTCTGAAAATTTATCAGTATTTTCCTCAACATAGAAGCCCGTCCTTACAGTACCTGCCAGACGCCGATATTGTAAGCCACCACTGCGCTCTATGATCATTGTTCCTAAGCCATACAGGGTCGAATGTAGATTCCACGACCGGGCGTATGAGCTCTTTCTTCTGGTCCTCGGTAAGTGGTCCGTCGGGTCTCTTACCGAAACGCAGACCGTAACGGCGGTCCCGTATCGGTGAGGCCATTGTAGCAGCCAATATGACGTGTGAGACGCAAAATGGAAGAGGAGTAGGCTCCGAGCGATGGTACGGGAGTAGCAATAGCTGTTGAGCTATCATTCCTACAAAGAACATATGTTGTCGCTCATACGACATAACTTCTCACATTAACTCACCACCCATGGAGAAACCGCAAATTGCTAGGTCTCTCCATCCTAGAGAGTTGATCAAGAATAGAAGATCACGGGCCATGGATTCAATGGTAATGTCATCGTTTCCATCCTCGTTGGAGTATTTCGAGTCCCCCATACCCCTTCATGAATCATAAGATAAATATTCGGGTCTTGCGCATTCGGTATCCGGTATAACATACCGATGATCAAAGACCAGTACTGAAAGGATATGGTCAAAGAGAGAAACTATGGAAGGAAATCTGACATACCTGGTCGATTCGTGGCAAGCGCGGTGCTCAACCGCTCCCAATCGCCTCGGAGGGAAGACATACCACCAACGAGAACCATTGGCTTGGCACGACCGACATGCTTAGAACCGAAGACATTGTACGCTAATTTCGCGCCTTGCGGAAGAGAAACTGTAGGATAGGACATGGTTAACCACTAGTTGTCCACACAACGACAGACATCGACTTCGCCACAAGTTGGTTCGGCCCGGCGGGTTGCCGGTGCAGGGTGTGAGTATTGTTATAACCCCCTTTTGGGTTGAACAAAAGGCTGATATTATTGTGACATTAGTTTAAATAATAATAACCTGCTCGGAATTTACAGTTCGGTCAAACTATTTACTCTTTTGCTAGACTTCTGCAAGAAATTAACCTGTTTTGCTAATGGATGACTTCCCGTAAGCTAGAAATATGATATGTTGATTAAAGCGGGTGCCAGTCGGAGTTTGAATCTGTTTCAGCTATTTTGCAAGATTGCGAAATCGCTGGGGCAAATGAGCTCGCAAAAATGTTTTGATCTGGCAGAATCATAGCTGATAAGATTTAGAGCACATTGAATGCCAAAATTAGATATGTTCGTTTAGTGAAATCTGTAAGGGGGGTACCCACCCCCCTTCTAGATTTTTATTATTATTCGAGACGCATTAGGAAGTTGCTGCCAAAAACGTCTTTCGGGGCCCTCTATTTTACACAGATCTATTCCGTTTCGATTAAATCAAGCTTACGGGAAGTCATCCAATGACAAAACATTGTCATTATTTTAACTAATAAAGTGTACGATAATTTCAGCTTTTTGTTCAACCCAAAAAGGGGTTATACTATGTATTCCTGTCATTGTAGGTATGCGTTTACAGTTACTTATAGCCCAACTTGAAAGTGACATAGTATGTAAGTTATACCCGTCTCAGTAGGTAAGGCAGCACCATGTCACATATTTTCCGCATGTATAGTTCAGTCGCAAATTTTGGCTTTCATCCGATGTCATTGCGATGTTTCTACTTCGCGGTTGCTCCATGACCACCAGGTGTTTATTGAGACACAAGGCAGAGAGGATGACCGCTATTACTATCACGTATATCCAATGCCGCGAACTTCTAATCAGTAAATTTGAAACTATGACTTTGCATCTATGCCCGGATCGATTTCAGTATATTCATACAACCGCCCCGACAGAGAAAAGCACTAACAGTAATCTCTCCGCCTCGATAACTACCTCTCTTCTTTTTGTTCTTCTCCTTCCTGAACCCTGCGCCCCGAGTGACGATTAGATCTTTATGAGCTTTCGCTCCATAGTCATTTGTTGGGGCTGCCTGGAGGTCACAAACCCACAGATAAATATTGTGATAGGATGCAAAGCAAAAGAAAGGAAGAGCAAAAGACCTTCAATTCATATCGATTATCAAATTCGAGCTCCTCGGCCGTCCGTTCTCGGGGTTTAATCCTCCTGAATGGCTCGTTGGTCTTCCGAGGGACTTTACCTGGCTTACCATTGTCCCTGGCTATTGGTTCGAACGATTGTGTCGTAGCTGTCACGACCGCTGTGCCACTGGTGGACGTGCGTCTCTTTTTGGTGGGCTTGGGGGAATCGGTTTCGGACAGTGGTGCAGAAGGCGGAGGTGGTGTCGGGTCTGCGGTTTTGGGTTTGGTGGCCACTTCCTCTTCCGAGGATGAGTCCGAATCTGAGTCAGAACTGGAGTCCGATGAGCTGGAAGAATCAGAGGCATCCTTCTTGACTGCTTTGGCCTTCTTCGCCTTGCTCTTAACATCTACTTTCGTCTCTCCCTCGCTAGAGTCACTCGACTTCTTCTTTCCCTTCTTCGCGACCAATTTTTTGTGCTCCTTCTCATTAGTCTTTGCTTCCTCCTCACTTGAACTCGAACTATCATCACTGCTTTCCACAGGTTTGACTTTCTTCGCGGCCACTCGGTCATTATCGGAATCAGAGTCGTCTGCATCAGAATCCGAGGCATTGCTTGAACCCAATGTCCTGCTCGACTGGTCCGGGGAGGGCTGTTTTTTCGGGATCTTTTTTTTCTTCGTTATGGACTTCTTTGAGGATGCGGTTGAAGTAATAGCTATGACCTTGTCTGTCTTTTCAGTGGCATTGGTATCACCTATCGAATAATGGTTATGGAATTGTTATTATCAGCACTGAGACGACGTGGAAATACCTGAGTCGGAGCTGGAGTCGTCTGAGCTGGAACTTGAGCTGGATGAATCAACTGTGTGAAAGTCAATAACGAGCGGAAATAGAAACAGCTGGATGCTTCACCACTTTTTGCTTTTGCTTTTGCAGAAGAAGATTTTGAGGAATCTGAATCTGAATCTGAATCTGAAGAATCGGAATCGGAATCGGAAGGCTCAGAGCTCGAGTCAGACCCAGAACTAGAGTCGTCGCTATTTCATTGACAACTTTCAGTTGAGGCGAAAAGACAAGTCATCGTTATGACCAACTTACCCAGAACCAGATAAATCCCTCTTCGAAGCCCAGGCCTTCCACTGCTTGATAATTTCATCTAACTGGGGTCCGTCAACGTCTACATCATCTTTAAGAATAACGACATCTCTAGCGGCCTTCTTTAGCGCGAGGGCTACTTTCGTATGTGACCGTTTCGTAAGGAATGCATGAATCAGGGTATACGTTGCTGGAGCAGACAAAGTCATCAGGTCAATGTAAGGGCTCTAGAGTGTAATTACCTACCTGCTAGATTTCCGTCCATACTTCAGGTCTACTTACTACGCCAACAAAAGAGACGAGAAGAAAACAAGAAATAGCACAGCCACCTCTGTTTCTACTTTCGATCAACTAGCGCTCATAATCAAACCACCATGAGCACAACAATCAAGGGTCTCTCCAAGTCAGACGTCCAATACGATGGTTCCTCACTGCGTGTTGCCATTGTGCACGCACGGTGGAACAAGGCTGTCATAGACGCGCTGGTCGCGGGCGCGGTTGCCAAACTGAAGGAACAAGGTGTCAAGGACAGTAACATCGTTATTCAGTCTGTACCAGGGAGCTTTGAGCTACCTCTGGCCTGTTCCAAGTACATATTCGTACACAATTTTAATTACGCAATCTAATACAATGCACAGGGTTATTGCGGGATCGCATGTCCAAGCAGGTTCGAGCGCAGCCGATCTCCTTGGTCTGAACTTCGGGATGTCATCACCCTCCCTCAACAAGCCCTCCTCACGCTCAGGCACTCCTGCTCCTCAGCAGCCGACAACAGTGTCGATGCCCAGTCAGCCTTTCGACGCAGTGATCGCCATTGGAGTGCTAATCAAAGGCTCTACCATGCACTTCGAGTACATCTGCGACAGCGTAAGCCACGCACTCATGAGAGTTCAACTAGACACCGGCGTTCCCGTTATTTTCGGAGTCTTGACGGCGCTCAATGACGATCAAGCGCTTGAGCGAGCTGGGCTCGGTGCGGGCGCGAATAAAGGTCATAATCATGGAGAGGATTGGGGATTAGCGGCTGTAGAGATGGGGTATCACTCGAGGAGGTGGGCAGAAGGGAAGTTCAATTGAAACGAGAGCTATAGAAGAAGAAAATAGACCTACAAAAGACGAGTCTGTATCACCTGTGTACCACTATTTACTTGTTTCTGTGTTGTGCCCTTCCTGCCCGCAAATCGAGTCACGTGAATCACGCGGTACCATATCTTCCGCTGCTGCAGTGGTTGTGATCGATCGCGTCCACACCCTGGTTTTGCGTCAACTTTGGCACGTCCGCTTTTACTTATCACTGGCTGAGTATTCAATCCCAGATCTAAAATCATTAGCATCAAGAATCCTATTAGAAGGAAAATTTAAGCTTCCCGTCGGTTTCCCGCCACAGGTACAGCTGACCCGAGTTGCCTACAGGATCCAGCCTATAAATGGATGGCAGCATCTGCCAAGACAAACAACTCTTTGACTTCCGCTATGCGCCTAATCCTGTCTAACGATTCACCAGAAAATACCACCATCAGCGACTCAACCACAGGCCAAGTCCTTTACCGTTTCTCGACCCCTTCTGGCAAGGGCATAGTGAACATATTCCGAGTCGTACCCAATGACTCCGATGGCGATCATATGAAGGATAGGTTCGAACAGCTAGCACAAATCGAGTGGTATGACCCAACCACATCAATATTCCGATACCGAGGACAAAAATACCTTACGACGGAGTTTTTCAAACACGAAGGTAAATCGGAGCGGTAAGCAGCCGAATCTCGAATTTTTCTTGCTTTAAGATTATACTGTGCCTTGAAGACGTCGATCTTTCATTGCTGCTGATGGTCGTGCTTATGTGTGGGTTTTGAGCACGCATACGTCCTCTGTAATTTGTTTGCTCTGACTCAGCTCGTCTCACAATCTCTAACTTCAGCTGCATATACAGCTCGAGCTACATGACAACAGCAGAACTCTGATCGCTCGTTCTTACCGACAAAAGCATATGCTATCGGGACCGCCTGAAGCTCGAAAGGCCTATATTGAGATATCGCTTGGAGGAGAGCATATTCGCGATGATATCGCTGTCACGTGGGCGTTTGCGGAATCGGTGCGCAGGGCCTTGGAATTGGGACGATTATAGTCATTGAATGATACCCGCGAGTGTTCTGTCGCACTTCGACCCGCTCGATTGATCGTTCCCATTGTAACGCCTTCATACTCTTGGTGCACTTTTTTTTTCTGTTCTAGAATCCAACAGCGCATCACCGATTTTCTTGCATGCACTGACTACTATGGTATAATTGTTTCTGGCGAAATTTGCTTCACGTTTTCTCATTCAGAATTTGAATATTTGACAACAACGACGTTCACTCCAACCTTGGCAGAATATTCATATGATGTCTGTCACAGGGATTGTTTCTGCTGGTGTCTTCAATGCGTCCCTTGATCTCATCAGAAGGGATCGATTTACAGCTAATAAGTTACCCTTCCCGTCACTAGGTATCTTGGAGGTCGAAAGGTAAAGGACTATATCTCTTTGATGAGATATAAATACTGACACAATGTGAACAGGTTTTGTTTATTTTGAATATGAATGCATGCAAACAAGAAGGAAATTTAACATCTCGATGCGATCGAACTCATTAACATGGTGTGTGACCAGCCTCGAGGAAGTATATCCAATGTTCCATTCGAGCTGTGGGTGTAGGCTTTGTGGACACAGTCCAAGGTGCGGCAACAAATCCCGTGCTTCCGCCAAGTAAACCTGTGGAATGGGTACCAGGTCTAATTGTATGGAAGACTTTCTGCTCATTGGTGACGTTGTCGTGCTACCTTTGCTGTGTGTCTTTTACTCACAGCACATCTTGGCAGTTTTACTATCAACATTCTATGATCTCCAAGTGACTACTACAGCTAGACCAAGAACTTTTCCCGTGGGATTGTCATCGACGCCACCTCATCGTGGCCGTATGTTTACCTTCACCAATGTCCACCTCATCAGAAAGGAACTAACCACGATCAAGTACACACACCCTCGCCCAAGGCTCAAATATCCCTGTGGAATTCCATTTTATTACGGTCTTCTGGTAGGCCCTGAGGTGCAGTCAGTGGAGTGAAAACTGGCCACGAAGATAGATTACCATGCGACGGTAGAAAGATGGGGGGGCAGAAACCTGGAATCTGCATAGCGGATTCAGGGTAGCAGCGTTCTATTTGAAATGGGTTCTAGAAAGACGCAGGATGTGCTTCGTGCCCTAATGTTTATTGCAAGCCATCAGGGGCGGCCAAGGACTTAAGAAAACTTGCCGGTACGCGTCAGCTAAGGTGCCACTGAAAGATTGCCGAGGCTTCTTTTCACCAAAAGTGTGCCGTCGACGCGTAACGTACTAGTCTGAAGATAGCCACCGATATGGATATAAATGTAGGTCAAAAGCAAGGTAATAGTTCTCAATAATCGTATACCACACAGAATGACGACGCCACGAGTTTGGTTCAGCGCGTCCATGGTTTCCCCCCATTATGCAAGGCTAACAAACATAATTGATCCATTGATTTGCACCTCTAGTCACGGGTGCATCTTCAGGTTTTCGAAAAACCGTTGCACAATATGTCCTGAAGAACGGAGACGTCGCAGTTGTCGCAGCTCGAAAACGGGAAGCTCTGTCTTTCCTGTCGTCTCAATACTCCAGTGATAGATTGTGTGTTTTCGAAGTTGACGTTACAAAAGAGCAAAATGTGGTCGCGGCGTTTGCGAAAACAAAGGAGGTCTTTCAAAGGCTCGACGTAGTGTTCAATAATGCGAGTTATGGGGCCCTCGGAGAGGTAGAAGGGACACCGGACGATGTTGCTCGATCGGTTTTCGAGGTGAACTTCTGGGGCAACGTAAATGTCACCAAGGCGGTCAAATTTTTTCGAAAGGTCAATGCGCCCGGTGTCGGAGGCAGACTGGTCCAAATTTCATCTGCCTCAGGCATCAGGGCTTTCCCAGTAGTTGGTTTTTATGCAGCATCGTGAGTCCGCTCTCCATTTGCCAGTTCTGATGGGCTCTTGATTGAGTCGTATACAGGAAACACGGTCAATCTGACTAGATGAGTTTGATATGATACTGACAATCTCATCACCATAGCAATTGAGGGTTTAAGCGAGTCTCTCGCTCGTGAGCTGGATCCAAAATGGAACATTAAGGTTGGCACAGATAAGTAAACTCACCTAATGACCGTTGTCACGCCTAAATCAATTGTCATAAAAGATCACGATATTAGAACCCTCCGGATTCAAGACAAGCTCAGGGAGCTACATAATTCGCACACCAATACACCCTGCCTACGATGACCCTTCACAGGTTTGCTACCGGTTTCGTAAAGCATTGGACGGGTTGCTTGAGAGAGGAGATCCTGACAAGGCGGCCAGGGTTATATACCAGCTGGCCGCTCATCCCGAACCTCCATTCCGTCTGCCGCTTGGTAAAGATGCATTGGAAGTGTTTCGGGAGAAATTAAGCAGTACCGTGGCGGAGGTGGAAAAGTTTGCGTCGTGGTCTGATGATCTGGCATTGGACTGAGAAAGTAGGATGGTGTCGTGGACATTAAACAAGAGAGGATGTGATGCTTTGGTCGGTTGCTCTAAGTAGGGTGCGAAGCGATAATGTAATAAAAGCCACGGCGATGTGGCCTGTATGGCCCATCGGAAGTCCACAAAGAGTCGCATCAGAGCCTCACGCACCAGTACCCGCTGATTTCGCACTGGACGTAATCATCTCATGAAGCAGTCTCACAGCTTCTTTCGCGAAGGTGGGATCATTGATATCAGATTCAACCTCGACGACCGGGCACCGAACGCCTTTTTTTAGAGCAAGGAACAGTGCTTGGTCGGCGGCAGCATCATAAAACGGAGCATCTTTGACATCGATAAGTGAGATACCTCTCAGAGGCAGAATGACGCGCGACATTCCGTTAGCTGCAATGTCTACTTTGCGAGCCAGTATCTCCCCCAGCTGTGTACATTCGTCTCGTGTGGTTCGCATGAGCGTGACCGATGTATTGTGCTCGTGAAACAGCCGCCCTTTGAATTTATCTGGCACGGTCGAGCTGGGGCCGAAATTCACCATATCGAGCGCTCCGACTGACACAACTTGCGGGATACCGGCCTTTGCAGCCGCCTCAAGGCGCAAGGGGCCTGCGGTTAAGACACCTCCAATAAGTTCATCAGCTAACTAGCACAACGTATCTAAGTCAGTGATCAGTATTATTTATCAGAATCAAATATACCTCAGTGGTGGTTAGATCAAGAACTCCGACGAAATTGCCTTCCAAAATGAGGCGTTCCATTGCCTTTCCACCAGCCCCCGTAGCATGGAATACAACGGCCGCGTAGCCTAAGTCTTCTATTAATTTCGTAGCAATCTGTACGCATGGCGTCGTGACGCCGAACATTGAGATGGCAATGGCTGGACGTGAGGAAGTAGTATTCGTGGGCACGACATCAGATGCCATCCCTGCAATCGCACGCGCGGCACTGCCCAGAATAATTTCGAGGATGTTGTTCATACCAGCGATATCGACTACCGAATACATCATAGTGATGTCTGTCTCTCCAACGTAATGCGAAACATCTCCGGATGCCATAGTTGAGACCATCAGCTTAGGGAAACCAATTGGAAGTGCGTCGCGAAAGGCGGTCGTGCAGACGCTTGTGTTCCCTGACCCTCCAGCTCCTATAACTCCGCAGATAGACTGTTCGTCATGCAGACGTGAGAGCGTGCGTGTTAGAGCATTGGCCATGGTCTTCATTGCTGCCCCTCGTGAAGGCACTTTGTCCCATGAACTCTTACCCAGAATCTGGCGGCGAGAAATATTTATCTCGGTAGAATTGGATGGTTCATACGAACCAATGTCGATGATGATGGCTTCACATTTTCCGCCTGATGTGATGGTGTGTTTGATGAAAACCATTGCTTCGAGCTTAGTGTCACATGTGCCAATGATGGCGACAACCGGTCGACGACCGATAGCAGAAGACATTGCAAGATTTGCTGAGATGAATTGCGGCAGTGGGACAGATCGCGGGACGAGGTAAAAGCGGATTGATCGATGGATTCGAAGGCGGCCGGGCGAGAACTTCAACCTCAACCTTCTATGACATAATCAGCGTATCCCGCCACTCCGAACCTTCAGCGCTTCAGCACAATGGCAGCAGAGGGTTCTGCAAGAAATGTTGCCTTACATCGGCTGAGAGAATGTATTAAACGCGGCGAAGCCATCATCGGCGGAGGAGCCGGTATAGGATTGAGTGCCAAGGCGCAAGAGCTGGGAGGCATCGATCTTATCATCATTTATAACTCCGGTCGCTATCGCATGGCAGGGAGAGGTAGACAAAATTCAGACAGGATTCTAATGACTGTGACTAAATAGTTACTTTCAAGGCTCCCTCGCAGGATTGATGCCTTACGGGGATGCTAATGCAATAGTGCTCGACATGGGACGCGAAGTGCTCACCATTGTCAAAAAGACACCCGTGTTAGCAGGCGTCTGCGGCACAGGCCAGTAAATTTATTCAGTGGAATCATCGACGAGACATTCAAAATTCAGTATAGATCCGTTTCGAGATATGAGTCGTTTTCTGAAGGAGGTGAAGGAGCTTGGTTTCGTTGGGGTGTATGTCCCCTGTTCCACACGCTTCATTCCTTCACCCGCTCATTCTCTCGTTCTGCCACCCATGAAGACAGAATTTTCCGACTGTCGGCCTCATTGACGGGATATTTAGGCAGAACCTCGAAGAGACGGGGATGGATTATGAGAAAGAGGTGGAAATGATCCGAATTGCGCATACAATGGACCTTTTGACAACGCCATACGTATTCAACATGGACGAAGCTACACGTATGACAAAGGCAGGAGCGGACGTCATCGTGGCCCACATGGGACTCACCACAAGCGGGACAATCGGTGCACAGACCGCCGTGACCTTGGATGACTGCGTCAAACGGGTCCAAGATATTCGAGACGCTGCGTTCGAGGTCAATCAGGATATCATAGTTTTGTGTCATGGAGGTCCTATTGCGAGCCCAGATGACGCACGGTTCATCATTGAAAAGACGAAGGGAGTGCATGGGTTCTTCGGGGCGAGTTCTCTTGAAAGACTTCCAGTGGAGAAGGTTATGAAGGAGGTCACGCAGAATTTCAAAGCAATCCACTTATCGCCATAGGATAAGTACATGGTTAGTGGGAGGGCTGTCGGAGTTGGAGGTTGTGGGCACTGGGTGTTGCAGGCGTGGGGAGGAAAATATGCAAATATAAATCTTTGAGCGGCGTAATGTAACCAGCGACGTGATGCAGTCTTGACCCTTGAGCCAAAATGTCGCAGGCGAGACACCCAGAATTACCAGTAGATAGAATCAATAGATCCGTAATTTCAAGTTGCAACGGCCAAAGTGAGAGCCGGAACAGAGGAAGTGGCAGGAGAAAGATAATAGCCCCAAAAGTTTCGCCACAAACAAGCGCATCTTCGACTTCAACTTGGACGACGACAGAAGTCGGCTGTTTGACGCGTTTTACAGGCTCTTTGGAGGGCATTATCTTACGAAACATTGGAGGTCAGGATGTCACTGCTTTCTGAACGACAGAGGGACGAGTTGTACGTGAAGACGTCCAGTAACCATGCCGTAATGCCCTGAACATATATTCGTTTCAGACACAAGTCCATGCTCGAATACATGCACGCCAATGGTTTCAATGCAGCTTACGATGCACTTAAATCAGATACCAGCACAGAGTACACACCAGATCCCAAGGCCAGGTTTGCAGGGCTTCTTGAGAAGAAATGGACAAGCGTAATTCGTCTGCAAAAGAAAGTACGTGCTTTTATCCGACCGTGCAGGCGTCGCAATCAGGACTTGACGCGCTGTTAGATCATGGATCTGGAAAATAGAAACTCTGCTCTCCAAGAAGAGCTGTCACTGTCACCAGCAAAACGCGCTGCATCACAGACTGACTGGGTTCCGCGAGCACCAGCAGCACACGTCCTGACTGGGCATAGGTCACCAATAACAGCTGTCGCCTTCCATCCTCAGTATTCAATCATTGCATCTTCAAGCGAGGACGCGACTGTCAAGATATGGGATTGGGAATCGGGCGAGCTGGAACGCACACTCAAGGGTCATACGAAAGCTGTACAAGATGTCGACTTTGACCACAAAGGACATCTATTGGGTGGGTATTGAGAGTTTTGGTGCATTCCAGCATTTTAGTGATGTTCGTACCTCTAGTGACATGTTCATCGGACCTATTTATCAAGATATGGGATTCTGAAAACGAGTGGAAGAACGTGAAGACATTCCCTGGCCACGAACATTCGGTGTCTTCTGTGAGGTTTATGCCTGGAGACCAATTCATCGTGAGCGCAAGCCGAGATCGGACAATACGCGTTTTCGATGTTGCTTCTACGTTCGTGTTTCGGTCGGCCAATGGTGGAGATTTTATGCTAATTTCAATTTCCGCCAGACATCTCGTGCGTACCATCGTGGGCCACTCAGACTGGGTGCGAAAGGTGGTACCTTCCGATGATGGACGATTGCTTGCGAGTTGTTCAAGTGACCATGTGAGCAATTGCACATATCTGGACTGCACAATAACTGATCATTTCTATCAGACTGCCCGGATATGGGACACACAAGCGGGAGAGTCAAAAATGGAGCTAAGAGGCCATGAACACGTTGTAGAGGTGGTGACGTTTGCTCCTATTGCTGCATATTCCGCAATACGAGAGTTGGCAGGGTTACCGGTTAGATCATCACAATTCGGATTTTGCAGCTTCTTACTCGTTAACAGAATACCGACCGGTCAACACGACCAGGTTCATTTGTTGCGTCGGGCTCGCGAGACAAGACAATCAAGCTATGGGATACACAGAGTGGGCAAATGTTACGGAATTTCGTGCGTTGACACTACCACAGCTCTCAAGTTCACTTGCTCAATGGATTGGTATAGCCTGGGCACAATAACTGGATTCGTGCACTTGTATTCCATCCTTGCGGCAAATTCTTATTATCGGCCTCTGACGACAAGACAATTCGAGTATGGGAGCTAGCAACAGCCCGATGCGTCAAGACCATAGAGGCGCACGGGCACTTTGTTTCGACTCTCGCATGGGGACGACAACCTTCATCTGGCGGTGGTAAAGAGGCAAAACCTAATGGCGTTGACGGAGACATCAAAGCCGCTGAGCCAGAGAAGTTAATCAATGTCGTTGCCTCAGGGAGTGTGGACCAAACTATCAAGATATGGTTGCCATAATACACGTATTAGAAATTTTCTTTGATTTTTGCCGTGTAATGGCCTGGCTCCATTTATGTCTCGGGTTCGACATGTCCTGGGCCCATTTATATACTCTGGCTATAGTGAGTAACTCAATTGCGGTTCAGTTGAATGTACACTGAAATGTTCGGCCGTCCTTGGTAGGGTCATTGCATTATCATTCGTTCAACGACTCCATGCAACCGGCTTTCGCATACATCTCACAATCTTTCGTCCATGATTCCCTGTTACCTTCTGTTTTTTGGACCATACCCGTATCATTGACTATATATATCGCAGTTGTAAAATCATCCGGAACTGGGAAGTCTGCTTTGAAGTTGGAGGCGGTGCGAATGCTAGTGCGAGACTCGCTCCTTATCGTTTCCTGTGCAAACATATGAAATTATCGCGTAAACTATGTGGAAAGCTCCGACTCGGAAACCTTGTGGTCCATCTATGATTTATCGATGACTTTGATACAATTTTAAGAAGAGCGAAACAGGCATCAGTAGTAGTATAGAAATTTGACTTTGATCCACAATTGCAGAACAAAACGGCCACGGCCGCTTAAACTGCACCCTCTCCATTTGATACCGTTGTATATCGCCCTCACCGATATACTCTCAGATCCTAGCCTAATTCAAAAAGGAAAGGACCAGATAGCGTAAAGATGTCTTCTCAACAACCAGGGCAAACTATGTCTCCACCGTCCGTGCCAGTTTCTCCATCCACCGGTGTTCGCAGGCACCATACTATCTCGGCGTCATCTCGTAGATCAGGCACTCGACCGGCTATCTCTGAAGAAGAGCATGATCAAGAGCATTGGAATGATGATGAAGTGGTCGATGAAGACTGGGTAGGTGGTGTGGGTGTTGTCGGTGAAAAGAGCTCTTTGCACAGACAAAGCTCGCTTCCGACTCGATACCACAGAGGCGAGTTCTTACGTCTGCTTTGTCTTCCTCTGCTGACCAAGTCATATCGCTTGAATCGATCGTTTATCCCATTGTTTTCACATTAGCCTTCCAAACACAGCCTTCTAGGCAACCCGGAAATTTGACACCAAGGACTCTGAACAGTCTATCTGCTATTGCTGGCCACGACGGCGATGAAGATGACTGGGAAAAAGAAATGAGGGGACTTCAAAACGACGAAGAGGTCAGATCCGTATTTCCTTGTCTTTCCGCAGTCGATTAACCCGTCGCAGGTCACTGCGGCGGAGCATGTGCAGCACCAGCCAGCCGTCGATTCTCAGCCTCAATCTTCCAATGCTTCCCCGCTGTCCCCGCACTTTGGCCCCACCCATGCGCCCTCTCCGCCCCCTGCTGCGTCCGGAGTCCGAAGACATCAAAGTCTTACCCATGGTCCTGCAGGGGGCACCAGACAGATTTCATCTTCGGCTTTGAAGCGTTCTGGGACGCTCCAAGCTCAAATGAGACACTCTACTGTTACCGAAGACCATAACAGTCCCAGCCCACCCGAGGCAGAAGAGGAGTACTATGAGGACAGTCAAGCCTACGAAGAAGAGGCTTATTATGCGCAATCACCCCCAGCTTCGCAGCAGCAATTCCAAGTAACCAGTCCGAGAGGTCGTCAATCGCCTTGGAATACTCCCGGTGAATGGCGGAGTCCAGGCAGTAATAACAGTAGCAATATCGCCATCGACGATGTCCAGCGAGCTCTTTCCGCTCTCGAAATTGCTAGTAACACGAACCAAATGTATCAGCCTAACAGTGGCAACTTCCAAAGCGGACAGTCCGTACACCCTCCTCGATTTAACCCTAACCAACCTCCACCAGCACAAGCGCCTGGCATGCGCAGCAACAATGACTACGGGACTAATAACGGTGGGCAGTCCAACCGAAGATTACAGCCCCTTGTCACCGATTTCGATGGTCGCAAGACCCCGACTTCACAAAGCGGTCACGGCCCCGCGAGCGCATCGCCTTACGTTCCGCCCATCGGACACCATCCCCAACAGCAGCCGCAGCCGCAGCCGCAGCGTGGTATGAGTATGAATGCTTCGAGCAACACCAATGATAGGGCGCTCACTGCCACTGGGACCACGGCGTGGGACCAGAAGGAAAGGCTTCTGGGTGGGCGTGGTTCTAATCCAAACCTTCAATACATGTACGCCCAGGGACAGCAGGGCCGGCCGGATGGAACTGGGATTCCCAACGTGCCGCCTATTCCTTCTCAGTATCTGCAACAACAGCATCTGCAACAACAACATGGAGGCCAGGGACTGAGACCGGGTGTGGCTACACAAGGGCAACCTGGACAGAGTGGCAATGGAGGGCAGTCGTTGCAGGGATTCGTCAATTCTCCCATTGACGTGCCTTCTTTGATCGCATTGAAGGGCTATAATCCTTCCAATTTCGACATCAGACCACAATTCGTCAGTAGACTCCCTCGTCCAGTGAAAGCTTTACCACTGACCCGTGCCTTTACTTCCTTGACAGGCACGTTTCTTCGTTATTAAATCTTACACCGAGGACGATGTCCATAAGTCTCTCAAATATGAAATTTGGAGCTCTACCGATCCCGGCAACAAGAGACTTGACAAGGCATTCAAAGAGTGTGCAGGCAGAGGACCTATTTATCTATTTTTCAGTGTTAATGCTAGGTCTGGAGCTCCACTTTCAAGAGTTTCTTAATACTTACTTTACACCTCGACAGTGGACATTTCTGCGGTATGGCCGAGATGCTAACACAGGTGGACTATACACGGAGTAGCACTGTTTGGGCCTCTGATAAATGGAAGGGCGTGTTCAAGGTACGGTGGATCTTTGTCCGCGACATCCCGAACGCCAATCTGCGACATATACGACTGAAGTGAGTCCTCATATTGGTATCACGCGCGCCTGCCTTAACTTTAGAAATGAAGCAATACTCAAGAGAGGAAGCCTGTCACAAACTCTCGCGACACCCAGGAGTTACTACCGGATGCCGGACAAGAGATGCTACGCATCTTCTCTAGTCATCCCGCTAGAACATCCCTCCTCCAAGACTTCGCCTTCTATGAGGTACGCTTACCTAGCTTCAATCCTTGACCATATCTGAATACCCTTTACAGTTACAGGCAATGCAAAAAATACAAGTCCAACCAGGTGCAGCGTCGTCGGATGGTCCAACTCCCCCCATGCAGTCCCCACAACCTCAGCAGCAGCTGGCCTCCCCAAACCCATCCCAGCAAAATTCATTCACTATGGCCAGCCCCAACGCCCTCTACGGACACGGGCAGATGCCTCAAATGACGCCTATGATGCAGATGCAGATGCAAATGAATATGCCCATGAATCCGCAGTTCGCTTCGCATCCGCAGGCGCAAGCTATGCATCAGAGCGTCATGCGCCATCCTAGCCCCGGCCCTGGGCAACAAGGCTTCACAGGTATGGGCGCACAGGGCTTTTAGGACCTTCCCACATCAAATCGAAATCGAACTTCAACATGGACGGTGATAATTCTTGTCAACATTGGATATAGATCTTTTCAATCGAACAAAAGCAAACCCATCTTTCTGATAATTGTGGTACCATTATCCATCCATTGTACATTTCTTCCCATACCTTCGATCTGCCTTCTATTCAACATTGTACAACTATGCTTCTACCCTTTACGATACACTCACGCTTCCTCCGTTCTCGTTCTTTTGTGCCTTCTACAAACCTGAATTATCATACTAACCGATTTGCCTCGATATCCAAATGTGGCACCCCCATCTTCATCTATCCGTTACGTTGCAGCAGCATCCATAAATCGGACAAGGGACAGTGAATGGACGTGGACATCCGCTTATTCGCTATCTTGTAGTACTTTGTTCTGCAATGCTAGAAACGATGTATTTTGATTTGTATTTATCGCGTTGCTACGATTTGAAATTAAAATTCAGGCCAACAGCGGGTGTTGATAGTTACCATCAGATCGCGCACCTTGAGCTGCCAGTCCAGTCCGTCGATGACATCCCCAAAGAAAATACCACGGAGACGCAGAGAATGAATTGACATTTCTCCCTTGCTTCGTTTGGAAATGAATTCGCGAATATTGTAGGGTCAAGTCAATCAACGGCAAGCTAGAATTCGAATAACAGATTAAAGGAGGCACCATTACTTATGTCGCATCAAGCGAGCACGGAAGGGGCATAGTTGAAGTCGGTACTAGGTAGTGTCAAGAGCTATCGGGAATTCAACCACGCTGGCAGTGGCTGTCTTGGATTCGCAGTAGTTGTATCGAACCCAGTAACCAATTGAAGCAGCCGAAACTAGTCGATGACTGTGAGTCGTAGTCCCGCGGCCCGCTTGATGGATCCTCTGAGTAACCGACCAAATCAGGTCCTCCACCAAATGTGCGAAATATTTGTCCTCAGATGACGTAATCAGTCATACTCCCTGCTCAATAGCACATGCCTACTAGTAGGACGGGTTATTTCGCTCCCGAGGAGCCATCAATTCCGAATGGCTAATAATACGATCACCGTATCGAGGAAGGGCAGTCCTTAAGCCTTTAAGCCGATCGCGGACTAGTTGGGGACGACGACGACAATTACAGGCATTTTCAGCATCTGATGCGATGGGGTGCAATCATTTAAGACGCTAATGTGGCCGGGAAACAGCCAGACGAGGTACAGGGCCTAGGTTGGGGTAATTATCTTCTGCGATTACTTGGAGAGTTGATACCAGCAGGCGAGAGCGGCGATAATGATCATGATGTTCAGCAGTATTTCTGGGTGAGTGGTGGATCAAGTTTGGAGAAAATTCCGGAGAGTTGTTAATGGCGATATCTATCTAGAAGCTCAGTTATTCTACTTCGCAAGAGAACCTTTATACCTGATCTGTACTAGTATGCGTTCCGAGGCGCCAGGACTTGATTCTGCCTGATACATCAGTTAATCATATAAGTATATCCCTGACAAGCCGAATAACGGTACCGGATCAATAGTCTTGGTCTTGCCTCGGTCAACAAGTTTTCAGCCAGTCATACGTCTTGGTTTTGTTAAAAATATCTGGGTGTAGGGAGTAATTTGAGTCCAATGGGACTTGATGGATTCAGTAAGCAAATTAAATAATTTCTGACAGCCATTCAACCCGCTGATTAATATTAATATGGAGTTCTGAGCTATGTGGCCTTGATGATATTATGATTCTGTCAACATACCATGTCCTCAAATGGCAGGTACTTGTACAAATTAGGGCTTGGAAATGTTCGAGGTAATGTGAGGTTCCATCCCCTCACACCCTGTATTCGAAGCAGCTGATAGCCAGACGGATATTGATTCCAGGGCCTAAGTACATCATTATGTACACATCTTCAACTTGGGGTATACTCTGTTCGCTTCGTTCGCAGCCGGCGCTAGAATCACGGCATATTCGGAATGCTCAGAGTTACTATCCCTTGTCTGAATGGCCATGGTGTCCAGTTTAAATAGTCGACTGGAGAAAGATTTTGGCAGAGAAAACCTCGCTCTTTTACTTTCCTTGCTGCAACTACCCACACTCATTTGCCTGTTTAGCATGAGGACATTCGGCCTCCTGTTGGTCATCTTAGGCCTTTACGCCGCCAAGGCTACAGCAAAGACCCGAACCTTCGGGAAGCGGGCCGACACCATCTTTCTTCCCGGCGGGAATTTTCCTAGCGGGACTAAACGGACGGAAACGCAGTGGACCTCAACGTCGCCCGACACCGACGTCATTACCTCAGTCATCTCGGTTCTCATCCCTTTACCGTCGGATTTTCCATCCCACTCTGTTGAATGTGATTATCTCTCCTACCTCCGTTATCGTCATGTTCAGGGGCCTTCAAACTCTGCTCAGGCCGACAGAATTCTCAGTGTTATGCCAGGCACTCTAGCAGGTGCATCGAGTTTCGATCAACTCGCCAGAAACATTGTCCTCGATGCCAAGACACGATACCAACTCAACGTCGAAGTGTGGGCATTGGATCGTAGGAGCAATTGTCTGGACGATCAGACCGGTGTCTTAGCTGCACTTCACAGCAAAGACTTGACGCAGGCCATTGGGTACTACTACAACGGAAGTACCATTAACGGTCGTACTTTCAAAGGATACCTGAATAATTCCGACATTGCCTTCGTTGGCAAGATGGGTATGGAGCAAACCGTCAAGGGTTCGCCACTTCTTTGCTATTCTGGAATCATCATCTGATCAGAGTCCTCGATACTGTGCAGATTGGTATGATCTTGTCATCTCTGAGATCCCGGATGCCACCTACCGGGCTACGAAACACTATATCGGAGGCCACAGCCTTGGTGGCACAATCGCAGCATTTTTCGTACGCTTTTATTCACTCATGATTCGGGCGTACATTGACATTCATTACAGGCCATGAATGATGCCGATGGCGACGCTAGCACGGTACGCATTGTCCTGCTTTAGCTGCAGGTTCAGACTCTCATTCACAGCGCAGACTTCGGATGCTGGGTACAACCAAGCAGCGGGATTCATTGCGTTTGACACAACTATTACGTAATGTCATCACCTGTCTACCCTCCCTACCCGCTTCTCATTCTTTATTCGATAGCCCTTCTATGGGAGGTGCGAACAGTAGCAACGAAAATCCTCTCACTTCGATTTTTTCCTCAATCATCGACACCCTGTTTGTCCTTGAATATGACGCTTTGGACCAACAGTACCAGTCCGGGACTGCATCGCGCACCATGTGCAGCTCTCCCGTCCTCCTTAATGCTGAAGTTTTTACGGTCCTGTCAGCGTTAGGTGCCTCAACTGTACTGGACCCAACTGGCCCCGCCCCGTTCCACATTCTTCCCAAGAACTTTAATATCAATGCTAGTTTCCAAATTTTTAATAGCAAGACCTACACGGACTTCTTCACGTTCACCCCTTCGGCTTTCTCATTCAATTACACAAATCAGGTGGGTTCTCATGGCATCAATTATTTTATTTCTGACAAGCCGATATCTCCACTGGTCAGGCCGCTCTAGGCAGTCTCTTATCCGATACTACAAATTTTATATCAATTCTGCAGCTCTCTATCGGGTTCTTTAAAGGATCTCCCGTCGTTGAGAAGGTCGGTATTTTAACTTCGTCTTCCTGAGTAGCATCAGAACCACCTTCTCCTATAGTCCTTTCCCTACTTGTTCACCTACGAACTGGCATCCAACCCTTCGGTTAAGCAAATACTCTCCAGTATTGGGGACACTCGCGCGCTGGCAATCCCGGACAGCACGGAAGTGCCGTATGGCTGGCTCAACTACAATGAGATTGCCGCCGACGGATCGAACATTGCAAGAGACAACGCTGGTCAACCGTTCACCAATGCTAGTTCAGAAGTCACCGACATCAATGAGTTGGCGTTGGCGTTGAGTACACCTCCGTTAGACTTTGCAGTATGCTACAGACCTCGCAGAATTACATGTGCTCGTGCTGACACTTGCGCCCCAACAGGAAAAATACTACCCCACCAAATTAACGACTGATCTCGGTTATATCACCAACGGAACAACGACTACAGTTGTGCCTTCTGCTCTTCACTCTGACGGGTACACTAAACGACCAATCCTCACATTTTTTACGGGTGAAGGTCCCATTATCAGCCAGGCGTTGCCTTATATGACTCCTGGAACTTATACTGTCCTTCCTGGCTACAACCACTTGGGTACGTGAAGTTTGTGACTAATTTTCGTCGGGTTGTTCACTTGGGTGTTTTATGATTCAGACTGTATCCTTGCTGCTAGAAAGCAGAACAACGGTCAACCGGAGGTCGTGACGACTAAAACCACAGATTTCATTTCGAAACTTGGCTCTGGAGCACTGCCGTGATCAATTATCCTTTGTTGTCACCACTGCTTGGAATCGTTCCCCACGGTCTATATTCGTTCGATTCTTTATACCCGTTAGTACATTTATTCCGCACTAACAATTGCTATGGTCTTTTTGACTTCGTCCGATCCGGTCTTGTATCTTTCTACGACTGTTTGGTTTCTGACGTTCTAGGCTCTAGTTATTCATACTAATCAAAATTAATGGCATGGTCAATAAGAGCCTTGTCTTTGGTTTTCCTTCATGATGCTTAACTTTGACATCGCGGAACATATCGAATGCAGCTCAGTATTCGTTATCGTCATTGGCAGATCTATGAGGCTCTTCGAACCGATATTCTGGCCATGCTACTCCTTGGCGACGCATATGTAGCTTTTGGACCGGCAGGATATCGGCACGTCTGGAGATTTGATCTCGTGGTCGTACTCAGACGCCATTGATCAGAGGAATCGATGACAAACATGGGCTCACAATACCTATAGCTACAAATAGCGACTTGCCTTGCCTGTCCCGTTGAGCTCATCCCTCTTCCCTCCTTATTGGTCCAAGTGCTGATATTCTGACCCCTACAATGCTCGTCGACTTACGAAACCTGGATACTTTGAGTGGGCATACGAGTCCGATCACTGGTCTAGCGTTCCATACCCAATCTTCAATTATTACATCTTCAAGCAAGGACGGTACTATTAAAATCTGGAATTGTGAAACAGGTATGCTGGAACGGACGCTTGGGGACCACACAGGAGCCGTTCAAGCTGTTGACTTCGACAGTCAAGGTCATCTATTAAGCAAGCAGGCGGTGATGGTGCGACAAGGAATACTTTCACCGATTGAAATTCCGGCAGCATCCTGTTCGGCAGATCGATTGATCAAATTATGGGATACCCTGGACCAGCGGCAGAATATCAGAACTTTTTATGGGCATGAAAATTCCGTGTCAGGTGTATGCTTCATGCCCGGTGACCAATATATCGTATCGGCAAGTCGAGACAGGATGATCAAGATTTTTCACGTAGCGTCCACGTTAGCCTCTCGTTTGATCTAGTATCTTTGATCGACACTCATCGCGGCATGTCGTTTGCGCTAGGGTACTGTTGCGAACCATTATGGGCACTCGGACTGGGTGCGGATGGCAATGCCGTCCAGTGACGGCTAGATGATTCTCGGCGGCTCCGATGACCATGTCAGTGCCATCTCTCTCGTATACAAGGAGTTCGCATGAATGTAGCACTGTCAGACCGCTCGCATTTGGGACGCGATGTCGGAAATAAGTGTGCAGACGCTCACAGGACATACACATCGTCCAGGCTGTCGTCTTTGCACCTGTGGTGGCTGGTGCAACTATATCGTCTTTCGCAGGGTCGACGGTGCGTTTGAACATCAATTCACTGGATAGTATTCATATTTGCCGTCAATAGGGAGAATAATTCTCCCAAAGAGAAGGTGCATGCATTGCCACAGGTTCTCGCGACAATACCATCAAATTTTGGGACGCGAGAAGTGGCCAGCTGATATCGACTTTGGTGTGTTATATCTGACGTATATCTGACGTCGAGCAGCATATCTGTTTAGGTCAGCCACGATAATTGGGTCTGTACGCTCCTGTTCGATCCATCTGGAAGGTTTTTGATCTCAGCGGGGGACGACACCACTGTCCGGGTTTGGGACCTCGCGATCATTTCATCTCGTGCATGGCTCTGAGGCCCAAGTCATTTGGAGACCAGGCAGATAATATATAAGCGACAGGTAGTGTTGATTTGACGGTTAAGGTATGGTCTATGCGCCGAAGCAGCGATGTTTGATCAATTGAAGTGTGGCGCTTTGGCCAGGCGTCTATTTACAATACTGTTGTGGCAAGCACCGTGACGGCGACAACAGCGGTGGACCATTGTTTGTGCCTATCCTCAGCTGCCAATGAAAGTTTTTTAAATGCCAAACAAAGTGGCAGCTTGCAGGTTGGAAAAAAAAACTGGGGACGGGCAGTTCTTATCACCACCAATTGGGTGACTTCTTTCTCCACACGTTGCTGAAATACAAATTACATAATGATCGGTGGGGACCCAAGGTGTATTGCGAAAAGAATTATAGTACAACGAAAAGTCATTTACTCCTCGAGAAAGACCTTCCCCTTATGTCTAAACAATCCCTTGTTTCAACACCGCCTCGTGCACTTGGGAACAGAAAGGCCGAAAGAGAGGCTCACGGCGCCGCAAGTTGGGAAATCGGAACCGGAAGGATGTTGCCACAGTCCGACGCCCAAAATGGATTTGCCAATAATTAGTCCTTACCAAGTTCTGTTCCTGGTTCGTTCACCCTCAACAAGCATGGCGCCGCCGTCGTCGTCATCGTCAACAGCGGCGACAACGTCTGTTCAAGTCGGTGGGTGCCCAAAACATTGCCCTCTAGCCGTTCTCTGGAATGATTTTTTTTTTACAGCACTTCGTATACGCCCGACGACAGCACAGGACGCTACTTCCATACCCGCCCGTTTCCAACGTACTATAATTCATGCAGCAGGACCCACATCTGTAACTGTAGAAGCCAGCACGGCAGCACCGTCAGCGGCTGGTGCTGCAACGACAGCAGGAACCGTCGCTGCTCCTGGCAAGAAACAAGTCTTCGCTTTCGATCAAGTTCATCCCCCTTCGATCACCCAACATGCACTCTTTACATCAACCGCTGAACCCCTCGTTGCACGATTCATCGAGGGCTTTAACTGTACTATATTGGCCTATGGCCAGACTAGCAGTGGCAAGACATACACTATGACCGGAATCGACCTAGATGCGGACCCGTCGAATTCGAATAATGGCATGGGCATCATCCCTAGAGCCGTGTCTACCATCTTTTCACGTGCAAGAAAACTGAAGGAAGAGCGCGGTGGCGCTTGGAGCTACAGCATCAAAGGCTCTTTCGTAGAACTTTACAACGAGGATCTCATTGACCTTTTAAGTATAGATGACACGTCTGGGGGCCGACGGGAGGTTCAGATCAGAGAGGATAAAGATGGACACATTATTTGGGGCGGTCTTCGCGAAGTGCAAGTGAAGAACGCGGGAGAGGTCATGAAGTAAGTGACGCGCTGACATTATCACCTTCGTTCATTTACTGACGCGTCGTTAAGCCTTATCCGCCAAGGCACGTCTATTAGACGGACGAATGAAACTGATATGAACGCGCAATCGTCTCGCTCACACGCTATATTCTCCTTGACCTTGACCCAGAAAAAATACACTGGGTCAGGCACCGGACTCCCTACCCGTTCTTCTTCTCCACTTCCTCCAGGCGGTCGCTCTCCATCACGCCTCGCACGACCAGGGTCTATGATGCAGCAGCCTTCCAGTGGCAGGGTCTCTTCGCCGACTTTCGGACGACCCTCGACGCCTAGCTTTGCTTCTGGGATCGGAAGAGGCGGACTGAGACCAGCCAGCGCCATGGCTTTGCGTCCACCTGAGAGGCGGGATAGTGTTAATGCAGATGGTGGTGATGAACCTGGAGAGTGGACTACAGTGGTTTCAAAATTTCATTTTGTTGATCTGGCCGGGTCCGAACGGGTCAGTACTTTTAAAAAACTTTTTAATTCTGCAAACTCTAAGACTGACTGATTGGTTCACGCTTGGCACAGCTCAAACGCACGGCGGCGGCTGGAGAGCGCATCAAGGAGGGTATCTCCATAAACAGCGGTCTTCTCGCCTTGGGCAATGTCATTTCAGCCCTCGGCGACCCTTCTCGTGCCAAATCACACATGGCAATGCACATTCCCTACCGGGACTCAAAACTGACGCGACTTCTACAAGACTCCCTAGGAGGCAACGCTCATACCCTCATGATAGCGTGTGTCAGCCCCGCAGAGTGGAACGCGGGTGAGACGGTGAACACACTCAAGTATGCCAATCGCGCCAGGAACATCAAGAATCGTGCTGTAGTGAACGAGAAGGAGGACGGATGGGATGATGTTGAGTGGCTGCAAGGGACTGTTTTACGGCTGCGGAGGGACTTGAAATTGATCAGGGAAGGTGGTGGAGGTGGGAACGGGACCATTCATGAGGCACCCGAAGAACTGCAAGGAGCAGGGAAGAAGGTGCTTGCGCAGATGACGGACTTGCAAAACAATTATGAAGATCTGCGGGAGAAATTCGTCGAGCGCACAGAGGAGCTGACGCGGCTTCGGAGGGAACTTGGCGTCAAGCAGCGTGGATCGAGTGGAGGTGCATTGGCTGGGACAGCCAAGTACGAGGAGATTGTGGGTCCTGTTATCGAGGAGTATGAGAAGACAATCGGTGCCATGGAAGCTGAGCTCAGTCTGAACCGCGCTGCACTCCGCCATACGAACGAGATGGTGGAGGAAAAAGAAGAGGAATTGGCTGTTATCATAGAGAGACATTCGGCGACCGAGTTGTACGTCGAAGATCTCAGGGCGAGAGTGTCCAAGTTGACCGAAAGGGAGGCTTCGACTGAGGTGAGTGTTTTGTTTTGTCTTTATACTGGGTGAAATTTTGACTTTGGGCAGGCTTATGTCCGGGACCTCGAAGAGAAGATCAAATCGTACGATGAGACCTCAATCACTTCAACTGAGTCCATGACGGATCTCAAGCGTGAAGTTGCACGATTCAAGGACACCGAATCATACTCGAGCAAATATATTGCTGACCTAGAAACTCGCCTTGCACGTGCCGACGAATCAGTTATTGCGCTCCAGCAAACAGTCGAAAAGCTTGAGAAAGAGAGCGACCGCAGAAGAGAAGAAGTAGAGGTGCTGCAAACTCGTTTAGAGCATCTCAAGTCCGATGGTTCAAGCTGGAGAACTGACTTGGAGCAGAGAGAGCGAAAAGTCAAGGAGCTGGAGGTGAAAATGGCAGAGTGGGAACGCAAGAGGAAGGAGGCTGGCGAGGAAAGATTGCGTTTAGGAAGCGTAGTGGGTGAAGTTGCGTCGGCTCGCAAGAGCTTAGAGAGCTTGGCTACCGAAGCCAGTTCCAATGGCTTCTCCACCCCAGTCTCCGGAACTTCTACACCGAATAAGGTTGATCTATCCCTTGAAAGCAAGCTGGTGGCTCTTCAGCAAACTCACACTGCCACGCTGGCAGACTTGTCCTCGGTCACCTCCAAATATCGCGATGCTCTTCACGAGATCTCTGATCTGGCTGCCCAAATCCAAGAAGCGAAACTCAGCAATCCAGCGGCGCCTTCTCCCTTGACTCCTACCTTCCCATCGCATGATATGCAAGGTCTCAGCAGGCGGCTGACAAGTGGAAGGTCGAGAGAAGGCAGTGAATCACAGGTGAACGGTCAAGGCCGACGCCTTTTTTACAGAGCGGCCTCTACAGATTCGCTCCACTCGAGGTCGCTCTCGCAATCGCAATCGCTGTCGCAGGAGCTATCTTCGGCACGATCGCGCAAAGCTTCTACTTCAAGTCACGGGACTAACAGCTCGATGTCGCATTCCCCTTCTTCCCGGTCTAAGCCGAATCTCTCCATCTCCCTTTCAGCCACTCCAATCAACCCTAATGAACGCTCTGTCACTAGCTTGGAGAAAGAGATCATGCGTTTGCAAGAAGTCCTGCATCAGCGCGAAGCGGAGATTACTATACTCGAAGGCACTTTGAAGGAGAAAGAGAGGACGCCTTCCTCATCACCTCTGCCTATGACGGCGGAGGAGCGTCTGGAGGGTGATGTCGATGTTGACTCTCACCTCTCGCCTAAGACAATGAACAAATTTGACGAGATTCGAAGAAGCATGGCACTCCCCAATGGCCACGCTGAGCCGAAAGACGAGTCGATCCCTGACTCTGACGCCTCTTTGCAAAGGCTTAATGAACTGATGCTGTAGGTTTTCGTTTTCGTTTTGCTTTGAAACTTATTCATCGGAGTACAGGTCTATGGCTCAGAAAGAATCTCAGCATCGTGAAGTGGTTGACGAATTGACCACCCAGTTGTCTCAAGTTCAGCGACAGCACGATGAGCTAACGGCGTTATCGCGAGACCAGGTATGTCTTATTTGTCATTTCGTTTGCTTCGTGTGACTCATTTGTTGGAGGCCCTCAATATGTCGACTGAGCTCGAAGCGCTTCGCAGCAAGCATGATGATGACATTGTCAAACTTGAACAAGTTCAGCAGCGGGAGGCCGAGTTGGCCGAGGCTCTCACGAAGGCTGAGGTTGATCACGCTGCCGATGTCGAAGGACTTCGAGCAGAGCATGAAAAGGCAATGCTTGCCAAAGAGGCTGAAATGGACGAACTCCTCGCTCGCACAAAAGAGGAGCACGGAGTGGCTATCACTGCTCTCAACGAGCAGCTCTCCCAAGCATCTACAGCCCTTGAAAAAGCTCATCAGGAACATACTGAAGCATTCGGCAAACTAGCAACCGAACACGAGGAAGAATTGCAGCGTCGCCTTCGGGAGGCTAGCGACGTTCTCGAGCGCACAGTTAAGGAGCACGAGGACATATTGAAGCAGGTCAAAGTAGAGCACGACGAGACGCTCAAACAGAAGACCGAGGAAGCATCTGCCGCTCTTCAACACACAGAAGAAGAATACTACAACCTCCTCGCGAAGCTTCGTAGCGACCATTCCGAGGCTCTGGAGAAGCAGAAGACTGATGCAGCTGCCACTCTTGAACGTTTGCGTGAAGAGCACGCTGGCGAACTCCGAATGGCCGAGATCGCCCGAGAAGGCTCTCTTACAGAATCACAGTCCTCCCAGGCTGCTGCTTTGAAAGACCTCCAAGATGAGCACGCGGCAGCCATCGCCAGAAAGGAGACCTCCTTCACTGAAGACATCGAGAACCTCAGAGCCGAGCATGCACGCATGCTTGCGACCAAAGATGAAGACCACAGGTCGAAGCGCGATAGCCTCAAAGCAGAGCATGCGTCGACCTTGGCTAGACTGAGGCACGAATCAGAGCTCGAAATAGAGCGCTTGACTGCGGCTTTGAAAAAGAGCCAAGACGACGCCACAATGACTTTTGCGAAGGCAAAAGAAGAGCATGAGGCCACGGTACAGGCGCTGCACGAGAAACATGCCTCGGTCGTCCAGGAGGTGGAGCAGAGCCACCAGACCGAACTTATTAAGCTGAGGTCCATCCACGACGATGCTATGAGCAACACAGATGCCAAAGCTGAGCAAGAACGCACATCACTCCTGCAGTCACACACAGAGGAGATGGTGAAGCTTAAGGCCGATTACCAAGCGGCTATCGCAGAGGCTACTGCGAATTTAGTCGCCACTCAGGAACAACACCGGCAGGATCTGGAAGAGTCTAGGACACAGAGGGAGCATCTCGTTACTCAACACAAAGATACCCTTGCTCGTTCTTTGGCTGAACTTGAACGACAGCACTTAACAGAACGCGAGGTGCTCGCCAAGGATCACGATTTACGCGTACAGCAGCTTGAGGATCACAGGGCGGCGGCAGATGAATCCAAGGCGCAGAGCGACAAACTTCTTGTAGAGGAACGGGCACAATCAGCTACTGCGTTTGCTGCTTTAGAAAAGGAACATTCTGCCGAACGCGACGTCCTGCATGGGAATCATGACCAGCTTGCACAGAAATTCGCCAGTTATAAGTCAGCGGCTGAGGAGGTCGCAGCTGGGCATGAGCTCGCACTCAGGACTCATGAAAAAACGCTGAATGACAAAACAAACAGCATCGCCAAGATGGAGCAACAATTGTCGGGTGCGCAAAGCGAACGAGCCGATCTTCAATCCGAAGTAGCCAAGCTTCGAGCAGAGCTGAAGACAACGCGCGCCGATAAGGCCAAGCTCACGCAGGAAGTTTCGAAACGCGAAGCACTCGCCGGAGAACTAGATAGACATCGATCCGTCTTGGCCGAGGTTCAAGAGAATTTACAGAGGATCCGGGACGAGAAGGATTCCATTCAAACACAGAAGGCCAAGCAGGAAACAATGGTTCGCGACCTTCAAGCTCAACTTGCACGTCAATCATCCACTCCCAGCGCCCCAACTACCGTCGATCGCAACCTCTCCTATACTCGTGCCAATGGTCTTCCACCAATGAAACTTCCGCCACCCACTCCTCCACCGTCCGCTCCCCCACCACCGGCTCCAAGAAATGGCGACTCTATATCCTCGCAATCATCAGTTGTCAGATCATCTACAACGTCATCAAGGGAATCACAGCTTGACTCTCCTGCTACGCCATCTACGTCTATCGCCCATTCATTGACGAATGGTCAAATTAGCACGTCTCCCACTGATGCCAAAGTATCTGCTCAGCTTGAGCAGCAAGCGAAGCATATCGAGGAGCAGGACGCGATGATCAAAACGCTCAATAAGCAATTGTCGCATTGTGAAACGGACCTTCAAGCACATATGGATCTTGTCAGTACATTGGAGACATCACTAGGTGACTCCGAAAAGAACCGTATGTGAAATTTTATCATTTTCGATTTGACTACCTTACTCACTGCTTTGGTTTGTCCATGCCAGTCCGCAAAGCACGAATGCATGCCACAGAGCTTGCTCGGGAACGAGACACGCTCACCAGCCAAATTGAAAGTCTACGAAGCGAACTTCAAGGAGCAAAAAGAGAGACCGACATTGTGCGGCGGTCAATTGCTGAAGAGAAGCAGACCCTGGAACAGAGACTTGACGAAGAGCGCAAAGCCAAGGAACGAGCACGGCAGCAATTGGATACGCGAATGGAAGAGCTCCAGAAGCGCAAGTCCAAGTTTGCATGCCTATGATATCCTCCTTCTCTGTTATCGAGTTGGGCCGTCCACTTTTCGGCCACCTTACACCCTACCCTCCTTATCATTTCTCTGTAACCAACGCCGTGTATGGTTCATTCGCATTATTTCGCCTTCATCTGTGCTATTTTCACGGTCATTTCTCGTCGAGTTTTCGAGTTACTGTATGTTGCTTTGAACCACGAGATACCCTTCAGTTCCGGCTAGTTACCTTCATATGATTTCGTATATCTCATCTTTTCACCTGTATTCGACAGCAATGCGGGCTACATATGCATGTTCTCTCCTACGGTAATACTATATATACTCGGATCATGGAACGCTCGCACTTCTCCCAATCTTAGTGATGTGCCTTCCGGAAGTTGCTTAGGCTGGCCACCAACTACAAAGAGGGCGGTCTGGAAGGCAATAATATAATATTAATACTGATAACACCGCGGGTGAGTTAGCGCTCGGGGAAAATAGGTAGCTCCTGCATGCTTCCGGCGCGAATGTATGCGTACGAGAGTGTATCAGCTGCGATATACAGTATATCAACGTTTTTTGTGCTAAGATTCCATTCCATCGAAAAATATCAGAGGTACGCGCCACATGACCTCACATGACTTCAATTTTTTCAAATATTCGATCACCATAAGTAGTGCGGTGCACCGTCTCTTTGGTTCTGCTACTTTGCAAAATTGTTGCAGGTTAACCATGTAGGTGTATAGTAGAGGTTGCTGCGTCAAGTCAAACGAATGACGCACAGACCACCACCTTGAAAAATTTGGACTCAGTGCCGTTACTCCTTGGTTACTCCACACATTCCGCACTCATAAATACTGAAAACGGCGTGACATATATTGAAAAATTCGATTTATATCGCAGCTGATACACTCTACTAAGTAACAAATATTACGAACCTCTGTGAAAATCTTGTCGGATGTTCTCCTGATTTTGTCAATGACTTATTCTCAGAGTGCGGCCGAGAACTGGTTAGCCTATTAGCGTCAAAACCCGCCGGCCCGGCGCCCGAACGGGCATTGGGCTGCGCCATTTACTTAGAATTATGTATTGTAACACCACGATTTCTCGTTCACTTACGACCATCATCCTCAATGGCTTTTGGTCTCATTTCGCGCTCTCTACCTATTATTTCCCGTACCGCAGTCCGCTCATGCGTTATTCAAACAAGATTTTATAGCTCGCCTAATAAGAAGACTTTACCATCATTGTCGATGGAAGGTAAGGTGAACAATATTCGCTTTATCACTGAAGGATATCATTTATAAACATTGACCCTCTTGACCAGGTGTGCATGGTCACTGGTGCCGCGCGAGGCCTTGGTAACGAATTTTGTCGTGCATTCATTCAATCGTATGGCTATCCTGCTCGCGACACGTGAAACTATAACTGATAATGGCGTACAGGGGATGCACCTCATTAGCCATCGTTGACCTAAAAGAGCAGGAGGCCGTGGATGCTGCAGAAGCTTTGGTTGCTGAATCGTGCGGTCAGTAGTATTACGATTATCTTCTGGACTTTATTGAAGAATGTTGTTAAGTCAACAGTAACATGAAACCTGAAGACTTCAATATCATTGGACTGGAATGTGATGTATCTTCGGAACGTTCAGTCCAAAAAGCGTACCAACAGATAATGGACACCTTTGGAAGAATAGACTCCGTTGTTGCTTCTGCTGGTACGGCCGCTGATCCTCCCATCAGACTTCATTTGGACTCAGTGTTTACTACTAGGTATCGTCGAGAACTACTCTGCCTTCGAGTGAGGCAGCCATCTGAACAGGCATTAAGCTGCTCCCTCTGATACAATGTCCTTCAGTTATCCTTTCGATCGTATAAGGCGGTTATATGATATCAATGTGCATGGAGCTTTCTTCACAGCGAGGGAAGCGGCACGGAACATGATACCCAATGGAGGAGGAAGTATTATTTTCATCGCCAGCATGAGTGCTAACGTGCGTCTGCGCTCTGTCGATCTATGTATCCATTGACGCATGCCATTAATACTTTTACAGATCGTCAACATTCCCCAGGTGCGTGATTCTTCGTTCCAATGCATCCGAAATGACTTCTCACCTTTTCGGACATAGCCACAAACGCCGTATAATGCTTCGAAAGCCGGTGAGTGCTCTATTGTTTCACGATCCAAGATCGCGCGGCTTAAAAATCTGTGCTCGTGTAGCTGTCAAACATATGGCTTCGAGCTTGGCAGTGGAGTGGGCAAAGAAGAATGTACGGGTGAATGTGATCAGGTGTGACAGTCACGCCACCGTGAAGTGTGCTATAGCTAAACTTTCTTTTTGCCGTCAGCCCCGGTTACATGTTAACCAAGCTCACGAAAACTATTCTGGCACATGATCCGGAGTTGAAGGTTTGTTCTGATGCTGCTGAATTTTGAGGTGCATTACTTACATCGCTGATATTCTTTGCAGAAAACATGGGAGAGTCTCACGCCGATGGGCAAAGTATGTTATACCGTCGTCGTTAATCGTTATATGCTGAATTCGTGCTCATAGATGGGTGAACCCGAAGACTTATCCGTTCGTATCCAACTATGTCTCTGTCTGTGATAATTCACTCAACGTGACTTCCAGGGTGCGATTGTCTTCCTCGCCAGTGACGCCTCGCGGTTTATTACCGGGAGCGAGATCCGCGTCGATGGGGGGTACTGCGTCATCTAAGCGGCAATATACTTTTGTCAATATCAGACAAACCTGCAACATTATAGAGCTAGCTATCTCAAGGTCGATGTGTCATTAGACTCACGGTCAGGACTGTATTGAATATGGTATTCGTGGAAGTGCATGATTTGCTTACCGGAGTCATTCTAATTTATTATGTAAATGATGAGCTTTGGATCTGGTGGATCTCGGAGTGACACTTCAAATTCCCAAAATGGACAGACTCGTCGATCCCGAGCAGACGATGAGATTGAGTTGTCAGGATCGGTTCATCTTGCGCTCGCACACTCATGTCCACCCCTCTGAACCAGAAAATCCAATCGTCATTCGAGTTCACTAAACGAAAAAAATATGCAGACCTTTTAATTGCAGAACTTGCGGAGGCAATCATCCTAGTTCTCTCTTTGGAATGTCGGGTTTTGTTTTGTGGAGCCGGCGTCACGGAACTGCTTGGTTGGAGAGACGAGGATCTCGTTGACGGAGACTTGATCGAACTCATCAATGGTGAGTGGATATATGTTCTAATGTGCCAAGTTAACAAATCGACGAAGAGGAGGACCGATCGAATTTTCGAACCAGCTTCGATGAATCAGTGCGAACGAGGAACGAGCTCCTTTGTTATGTTCGTTTAAAGCGCAAAAGTCACTTCTCTGCTGCAGCGGACCACGATCCAAACCCAAGGGAGGTTCTATTTGAGCTCAAAGGTCACCCCCATTTCATCACAGACCAAGATGGATTCAAATGTTTCTTCGCCGTTGCGAAACCCTACCCAAGCCGCAACACTGCAATGTTGGTCTGAAATACTTGTTTTTAAGCTCTTAAGTCTGACTGCTCTTTTAAGGTTAAATGCATTTTTGGAACTCAAGATGGAGAACGAGCGTCTCCAGCAACGTTTGTCAGAACTGCGCAAACGAGCCCCTCAATTACCTTCTACCTCCTCCAGCTCCACCATAGCTTCTAGCTACGGACCCACATCTATGCAAACCTCCCGGCCATATCCTGCGCCGATTATCATTCCCAATCGAGCCCCTGGAGAGATGGCGCAGCCGTATTACCCCACGTCCGCTACCAGCGTTGGCGGGTACAGCAGTATGATGCCTGGTTCTGTCAACAGAGATTTTGACGGTTCTAATGTCACGCCGTACGCGCACGCATTCAATCCTGTGATGGATGAGGATTTATCCGAAGACGGCACCAGGAAGAAGAAGGCACGGATATTTCTCTATGTATCCCTCTCATCCCTGACAACTTATTATTCAGCTCAAAAAATCGCATGCTGATGAACAGTATGTTTGTTTTACGTGTGGTCGTACTGACTCTCCCGAATGGCGAAAGGTAAGCTATCTATCATATGTGTTGCAGTCTACTTGAACCTAATTATCGTGACAGGGTCCCCATGGCCCGAAGACACTCTGTAACGCCTGCGGGCTGCGGTGGGCCAAGCAGCAGCGTAAAGCAGACGATGGAAACGACGCGACCGGCAATGGTGATTCCCACACTCAGGCTCGAGCGTCGTCCAGCGCCGTTGCAACTTAACATCACCTTGCTCTTGTTTTATACTACGGGTAGTTTTTAAACTTTTGACGGTCTAGAAACTCTCACTCTCTATACACGGCCTCGTAGACACAAACAGGCTTTTCGTTTTGTAATAAATATTATAGGACACAAGAGCGCATTGCATTGTACATACGTAATATTCCAGATGTTTTATACGAGACATTAGCAAATTCGGTCTCGCGAAATTTGGATAAATAATACCCGTTGTGCAGAAATCGTTCGCAGATAGTCCACTTGCTTACTTCTACCTGTAGAGCGGCGTGCTTGTGATGTTACATGGCGAATCGGGCCTATTCAAAACCGCTTGAATCCATCCCACTACACTGTCAAGGAAACCGAGGTCCAAGTATCGGATCTAGTCTTCAGAGAGGGATCTCTAACGCCTCGACAAAATGCTCGACTTGCTTCTCTGCTACAAGACGTAAGTGAAACAAATGCGGTGGAGACGTCAAGTTCATTGCTAATCTTTACGAGCGTGACAGCCACGGCCTCTTCGAAGGGAGACTGTACATTCCTAGTGCAGGAGCGACTTACTTTGTCGCACCGTTTCTGTCGTTGCTCTTGAACCTCCCTGTATCGCAGTGCCCTGTGTTAGTTTCTATAATGATCTAGGTAAGGTCATGATCCAGGTAAGGAAAGAAGGGTGAATTTGCCCGGTAGGCGTCTTAGTGTACTGTGAAGTTTTGAAGATGACAGATATGATTCGTTTCGAGGCGTTATTGTGTACTTCGGAACATCTATGCGGACTCACTTTCGAATAGTAAACGAGGGGGTTAGTCTAGTCGATTGTCGGATAGTTACAGGTATCTTGAACCGACCGACCGATCAGCTTATGTCCCTGTGCCCACAGTAAATGTGATGATGATACCGAGTCTCAATCCTTCCGGGTACTGCGTGGACGCATTTAAATGGCTGCCCGACTTCCCAGAAGTCAGTACGTTCCCATTTCGCAATAAGTAGGTTCAAGTGGTTTGCGACAGTGTCGGAAAACACACGGGTCCCATGATGAGCCAACACATTCGATGGCTGTCAAATCGAGTACGGGGACCGCCGCAGAGAAGACTGCGCAGGAAAGCAGTCGAGGTGCACTGCCACCACTCGCAGTCCGCAACTTGCAGTAGTAGACTGCTGGTCCTCTGCACATCAATTAAGAATCAACATGGCCACACCAGAGGAATATCAGATCGCCAGTGTCCCCATCACATCCCATACATTTAATGCCGACCGCAGCCGTCAGTCTATTTTATTTTCAATTTCTTCTGATTTTTCTGATATTCTGGTCCCAGAACTCGCCGTAAGCTTAAACTCGAACGATGCGCAAATCATGTCCCGTCAGGGGCAGGAGTGGAAAGTTACCGAAACTCTGTCCGAGGTACTTGGTTTCAATACGGCCTCTTAGATAACCAAGTAGCTGACACCTTGCGTCCAGCACGATAAACTCATCACGGCCATCGATTGGGCTCCCAACTCAAACCGCATCGTCACAGCATCTCAAGACAGGAACGCTTACGTCTGGCAGCAAACCACTGACCCACATACCGGCAGAACAGTTTGGAAACCTACATTGGTGCTACTCAGGATCAACAGGGCTGCTACGCATGTCAAGTGGAGCCCATTGGAGGACAAATTCGCAGTTGGCAGTGGCGCTAGGTAATATTCTAACCGTCTATCTTAAGCTTCTCGACACTGACTTGTTCAGAGCAATCGCCATTTGTTCCTTTGATCCTGAGAACGACTGGTGGGTGTCGAGGCTATTGAAGAAACCTATCAGGTCAACCGTCCTTTCGGTTGATTGGCACCCAAACAACGTCCTTCTCGCTGCTGGAAGTGCAGACATGAAAGCCCGCGTGTTCTCGGCGTACATCAAGGATGTCGACAAGAGGTATGTTAGAATATATCTGGCTAGCTCGCCGGATACTGATTGGACCAAGACCTGCTGCTACCGTCTGGGGGGAGAAACTCCCGTTTAACACCATTTGTGGAGAATATACTAGCCCTGCTGGTGGGTGGGTTCATGCTGTTGGCTTCTCTCCGTCCGGAAACGTTCTTGCGTTTGCTAGTGAGTAATGTTTCGTTGATCTGCGCACAAGTCGCTTATAATTTATAGGCCACGATAGTTCCGTCAGCATTGTCTACCCCGGAGGTCCAACGATAATCAACGTCAGGATGGCTTCGCTCCCTTATGTCAGTCTGATATGGACTGCAGAAGATTCTCTCGTAGCTGCAGGTCATGATTGCCAACCCATAGTATTTTCCGGATCCGAGGCGGGCTGGCAAGTAATCGGCAGCCTCGATGACACGACCGCTCCCAAATCTTCAGGTGGTGCTTCCAGATTCGGAGCGTCAGGTGTAGGACGACTGAACAGTGCAGCATTCAACACATTCCGCAACGCCGACTCGCGCGGCCAGAGTTCGCCCGTCAGTGGCCAGACCTCCACTGGCACCGAGTTGATGACTGTACACCAGAACACGATCACCAACGTCAGGCCATATCAATCACAGGGAGGGAGCGTGACGAAAGTCAGTACTTCTGGCGTTGACGGGAAGTTGGTAATATGGAATGTTAGCAATGTTTCTGGCGGAGGTGGTTTGGTTCCTCGACTCTCTGGTATGAATATCAAGTAACGGAATGATACGAGTAGTGTATTACAGTACATGTAGCGTGTATAAATCAATTTCGAGGTGTTATGTCTGTTGTCGTATCTGCGTAGCGGTCTGACGGATCTGCAGCTGGTTGTTCGTTGATGACACCCCATACAGATGCCTTGAACTAGAACAAAAGTTGAAAAATCGATCAGTGACTCATAACATCATCCATACCAGTGTCAGAACAAGGCCCATCTTCCTCTCCAACACTCTAAGACACGCCAAAAGGTTCTCATCTGGAGCCTCGCTCAATTTGCGCGTCTGGGCTGTCATCTACGCGTTCATCCTGTCAATCATTATTTCGGCCGAGAATCAACGCCAACACGGACCTCTTTGACATGCTGTGAAAGCTTTGCATACTCCCAAAGCACATCTGCTTCCAAGGGAGACAAATTCGGGTGCATTTCATACGGATTTGTCTCGAATATGGAGTCGGCACTGGTGGCCGTGGCGGTCATGGTTCAATATAAGGTACCAACTTTCCAAATTCATCATTCTGGCGCTTGCTCGCTCACTCTCTGGAAATCTGACGTCTGACTGCGGTCTTCGTCCCGGTACTGCGTCAGCAAATTCAATAGCTGTGTCTCCGTAGCCTTTATGACTGCTTCTCCTGGTCACCCCTGCCCTCATCGATGGCATCACCACCTTTGACAGACAGCGCTTGATCTTCATAGGCCTGATGTGCCCCCCCAAGACCCGATATCAGCATTGATATCAAAGCTTGTTCCGGCTGAAAACAATCATGGATACTGACAAGTCCATGGTATGTATGTATGTGCATAACCGCGTGCCGCAGTACATAATGACTCCACGCGACATTTTGATTAGAACAACACTCCATTTCAGACACATAATTTATGTACCCCTGTTGGCTTGTCTGAATTACCTGTGTTTTGTCCTATAGGGTGTGGATTTCGGCCTTTTTGTGGGATCTATCATCTACCCTCTTGCATACATGACGGCATTGTGCCACCGTGACAATTCACCTGCTTGGCGCCAACCCGGCGCCGGAAAAATATCAGACGGTGCTTCATTCCTTCTGCATACCAGTTTTACGTGTCTCTTTTGTGTAGACCCTAAATTTGCATCTGTCGTGCCTTCGTACAGCTTCGGGTGTAACATCTACAGGACAAGAATGCAAGGCTGGATGGCGTCTCCGGCTGCCGACAGTCAAAGTAATAATGTGGCCAGCGTCGAGATCACATCTCTCCGGCAATGCGCTTTTAAGATTAAATTGATCCGCCGTTATGACCGCGATCGTACTCGCTGTATGATGATTGCCTTGGCGAATTGTAATATTTTGTGACAGCCAGATTTGGTCACAGCTGCCTTATCGGAAAAGCTTCTTACTTCCGGTCCCAGACAGGTCACACCAGGTTGGCGCAAAGACAATAAGGATTCAAATCGGGCGACCGATTCAACAATTGGTCTCTTGCTTGAGCGCGATCATGCACCGCCGATTTCCAAGGACCCATGTACCTGCGCTTCCATCAAAGGGGTTCAGTGTGTCGGGCAAAGTTAAAGGCCATGCGTCCCAGGTTTGAATCTTATCCCCCTTCGTCTTGCCCGCTCACAAAACAAAAACAAAACCGCGATTTTCCACTTTTCTTATTAGTACTCCCTCCCGTCGGGCCTCACCTACTTTTTTCGGGTGACATCGCTGCTACCCGAATCATAATTCAGATGTTGCTAGACAATAGTCTTGGGACATCTGACCGAGATATAAGCCCGGACGTTAATACTCCCTCGCTTGAGAGCCGTGGTAGCTCGCTTGGGGAATCCATGCTCTCCTCTGCCTGCTCACCTATGTTCCCTGACGATTCACCCCCTGCGCCTGCCTTTATTCCTCGTCACTTTCCTCCTCCTGCATTAGCAGGCGTCCCGGTTGACTACATCGTCCACAAGCTTCATCAATTGGCTCCAAAATATTGGGACAAGCCGGACACAGCGGATTGCACAATTAGTAAGATATTTTTGTTTACCCTGTTACTCTTGCTCATGTCAGCAGTTGTCCCAATTCCTCACCCCGTAGGGGTGGCTAGGCGAGCTCCAGACATGCCTCTCTTCACGCCGGAACTACCATTCCCAGGACCGTCAAACAAGCAAGATCCTGGTGGCTTTGGCCGAAGAGCATCAGAGCCGGTACTGTCTGCCGTCCCGCGTGTGTCGTTCAAGGTTCGTCGCTGCAGATTATATACATTGTCCTTCATATTGCTCATGCCAGTCCGACCAGCTTCATGTGGATTACCTGTCCGCCCAGTCCACTTTCTTCAGAGGGCTTTTCGCCGGCGCAAAACCTCTTGATCTTCTTGATGCTGCACCAGTAGAATCAAGCCAGGAGCGTCATTCAACTCCTCGCAAAGGGCTTCCTTTCAATGTACCTGCTAATCGTCTACCACGCTTTCTTCCTTCTTCCCCAACACAACCTACGCTCTTTCTACCTGTGCCGGATCCCACTTCATTCCACATTCTCGTCCATTGGATGTATTTTGGACGTACTGAATACATCGAAGATTGTCTCAACCGGGGCATTATTCAGTCACCTGGAATCGCCAAAAACGTTGCGTACCTGGGTTTGCCAGATGATATCATCGGTAAATTTCTTCGTCGCTGGGAGCGCGGCTGGAAGAAATCCCACTTGCCTCCTTCTCCTCCCTATGACGACGACTCGGAGTCTTCGGATGGAGAAGAGTGTTCGTACCCGAGCGATGAGGACGAGGACGTGGATGTGGATATGGACGAGCCGCCAAGAGGAAGGACAGCGATAACGCGTCATCTTTCACATACATGCAAGCCGCAGACACTTCGAGCATGCAGCAGCACTTAACAGTCATTTTACCACCACAATCATTTCACCACCACAACACCATAGGACATTTGGCGTCCACACAATATCTTTATTTCGTGCTAATTGCTCTCTGCTGTGCAATAACGCTTTCCATTCGATTTTGTGAGCTCCTTCTGCTCCTTGTGTGTGCCGGATGGTGACTGATTGTTCGCTAGCTCTTGCCGGTATCCAGGATGCCTTGGCTTTCTTTATTCTCGACCACATTGCGCTAGACCGTCAATCTGTACGTCTACCACGAACTGACAGTGTCATTTCTGTGTTGTAACGATAGCTGGAATGTACCTGTACAAACTTTAAACCAACTAAGTGCATAGAATTCCTGTGGACAAACCTTGTCTGTATTTTCGGATATTCCTAAAGGCGAAATTTGGACCCTGCAGGGGTACGTAGATAAATGTAAAAAGAACGGACGTGGGAGCCGGACTGGCACCAGTTGCGTATGTTTGCAATTCGGGAGCCCAAGAACAAAAGACAGTATCCGCTAACTCTTTAAGTCCGTTTTGAGGTGTCATTGATCCATAGGCACCGAGATGGTTTTGAAAATTCTAGAAGGGGTCAACACAGTTCAAGATCTCGCTCACCTTATCCTTGGCCCTCGGAACTGATAAGCAACGGAAATAGACAAAAGCAAGCGGAGCGGGAAGTAAATTGAGAATCTTGATAAATCTGGCCTAGTACGTCGCATTTGAGCGCAATATATCTGTTCAGGAACTCTGAAACTTGTTTATTGTCATGATATCAGGCACCGCGGTCTCCGAGCAACATTCGGCACTTTCCTCAGGGAAAGAAAACTCGAATCTACCAGATTCTGCAAAACGGCAAAAGTGGTCAGCAATCAGATATGTGGGATCACAGAAGACTCAGCGTAAAAGCGTGATCTGTGAGTTATTCTGAAGAAGTTAGCGTTGTCCATCATTGTTTCTCGATTTAAAATCAACAAAGGGTGAGAATGAGCCTTTGTCCACAACTATATCAACTCTGCCACCTGTCCCTGCGAGCTTGAGTATGGTTTCCTGCAGCCTCTTGGTTGGTGTCTAACAATATTACCGTCGAACGAAAACCAAATGAATGATATTGGCATACCGGCGTGAAATCCAGCATACATCGTGCATAGTGTGCAGGGAAGTATCTGTTGCCCAACAGTCGATGCACGGACCATATCAGTCTCGTCGTATCGGCTATGCAGCGTAAGTAAGTCCACTCTGACTGAGCTGGTCTGCCACCTATAGATTCGCCCGTAGATGTTGCAGTATATCACCCGCTCAGAACGTGTTCATATTTAGTCGGCAGCAACAGATGATGTCTGCAGGCGCTTCGTGCGGGTATAGAACGATGGTTAATGCTTGGCGGGTCCAAGGATCAGATGGGCTCGGCTGAGCCCAGATATTTCCAGTCCTTGCAACATCTCGCGATCGAGGATGTGTACGCGCGTAGAAAGTCATCCAAGTAAAAACCAAGACAGTGAACATCAAAGAGGTGGTGAAAGGGCGGTGCTGCGAACACGAGTGATTTAAATAGTGCAAAGAGCGTAATGTTTTAATCGGCAGCAGAGGGCTGCCACAGGCGGCGTCTTGGTCAATTGTTTTGCGACTGGTGAGGGGCCCAAAGCGTCCTGTTTAATTATGTTGAGGCGAAGGCAAAAACAATTGGGTAGTCAGGGCCAAGCTGCCACCATCAAACAGCCAATGTCCAGCCACCTAGTCATTCTATAGAGTGTATGCGTTCTGACCTACATGAGGCCATAGAGTCGTCAGAGTCACCGTTCCTGACTCGGATATTTGCGGAGGCAGTAGCCAAATCCAACCGGCGTCTTTTATCATGGTGACCATGAGCACCTCTGAGTCTCCTGTCGTCAGTATAGCCAGTACCTCACCGCAAGACTGGAAATACATTTCAGAGGGCGCTGCAAATATCGTCTTTTCGTACAATGGAGACCCACACCGCGATCCTTATTTCAATGGAAAGGTATTACGCCTGCGCAAATCTGCTTCCACTGTTAGTCCAGAAATCCAAGGTTTTCCGCCGATCGATCGACTGGACGACTGTGACGAACCCGATGACCCCATTATAGAGTTCCAGCATAAAATTATACAACGACTGATTCCGTCTGAATATCTGCCTCGTTTAGCATCAATCCGCGTGGAAGCATCATGGCTTCAGGATCTGGCTAAGTTATGCGACTCAGACCGCCCTTCTCACCGGCGGCAGAAGGATGGTATTGACTCAACGAGAACAAAAGCCGTTCTTGCCACTGACTTGGTCGGGGGCGATGCCCTCGCCGTAGAAATAAAGGTGAGCAGTGTAGTGGTTTGCATCGTTTGTTATATCAGCTTATTCCGCTTTCTTAGCCGAAATGGGCTTTTCTACCTTCTCCGACTCATCTCTCGACTTCTACCTTTCCGATTAAAACGAAGACCTGCAGATTCTGCATGCACACACATTATAGGTCCCAGAATGATCATTCTATCCCGATCTGCTACTGTCCTCTGGATCTCTTCTCGGGAGATGAAAGTCGTATCGATAAGGCTCTCCGTGACTTATGGGCCGGCTGGATAGACAGCAACGGAACTATGAATAATATTCGGATCTTCGCACACGGCAAGATGCTCAAGCCAACCGAGGTTCGTGCGATTAGTATTCACCGCTGATTTCTTACTAATCTGGATTGTCTTCAGCCTTCTATTGACTTGCGCGCTTTATGTGATGTGCTCATCCCCACAGTGCGCTCTCTACTTGTTCATACTCCTGTTCTTCGCACTTTGGCCATACTCCAACGCAGTCTGGATGTTCTCGATATCGAGGGACTGTCCAACCTGTGGGCTCTTTCTCATATACAGTCGCCATCTGAATCGCCGGCTGCGTGCGTGCCTCCTATTGGCTCGACTTCCACCGATCCCACCATCTCGGAATGGACCAATTTTATCGACACGTATCTGTCTTCTCATAATACTCTCGATCACGCCCATCCAGAAACATCAAATTTGCGATATTATCTTCTCGCTTACCTTCTCTCTGCAACATTCAAGGATTGTTCAATCATGCTTAGGATCAATCCAAGCAATTCAAAAGCAAGCAGTGACCAGGAGACCAATTCAGTTACACTGATCGACTTGGACCCGAAGAGCATTGATAGGTTGACTAGGTGGGAGAAACTTGATAGAGAGATCGTTGAGTCATATATTGGCACCGAGGCGAAGCATTGCGTGGACTGGAAGGATAATACTTAAGCCGGACCTATCATCAGAAGTTGAAAATATCCAGCTGCACGTAAACCGGTCGCTGTAAACCATTTACGCCCAGGTTGACCACTACCCTGACGTACTCGAGGCATATGGCCATGCCCGTAAAAGGCACTTTGGCTCGCTCGTTGTCTTATCTGCTAATCTAGTCCACCTGAAAATATGCCGAGTCGATTCGACCTCGATTGCTAGCGATTCGTCAACATGGATCCTGCTATAGGTACCATGATAATCCCGGCTGCGATTGATGACCCCAAGCACCCGGCTACAAGTACTGTTCACGGGGTGTCACGCGTGATGTTCGTGAACAAAGTCAACAAAATTTTGGCCGTCATAGGTACCAAAAGTGGGCGAAGGAGGTGCGACGGCGGTTATGAAAGCACGGGTCGTAACGGAGTTCAGTGTCGCCGATGTACCATTCTGATATGTCCTTGAACATCCATGGCCGAAAATTTGGTGGACCTGGACGCCGGTCAAACCAGACCATGTTATGTTCTGCCGATCAAATAAAAGGCGCTTGCGCCCAGTTAGGGTCTGAAAAATCAAAGAAATGTTCAAACCCAGCTATGACAATGACATGGAATACTTCAGATGCACAATTCAAAGTCGATTTTGACGCGTGACCGAACCTGGACGTAATAGTACAAATATTCGACGCGGTCTAGCCCTCGCTCGTATCATGAATATGTTCCGAGTCCCCGTACCACAATTGCCTAATCGATTATGGAGGCCCTGTCCGTGGCCTTGGCATATTCCCCCCACGTTCGAGGTTTCCTAGCAAGATGTTGATGACTCTGTTTGAGATCCTTTGCACCATAGTCTGCGACGGATTTTCAAGCTCAGCGGCGAGTGGATGGGCTACTGAAGAACAAACGTACAGCCAAATTCCTCTAGGAGTGGAAGCAATCCAGAACATCCGACGCCACATGGCGAGGCGCGGGGAATGCTTCTATGTATTGTTCAGAAGTGCAGTTGATCGTCTTCCCAGTGACTATGACGAGTATCAGCAAGATCCAAGACACAAGACACCGAATCGGAGAACAGTCCACGTACTTTCAGCGAGTTGCGAAATGGCGATATGAGTTCCCCATAAGTTAAGATCTCCGTGCCTGCGCCGAATGCTGGCGACTCAATGGCTTCGCGGACGAATAAACCAAAATCGTGCACCATGTCGATGACAGGCACAGGTGCATCGCGGTTGAATGGCACGGTGACTACGTAGGACCCGTCGGCTTGTTTGACAAGCTTGAAACTCATTGTGAAATTGTTCGCATAGAAACCAGCTTGCACATTGACGAATGGTATACCAGAATTTCGAGCAAATTCGGTGACTTCCGTTTTTGAGTCGAAAGGATGCGCCAAATTATACTTCCCACCCGAAATTTTGGTAACGGATTCAAGCCCCAACCACACGAGAAGATTGACACCAACTGTGAACAAGGAGGTACGTGGCTAGAAGTTGAATATCCATATTTGGCGACTGAAGTAGTTCTGACTAAGGATGCGCCACACACACCGGGAATACCAAAATCTAAAGACCCTTTATAGCAAATTTTGTAGGCAATCACAATATATTTTGTACAAATAGTCACCTTGCTTCACAAGTTCACTGGAACCTCGTAATTGTGGCGACTGGGACAAAAATCTATATTGACAAACAAAGATGTGGTGGAGTGGCTGTGTCGTCAAAATCCCTTAGCAGTTGGATATTGTTTCTCTTGATCAACTGTCATCACTCGGAACATATGGGATGCCTAGGGGAGGCTAGATATAAGTCACAGATAGGGTGGTTGGAAATTGCAACTGGAAATTGCAACTCAGGCCGCTCAAATGATTGCCCTTGAGCTTTGTGGTCCATGAAACTGTGGAAACTTTGATTAATTCAATGAGCTTTTTTTTCTGATTGTGGAATATATGGTCAAGTTTGCTTTGACCAGTAGGTTGGAGGCCACCATTAGGCAGCCATAATAGTCGTTCTGAAACACTGAATGAGCACCCGCAACCTGAACAAAATGCAAAATCTAGCACATGACCCCTTTTGTTTGCCCCTGTTTAATGTCCCCTTTGGGGTGACATACGAAAAAATTGGAACGATACAGAGAAGGGTATTAATGTATGTCCGGAAGATTTCGCCATGATTCCCGGAGTGGTCGATCACTCCATTTGTGGAAATTTTCCTTTTTTGGATATTTTGATATTTTGACCCGGTCAGTGTCCGGGTCAAATTTAGTGTAAGCTCTTCACTCACTTATTGTTTAGAGTAACGCATCGTTTGACCTGGTCAGTGTCTGGGTCAAATTTAGTGTGAGCTATCGTCCCATAGTCTTTTTAGTATATTAACGCCTGACATACGAACAGATGACTGTCTTGCTCTTGTCGAGGTACGCAGAAATAGAACTTCTTATGCTTTATATACACATGTCAGACTGAACATAATACCAAATACTGGAGCGGAGATTCCTAATATGTATATGTGGATTGGTGTAGCGCACTGTGGCTGTGTTACCGCATGAATTGTAGCTGCTGCTCACAACATATCCATTTCGCGAACTCCACTTTGTCCTTCTCTCTTACCTAGTATTTACTTCATTATGCCTACTGCTATTGACAAACATTTAGACACCATCAACACCGCTTTTACTAGTTTGATCCCAGCCTTGGCCGAAGCTAGCCCCAACACCCGTAAATCGGGTGAGACGCGTCTTCGTCAGATCACTGCCAGAATCCCCAATCTTGCTGCCCATCAGGCCCAACATGCTCCATCCGCATCAGCCGCGCCTACACCCACTGCTAGATCCACCAACAACCGCGTCAATTCTCTCTCTCCCAGTGAAAAAAGATTGATACTGGTCATCAAAAGAGCGCAGAAGGCCATCAGCTTTGTTGCAAAGGATCCTATCAGCCCTGGAGAGCTTTTCACCATGCTTAGTTGTCCTTTTGAAGGCACTCATCAAGACAGTGAGGATGCAGCATTCATATGCATCTTCAAGGGGTATGAGTCACAATCTCTAGATGAATGGGTGAGCCTACCATTCCTAGTCTCGCATATAGTCGCCTCCGGACGCCCTTTTGCTCCCAGTGCGTGACTTTGGGATTATTAGCGCATGAAAAAATATCTTGTGCCTCGCTCTGCCAGGACTCGGCCGACCAAGATTCTATGACCAGCATAGATGACCGGCTGATAAATAGATTTCAGGTATTTGTTTCTTCTCTCCTACCCAGTCTTGGATGCTCATCGCCATGACCTCAGTCCATGCTAGAGTCTGAAGCCAACCACTCAGGTACCACATTCATTGCCACTTTGTTGTATCAGATTGAGACCATCAAATTTGCCGTCGACTGGGAGAAGCAGGGATCTGGCGCCGGAGGGAAGAATTGGAAATCGAAATGGTATACAACGGTGTTTCAGCTCACACATGCTAATGCCTTTGACAACCTGACTCCTTTGGAGAAAGAGGAAAAGATGTCTGATATGGCTCCGCAGTACGCTAAGTGGGTTCGCGATAACGAGGATGCGGTCACGGCTTGAAATCGGCTGGTCACCATGTATGCCAAAGTGAGCAGCTTTTATGTCAAAATTGCGTCGATGTAACCCTCATTGTTGGAACATAGTTTGGTCCCTGCATTCTTTTAGATCCCATCTGGGATGCCCGCCTGAAGCGCTCGAAAACTTTTGCGTTGGTCCTTGATTACCTCACCAAACACATCCCCCCAATTGACGAGGAACGCCGTGACGACTATGATGAGAATGCCACCTGCCTTACACCGCTTCAAGAACACATCGAGGATACCATCAAAGAAATCGCCTGCGTTCTGGCCGGTGACTCCGCTGGCGCACTCTCCGAGTATTTGGACCAATTCTTTGTTGATCATCCTTGCTCTGTTTGACCGGCCGCGAGTTAGAAATTGACAG
>KN833007.1:408503-472151 GCA_000827315.1 Piloderma croceum F 1598 | reverse complement strand
GGTGGTTGAAGTCAATTAGACAAAGACATCAGGTGAGCATAGAAAGAGGATCAAGAGTGAACCCAGGTTAATCCCTGGGGATGTCTTGAAGTGAGACCATATGTCACAATCTGTTGTAGATGAGATGAATAATATTGAAGAAGAGTTGGATCATATGGATGTTAATGATGAACATAACTGGATGGATTTCTGAATGCACTGACTACTTTGAATAACCAGCACGAGAGATGCGACTTCCCGATCTGGCGACCACTTGCCATTTTTGGCAATGTGCTCCTGTATCCTCTGAAGAGCATTGTAATTGCCATTGCTCCACAACAGGTCCACAGTCCACTCTCAAGTGGTGTCATTTGGGAAGATATATATATTACTCAATTTATGGGCCCCCTAAACACTGTCCACTATATCACATTTTCGGTTCGTAAGTGGCTGTGCACATTTATCTTTTTTTCTCGCTCTGAAGGGGACAGCAGTCCTTCCTCAAAAGGGACCCCACATGGCCTCCCACATGGCAACCATGTGAGCAAAACACGAGCAAACATGCGAGCACGCACATGAGCCGATCGGCACAGCAAAACCCTCCTTCCCTCCTTCCTTTTAGATGATCATTATATTATAGGCAGGTACACTTATTCTGCATCTGATGATATATTCCAAGACTGAGGCACATGCCCAACTCTGGCTGACCTTGTGGAATTGTCTAACACTGCCGTCTTTTATAAATGTTGACACAACCGGCAATGCTTCACCAGTCCGTCATCAATGTTCCACACTCCCTGTTCTGACCCAGGTTATCAGTCGAAACATGTCTTCCGCATCTCTTCATTCATTCCCAGAATTAAACACATGGCCAATTTTGGTTGAAAATGGCCAATAGCCACCGTCCTTTATAAAGGCTGACACCCCAGGTGAACTTTCATCAGTCTTGCACTAACGGCGCAGACCTCACGCCTCTGATACACATGATCATCTGTTACAAGTGAGTACATTTCTTCTGAATCCGTTCGCACATTCCCATACTGAGGCATGTACGTAATTCTTGCTGACCTTGTGGAAATCGCAAACACTACCGTCCTTTATAATGGTTGAAACTTCCAGTGACTTTTCGTCACCCTTTCACCAATGGCACAGACCTGTGCCTCCGATATACGTGATCACCGCATTACAAGTAGGTAGATTTCTTTCACGGCTGCTCATGCATTCCCAGACTGAGGTGTATGCCCAATTCTGGGTGTGTTTGTGGAAATCGCAAACACTACCGTCCTTTATAATGGTTGAAACTTCCAGTGACTTTTTGTCACCCTTTCACCAATGGCACAGACCCATGCCTCCAATACACATGATCACCGCATTACAAGTAGGTAGATTTCTTCCGCAGCTGCTCATACATTCCCAGACTGAGGTGTATGCCCAATTCTGGGTGCATTTGTGGAAATCGCAAACACTACCATCCTTTATCTAACGTTACCGGACCATATATCAGAATTAGACTTATTATTTAAATTAAATATATTTTAAACCCTTATAAGGCTATCTCAGAGTCTCACTGAAAACCCGATGACGGTATTTCAAGCTAACTAGCTTGCCGTAACCCCCCCAATACGGCAAGCTAATTAGCTCCGGGTTACGTGAGGTTGAGGTGGCTAATGCATATGCAAACAAGTTATGTCCACCGCGGTCTGCCGTGGTCTAAGACGAATGGTACACGTACTATGAAATCAGCCACTAAATGACCGATGTACACTGGAAGCTCGACCCTTGTAGTTTAAGGGCACACAACGAGGCGGGTACAGAGGCTTTCATCCCTGTACCTATTGATTTTATCCTCGGAGTCCTCCAGTCTGATCTTTCCACCTACATGGCTCAATTCTGTCATACATAATTGCAGGAAGTATATATAAAAAGTCCTTAGTTGTCACAATCGGTCGGAACGTAAAACCCATGTTTGGAACGATGAATAATATACGTATTGGTTCGCAGTCGCAGACCTTGAGTGCAATTCTGGAAGTAATCTGTTATTAGTTTTGGGAATAGAACAACAAAAGCGGTATACTGGAACTGCATGCTAACAGTAATACGTATCGGACACAGAACTTCTCGGAATGCTCACAGCTTCGAGCAGTGGACTGGAAATTAATGTCATCATCGAAAATGGCTGCTTCGAGATAGCAGGTTACAACGCACCTAGTAGTACGGAACGCCCAAGGGAACGTGCACGAAGGTCTCAGGCAAGCTCCAGAACTGCATTTTGTCCGGGTTCAGCACATTGCCCGTTCGCTTGATGAACCTGTCCCGGATCTCGACATCTAAGGGCATCTCCTTGAAACGAAGGCTCAAATTGGCGACGTCATTGCTACGCCTCGTCATGAAGGCGTGGACATGATTTCCATCCTTATCATACCAGTCTGCGTTGAAAATTGAATGTCAGCAACTACGGGGATAGAGGAAAATGCGACGCACACTGTGGCCACGGGAACAGAGTTTTCAGATCACCACGTCGCGGCTGTGCGCCTCGCCAGCTCATAAAATTCATCCAAGCATCGTCAACGGTGAACTCTGGCTCTCCAGGCTCAGGCCCCCAGCCCTGCGCCTTGAGAAAACGGACGAGCTCGTCCTGCTCAATAATGTATCCCGCGAAAATCCTGACCATGCTACGTGCAAACAGATGTGAGTCCGACGCGAAGAGGCTATATCTGTGACTATACAAACCTCTCTGCTATAAGATCGCTTGCTGTCGTTAAACTCGTGGACGTGGTTGTTGACGTGAATAGGCAATGAATAGGCTCAACAACCGCAAACAAACGATCAACCGCGTCGGACATATGTTTACCCAATTTGGACCCGCCACCCGCATCCACAACAGTAAGTTATTGTTTTTTCCTCTTCTGAGCCTTCTCTGACTGCTTTCAATGGTCGGAGTATTAATCTTATTGCCTATAGATGGTTGATTTCGATCCGGATGACGACAACATTCCTCAGAAACTTCGGAATCGCTTTGCAAGCTGGGACACCGAGGTCCCTAGGCTTCAGTATTCGCAGTATGGACCAATGGACAAATACTTAAACCTCAAGTTCCCGGACGCAATGGTGAAGCCCCAGGGCCTCATGCGTCCAATCATGTCAGAACGTGAAGTGGAGATCGAGGTGGGGGACGACGGCCTTGATGATGTTGGTAACGTAAGTATCGATTCCACGGGTGCGTTGTCTTAAAACATGCGTGCTCTCCATTCATTAACCACACCTTGCAGGACAATATGTCTCTAAACAGGACCAGAAGCGCTATCCCGATTTCATTGTGGCAAGCTATTACGAGGACGAGGAGAAGCATGACAAAATCCGCCTCATACTCGAGATCGGCTCCCTCCAAAAGAGAGAAGCCGCGTCGCAAAACGCCAAGAACGAAATCCAAAAGCAATTGCACGATTACATGGTTTTACTGGGCGACGAGGGTGAGCGATGGGCAACGAACGTGCTTGGCGTGGGTATCCTTGGCACCGAGGTGTGTTTCAGTCGCCCACGCAGGAGTAAGCAGAATGGGTGGATTACCTTTACCAATGCTTCTAAGTGGTACAACTTGTACGATGGCACATTTGTCAAGGAAATTGACAAAGTGGCTGAGATGTGCAGGAAGGATGAAGACTAGCGAGTAGGATGTGCAAATGTATTTGTACCCGGGATGGCATGCCGCGAACCTCACTGAAAACAAATAAATGAATTGCATTTACATAAAACAGAAGTTATACAGTGTAAGAAGCTCAAAATAGGCATCTCGAAGTGCTACACGCGGAAGTCGAATAGCGGCTTCAATTCTCAAAATATTTTGCTTAAAATTAGCACACAATGATCCTCTTGAGGTCTAGTATACTGTCATATTTTTCAAAATTTTATTTGGTGAGATTTGAAAATGTGAGCTTTGAGATTTGAAATAGCACAGCCACATTATCACTTATTGACTTATCCCACGCCATCCGCGGCTGATATAGGTCTGCCAAGTGGCTAAAATGAGTTATTTAGCCTATATGCAAGTTCCTAATGCGGCAGATAGTGCTGAAATTTAGTTGAAATTTCGAAAATCCCGTCAAATTTGAAACATTGCACAGCCACCGCCCCTCTAAAAAAATAAATTAGAGGTGTTGGACGATATATGTACTTCCCTTCTGGAATATATTTGACAGGCCTCCAAACTCAAAGGGGAGGGCTCGGCACAAGCGCTGCTTTTGTGCTGCCTACACTATAGTATGAGGAAGTAAATACGCGATCCACAAGGTTTGAAGAGGAGGCGAGGCTACATGCACTTGAGACGGAATGGTCCACCATTCCGGGGACAAATAATTACGAGCGGCAGCGGAAGCCCTAGATTCGAAGACGATTGATAAAATAATTGGAGACACGATGGATAGGTGGGATGGTATGCATGTGCGTATGAAGAGAATGTACAGATGGATGAATGAGCACGGCGAGGGCAATTGAATTAGTTGTAGTACAATAAGGAGCACGGCATTAGGAAAAGAATGGAAAAACGAACAGAAAAAACATAAACGCAACTCCTCGTTGCCCCCTACGTGCGTCTTGGTAGCCTCGAGTATCAACAAACAGGCGTCATTATCCCCCCCGTAACAACAACTTCAGTCCCAACCCTAAGCAGCACCTCCAACTGGCCCGCTGCAATACCAGCGGGAGCGATAGCAGAAGGTGCAGGAGCGACTACGTTGATTCGGTTGTCCTCAAGGGCGGAGGTGGACGATGCGAGAATAGCGGCTGCGCTATCGAGTACGGAAGGTACACTTTGGTCGAGTTGCTTTGTTTGTTTCGAGCGAGGGGTGCGGTGTGGGTTTGGAAGGTGGTGTGAAGGGGAGCAGGATATGGGTTCAATGTCACATTCGAAGATGGCGGAGGAGGACGAATGGCTGTCATATAATGAACACAGAGAGAAAAAGACAGAGAATGGATAGACTCACACGAAAGTGGGGCTGATGGGAATGGAGTCAGGAGGCCTGGAACTCAGTCTAGCATCACCGCTGAGCTTGCATACTAGCCTCACCCGTAGTACCTTCGTCTCAATTCTTGCCACGGTGTCGTCAGATGATAGGTTTACCTAGGCAGGCTTGATTACTCACCAAAAACTGTCTAAAAGCGTCAAAGCACTGCAATATGATGCGCCTGTTGACCAAGGGCTTCATACCATCGTTTGCCAACCGCTCGGGGAATGGAACGGGAGGAACGAGTTTTGTGACGGTGGTAACTTGGGTTGGATACTGCGAAGTCGCAAGAGATATGAGAAGTTCATCGGTGACAGGTATCTTATAGAACGTCGGCGCGGTTCCGATCATAGTAATACCCGCAAATGTTCTAGATGGGAGCTTTGGTAATCCAGCTGCTTTGCGAGCTCTGTTGTTTTCGTAAAAAGCTGCTATCGCCTCTGCAATAAGCTGCGGTTCAGGGTCGTCCCTGGACAGGTGGCGCTTAGTACGTGTTACAGGTAAGTAAATCTTCGCCACGGAAAGGTATGGTCTACGCACCTTATCCTCTTGGACAAGTAGCAGATACTTCGCACCTGTACCTGAGCGTTCCATAACGCAAACATCTGTTTTAGCATCCACACGCTGTCCACACATTTCGAATCCCATCTCCTTCCGTAAGTGTATGACTCGGCGGCCTTCATCGTAGCGCATCATCTTGAGAACAAAGGCAGCGAAGTCATCAACAAGAGACTCCTCGCCTGGAGGGATGATCATGGCATCCTCCATGTAAGCAAAGAAGTCCATGTCGGCCTTGTGTAAAGGGCCAGCAGGTTCTTCCAAATTGTCGAGGATAACCGGAGACAATGTGAGCTGAGGTAAGATAGCGTTGCCAAAGAAGGTTTGTGCATTTACGTCGATGACTTCGATGTTGAAGGCGATGAGTTCGTTCATCCCCCAGCTGCTACCAGATTTTGCGGATCGTACCAAGTTAGCCATGATGAATTCTGAGGCCTGGGTAGGTAACGACAAGGATAGCACTTGAAGCAAACTTGAAGCGTCTACTTACTGTTTCCGTAATTTTAAATCTCCGCACCCACTACGTCCGACTCACTGACATCATCTTTGTTGCTTTACATAAATGAACTCATGGATTCTCCTGGGATGATCCTTGTTATCATAAGCATCTTTTGAACATACGAGTGACCACGCAAGTCCGAAAATGACGAGAGTAACTCAACTTCGCATCATCACTTACGCCCATGGCGCGGTCTCACTCGTCGGTCTCGCGATGTTTGTCAGTCCTTCCTCAATGTTGGGACAACAGCGAATCGTCGCGTGCATGCAATTTTCTAGTTGGAATATGAGTGTGTAATTTCGTGGGCGGACTCCGAAGTGTGATGCGCTTGTCCATGGTAAATCATGCTCAACGAGGCGCAGCAGATGGTGACCAAAGGTGGGCAGCTCAGCCGCGTCTATGTTCGGCGCACCTCTCTCTGACTTTGCAGGTATGAACATTGGTTAGGATTCCTTCGTCAATTAGCACGACGCTGCGCGCTACATTTCAAGTTCCGACGGTTGCGAAAACCAACTTTTTTTAACGATATTTCTGCAGGATCGGATCTTCGGTCTCAGCAATAATTATATATCATAGGCCCGATACTGCTCAAAAAAATGTCGGGCATACACGTTCGTTGTTCTTTTGTTTTGAATATTCTACTTTAACATGGGCACATCAACTACTAGCTACCTGTGGACGGGATAACATACCACTTTACCCATGAACTCGCCTGTCTCCTCGCGATTCAAGTTCGATACCATATTGTCTTCCAGGTGGATAATTTTCATATTGTTGGATTATATCCCATGCCACATTTTATATGTTAACAGCATCCCAAGTTTCTGCGTCAACCTAAAGTTCAAAGCTTGGTTCCGCAAGATGCATTCTTCCATACTAACTTGCTCGAGTTCAACAATAGATCGCTCCTGGTCTTTGGACTTCCGTTCCTCAATCCAAGTAAGCAAATGATTTGCATCATATCTTGTTTATGCACGGCTGACATAGGTTTTCCTCGCCAAAATTTTATCTCCTGCAGTCTGTTTCCTTGCTCAATCTTCAAATGGGAAAATTTGAATTTTCCGACCCACAAAACTTTGTGGGTCGTGACCAGTACGTAATACGTGTTTGCTACGCAACCTTTTCCTGCAGCTACCGCTTGTTTGTATGCAGGTCCCTTTTCTCTTCTCGTCCACAATACCCTATCTCGCTCGATCACTCCAACCGGTCATTTCCCGTCCAATTGACAGCGCAAAGTAAGTAATATGCCTATTGTCTATCTTTATTATGCGCTGAATCTCAATAACATAGTATTCCCCGCCCACAGAACTTACGTGGATCACTTGTAGGTGATTTATTCCTTCTACTCAGTTTCGCGCTCAGCTAATGTCAATTTCCTTCCGGATTCATTGTTCTATTTCTATCCATCTCCCGCTTATTTCTCGGTGTCGGTGACAGACCGTTTGCCGGTCTTCGGACTTTTGATCCTCGCTCCAGTAAGTCAACTATGTGCCTTATGTTTTCACAGCTTTTGTGCATATCTAATGTATTCTTGTCGATCATTACCGGTCTTTGAACTTACATAGATCACGAACGCTAAGTAATATGTTTATTCTATGCCGTTATTGTACATGCCTGACAGAGGAGATACGTTTGTTGAGTGATGCTGCAGGGCGAGGCTCTTGACCCGGTCGCGACAGCAGACAAAAGGGATAACTTAGACCGCAAGTTCATTTTTCTTGAGCTGACGTGGATGGTAAAGTACAGCATCGACCACCATTCCACGTAGTACGGACTCGTATGCAGACAGGGTGGCCCTACCCGTCACCAGAACGGATTGCTGTAAGCACAGGATGTTGACAGGATGTGCCTCCCCGCGAATAGGACAGATTTACTTGTGGACATGACAAATCACTGTAATTCCGAGCCCATAGAGGGGTAAGCTGCGCATCGGAACTAGACCCGTGTTCTGGAAAGTAGAATACTAGTTGTAAGTTACTATATAATTGAACACGTGTTTGCAAGACCTTTGCCTCGCGGCGGCACAAACCTAATACAAAGGCTTTGCTTGCGAAGAGCGTAAATACTCCTTAATATTCGTCTGCTTGTCCCAAGCAAGTCCCAAGCTCACATACTTATGTCAACATCATCGGAAAGTGTTGCAGTGCTCGGGGTCTTGCTAGACCCCGCGCTGTCATGTGGTGAATATGTCGAACCTGGGCAGACTGTGCACGAAACAGTCAAGAGCCTCTCGTCAACTCTCGTCAACCAGGTGGACAAGGACTTTACGCCGGAGACAACTGATCTGCCTTCGGCTACCCAGGTATTCTTAGGTGAGATCAACTCATTTGTTGACTTCAAAGTCCTGATGTTGAATGCATTGTCACCAGAGTCGAATTTAACCGACGCATCACAGTCAACTTTTCCTCCCTTGGCAACCGCGAATCCGACAAAAACGTATCTTGTGATGTTTGGCATGCCGAACACATGGTCATATATCGGAGAGGTTTCGAAACGAAACAAAGAGAATGTGGTGGCGAGTATGGCGAATCGTCACTCGATGATGACGAGAGGAGCAGAAAGTTGGCTGGCGGGTCGAAAAAACAAAATGGTGAGTAAATCCTGCTTGTAGCTAGCGGGCCTTTCCGGGGCACTCACTGCACTACCCGTAACAGTGCCTCCGAAGCCAGATGGAAAAGGACGACGTATCAACGTCACCCTACAAACTGCCATTGCTGCTGCACATGATGGTGCAATCGAATTACTGCGACAAGAATTACTAGGGAGGATAGATGGTCAAGCGGACGACATCAGGGCACTCCAATCATCGAATACCAAGCTGTTGGAGAAAGTGAACGAGCTCACATCGTCAAATGCCGAACTCAAGTCGTCAAATTCTGTGTTCTCAACTACTCTACAACGCGTAAGCCGTCAAATTTCGGCTTTATGTCTATGGTTTAATCCATCCACTCCTCTGTAGCATACTAAGACACTCCACGCTCTCAAACGCCGCATCGTCCTTGACGACGCTCGCAACAAAATTGCTCATGACTACAGTTTTACCTTTGATGAACTTCGGCCACGGCACTCCGACATTGGCCCTTTGGTACAGCGAATTCGCTCTAAGCTTAACGCAGAGGACTCAAGTTTACTTTCAAATGACGCGCTGACAATGATTTTTTATAGTTCAGAGAATTCGGTGAGAGATGGTGGAAACAAGGCAGCACATGAAGTTCCCCTTTCGGATTGTATTGACTCAGTGCTAGAGGCAACATTGACGGAAGCGCGCAGAGCTTTATTGGGGAAGATATACTGTTTTGCTCATGGGAAAGAACCTGATTTTGAAACTACCACAGCCTAGCCGATAGTTGTATGACATTGTCTGTTCTCAAAGCACTGCTTGTATGTAGGACGAGCATAATACACCTAAATTCTAGCTAGAAAATTTGATCCGTTTCCTATGCAAATAGTAGGTAGGCCTGGAAAACCACCAATCTTCGGGTGCGATGAGCAGAATGCCAAGTTGAAGAGACCGCCTGAGACTGAATGTTATTCGGCCTTTCCTGGCAGGATATATGCTCCAAACCCGCACACTAATTAATGTGTACGGCTGTTCGAACACCCCTCGTGTAACCGTCACCTGTCCCAGAACCAGTAACATTCCGTTTTGGTTCACCCTCGCCTATCATGTCCTGCCATAGTACTGTGCAAAGACGCTTTCGAGAGCACACTCTTTGTCGAAATGGCTGACCGGCGCGAAAGCTGTGTACTGCTGAGTTGTGTTTTGTAAGTTGGCTAGGGCAAACACCAGTGATGGGTAAGACGGCTGAGATGGCCTTGCTTGTGAGCTAGTCGTCGAACAATAGGGAGTGGTGACGTGTAGGACAATTAAAAGTTAGTAATGCCGTTTGCTCTGGAAGTTTGCGGCGACTTACCAGATAAATATTGCTAGGGCTCTTTGATTGCGGTAAGCGTGCATAAGGATGCCAAGTACTAGATTCATTTGCCTTCGAAACTAAATCCAGAAGAAACCCTTCTGACGTGAGCAAACAAATTAATTATCATGGAAGAGAAAGCTGACCTGGCATTCGTAATTCATCAACAACCATTACCAATCCCGCCGATCATACGCAGCCTCGTCTCTAGGTATAGCGCTGCAAAAGAAGAGTGTACCAGGGGGGAGGGGTTGGGAGATCTGAGTCCACGCAGTCCTCTGATAAATGCAAAAGGGGATTAACGTGATGGTACGGGAGACACAGGATGTCATGCGAGTTGTTAATCGCCTGGTGCATGTGTACAAGATTGTTATGAGTGAGATTGAACACCGGGGCCTAGAGCAGAAGGGAGTCAGATTCAATCGTGAGACATCCTTTCCTCAAAAATGACGCTTTACCTTGAGTAATTTTCTCCTACCATATAAAACCTTCGAAGCAGCTTCAGCTTCCGCGGCCACAGTCAATACCAACTTTGTCCTCTCACTCGCTCTCGCGGCCGTTATTTAGGCTGCAGCTCCACGATCCACCACACAGTCCCCTGACAAAGGCAAAGGGAATTAGTACGGCGGTACAGGATGCCTGCAAGTTGGTAATCACCTTGTGCATGTATACAAGACCGCGACTGGTGACTGGATGTCAGAACTAAAGGAGATAGGTTCAGTCAGAAGAAACCCCACCCTCCAAAATGACACTCTACCTTGAGGTACTTTTCTTCCACCACACAAGATCTTCGAAACGCCTTCAGCACAGCCACGATCAATATCGGCTTCTCTCTCCTGCTCTTTAGCCTTCACCTCCACAGTCCAACAACTAAACCATGAATGACCGATACTCCAGCTCCTACGCCCTTCCCGGCCGACCCTGTCTCCTCACGTGCGCGAAGTAAAGTGAACGATGTATGTCGGGATTTCCTGGATGACTAAGCGGGGAATGCAGATTCCAATTGCGTTGGCTCCCGCTCTCTCTTCGACCGACAACGAGCCCAAGAACAACAGACATTGCTTCTCATTCCTATTCATCATCGTACCCTGGTACCAAACTCTATAACGCCTCTCCCACTCCGTGTATGAGCTTCGTGCAGGGTGCAGCAAACACCACAGATATTTGTCCGATTTTGGACGGCCAGGTGGTGGGAGTTCAGAATAAAAGAGGGGCGAAGGATGTGCATGTTTGTGGGTAAGTGGAGTGGGGCCTAAGGGAGGCATGTGCGAACTACAGTGATGATGGCATTAGCGAAAGAGGAAGTTTGGAAAGGCGGAGGGAGGAACTTGCCCAAAAAGTAACCTAGTATCTCAGAGGGTAAGCTGTGTTGGCGATGCAATGAGGTTAGTATAGTACTGAGCAGAATGAGAGGGTGGTGGGAAGGAGGGGAAGTGAGAGGGGGCTTACCGAAACATACCCTATGACCCTGGATGGATATACACCACAGAACCAGCGGGATGGATACCGACAATAGCGATGAAGGGAAAGCTCAGATTGTAGAAGATAACGAACCAACGAAGAGGAAGACACAAAGAGGGAGACGACAAAGACAATTTGAGCGATCGAAAGCAAGATACGGGGTATACCAGATGTTCCCGCGGGATGGGTAAAGCTCGTCCCATGGCCCAGAAAGTGCGGTTGTCAAAAGGAAGAAGACTCCTGGGGGGTAGCGAAGGAGGGCAATAAAGAATCAACAACAACAGGTCGTGCGGCACGCTGTTGTAAATGGGGGAGGTGGGGATTAGAGCTGGGGTGAATGAGATCCACAACGTCTGCCATCATTTACAGTTGGTACGGCCAGAAACTAAGTACTTCGAAACTCCATGTTTGACAATCTGACAATCGCATCAACGACGATATCGGTTTGTAAATAAGTTATATCATGTTGCATAATATAAGATGGTACAAAATACAGGTCCACGATGATAAATTTGGCATCTGGAACGGTATGTTATGAGATAAGACTGGAGATGGAGACGAAATAAACAGATGAAACGCACCAGGTTCTTTGAGGGATATACCACGCTGGAGGCTGGTTCGCCGCCATAACCCGCTGAACATTTTGTATCATCTCCAGATCCTCCGCCCTTGCCATATCCTCAACAGTCTTATTCGTAGCCACGACAACAGAGACAGCCGCTGCACCACCACCCAGAGGGACAATTGCAATTCTGCGGCAGTCCGGAGGGAGTCGACGTAGGATTGCAGGCAATGCAAGCTCGCGCCTCATGTGGGGTTTCCTGCCAACGCCGACTTGATTGTCCTCAGCCCATTTTAACGCGTCTTTTATTCGCAAAGGGAAAGCAAGCACTCGGAAATAGACGACCGGCCCGTTGATGCTGCGAGCGTTGGCTAAACCAGGTGACTTGGGAAGCATTTCGCGGTTTATAAGAGACAGGCTGGCGTGTGAGTCATTCCTAAAGGAGTGTGAAGGCTAACTTGGACGCTTAACAGGGAGAGGATACGTACATCGTTGTAGGACGCGAAGTTGGGCGATTGACTCGTCATCGTGAGAGTCGCCTTTATCGAACATGCACGTGCACGTGTCAAAGATGACAAAGCCTCAACCCTTCAACTCCAAGCAACTTTGTTCTCTAAATTGGAGGCATACTTGTTCTGTTATCGAAGCGGGTCGCAAATTCACGATTGGTGCCGTATGTTTGCTCCAGAGGTCGTAGTTGTCGCAATTGTATTGTTCTCTGATACCCCCTTTGCTCCTTGTTCCTCATCCGACGGACAAAGCAGATTCCCAGATTACTTTCAGATCTACATATGTGGACTTAGCATGAGAAGTTTCAGTTGTTCCTTCTCTCCCGGAATGGTCACCCCTGCCGTCATCGAAGCATAATAATTTGGGCCAGGGAACATGCTTATGTTTATCTCGAGCACTAATCACGATAGGTTACAATGCCATGCACGGTCCGAGTCGTGCGACGTGTTTTTGTGTGCATTTTGCTTTTACAAGTTTGGTTTGCTTTCAACCGAAGGAGGACAGCAACTTCAAACAAATCCTTTTCTGGAACAAAGAACCATACCAAATGGCGGAAAGCGGCCAACTCTTGTGTCCTTAAACAGCTAGAAGAACACTAGGGAATCTCCTTCGGAACTGTGGGGCATAAATACGTCACATTTCTGGGACACCTCCGTAATCTAACTGCTCAAAGGTACGCAAAATGTCCCACTCTCACTCTGACTTCGAACTTCCAGGATTGTCATCCCGTGGCCTTGCGAGCTGGATTGTCGCAATTTCGTTTGCCTATAGTGGGAAATGGAACTCGCGCAACTTGGAAAATCACTTCCACGCTTTTTGGAACCTAGTGCTCTTAGACCTGGTGGACGATCTCGCACCTGATACTATCGTCATCCCTCAATTCCAGTTCGATATACTCAATGATGCACCCTTGGCACCGAATGATTCTATCGCTACAACTGCTCAAGCACAGGCCAAAGAGATAACGCCAGATTTCGCGATCGCGATATTTCACGTCGTTAGACGGCAAATTTCTGCGACACTGTCGATCCCTCCGGTCTTATTCCCCGCCACATTCGATTCTTGGCATGAGATTAAGCTTAGACGAATGCAAATACCCCTCATTGCAGAACTCAAGCATCCAGCCACACGTCGCGCGAAATCTGGAGAGCTCTTCAGGGAGGCTCTGGAGGCAAAGATGCGTTCGGCACACGCTGACTTGCTCAAGCAGGTCGAACATGCATTTCTGATGCAGCCGGCAGCGGAGAAGATTGTATTACTGGCGTGTTGTGGCGAGTGGTGGTCCTGGATGATTGCCATGAGGGCTGCACACGTCGAGGAGTTCATTCTACCGAGTTTCCTCCAGCCTGAGAGTCCAACGGAATCGGAAATCAATAAGACTCCCCATGACATTCCAGAATCCAGAACCAGGGAATATCTCCCTCGCGAAGGCAAGAAGACCGTCCAAGGAATGTATCATGTCCCATCTCCATCTCCACCTTCCGAATCAGAGAAATTTCCGTACAAGCTGCGACAAAAAGGGTCCAGGAATCCAGAAGGGGATAGAGAATCAAAGGGGGAGAACAATACTAAAAATATGCAGTTCAAACGCTATACAGAACTCGGGGAAGGAGGAATGGAGACTGTGAAACCAAATGTTGAGGATGCCACGCCTGCCGACGACGAGTGGTCCCTGCCCATTCTTTTCGGATCTGAAGCATCCGCGCAGCACTTCTTCCTCATTCACCGCTTACTTGAAGCAGAGTGGGAAGTGCGAGATGCGGAAGATCAGGTGAGTTTGTATTCATATACCCAGATGAGATTCTGAGGTTTTGGGGTCCGATTTCTCGAAGGACGATCCTGCTGGTACACCAGGCGGTAGCAGCGGAGCCGCAACCCCTGACGAAAGGGATGAGGATGATGAAGACGATCTCTATATGTAAATGGGCTGTCAAAACGTGCTACCGTTGACATTTTGTGGGAAATGTGCAAGGCCGTAAGTACTACGAGATTTTCTATCAGTTCGTACCATCAAGTAAATATCAATATGGTACATATGCGGTATGTTGTGGAATTTCAGATATCTGTCAGATGACCGGCTGTTGAACACGTATGTAAATGAGCGAAAATGTCGTACAGACTCAATGGATTGATGCCGAAGCGGTATCGAGACTTACTCCCTCAAAGTGCCGTACTCCACCAACGAAACAGGTAGGGCCCCAGTCCTACTATCAAGACGCACCATAACGTTGGGACCTTATTGAAGGATATGAAAATCAAGTGAATAGAGCCGCTTTGCGAGTTATTCAAAGGTGATTATTATCTTCTTCCTTCATCCGCAGTTCACTCATCAACAATCTATTTACTTTTTCTTTCAGACGAAGTTCGCGCCCTCGGCCACCCTCTCCGCCCCCCTCGTCCAACGGCTCCCCTTCTTCGGCCCAGATCTGGCGATCCGGATCCTAGGCCCCGTCACTCGCGAACAAGTTGAAATTCACGCAGTCGGACATCCAACTGGCGTACGATAGCGCTATAACGATGTGAAATGGATAGGAGATAGGGGTCCTACGAGACTATGGAGTAGAATAAGTAGTACCAAACCTCTTCTGTAACGGCAGGCGAGACACGTGTATCAGGAGCTCGGAGTTCTCCGTCCCATTCCAACTTCACCAGTACTTGTATTGCAGCTGGCGAGCGTATATAAACTCGCGTTCTTTGTGACGCGAGTGGGCGTATGCGAACCACTGTAACACGGGAATAACATAATTTCTTGTCCTCCAATTCGGGATCGATATCGCAGGCAAATTCGGTCGGCATTAGACTAAGGGAGCGTTGAAACAATACATATACTGACTGTGGGCGAGCGGCATGTGGGATATAATCGGCATCAGGTAGAGCGGGTATTAAAACAAAGTACGCACAAGCTGCGGGAAAGTAAAGCATCCGACTTGGTCTGAGTCAGGTGGAGGGAGCATTAAAACAAAGAACTTACAATCAGTAAGCAACGCATACGAGACATGGTCAGTATAAGAAGTGAGATCAGAAACAAAGTACGTACGTCCTAACAATATTTAGCTGGTAAGTCACCGTAAACTTTCAGAGAAAACAGCATTACTAACTGTTAATTCAAAAGGTATATACACAGGCTTGTTATATTCGTCGATCGCCCTGATACGGTCATTGTGCGCGGTTCTACAGCCAATATGGTAATATTCTCAATTGATATGAGGATAGAACGAAAGGTAATAAGGAAAGACAAAAAAAGGTCGCTGTGCTGCCGGAAATGACAGTAATCCTCCAAGGTATATGGCTCATCTGACTAAAAATCAACATCTGTGAGCCCTTCGGTTTCATAGAGTCAAGGAGCCTGTCGAGGATCATCTTGTCCGAGTTTTCGACGAAGTGCTTGTTGGTAGAGTGAGCCGGGTTCCTAAGTTATGAGGTTAGGTTAGGCATGATACAACAGTGAAAGACAGTGGGTGGACGTACAGCGCCGTTGCAGAGGTAAGGGTGGCAAGTGACTTTTCGGAGCTATGCATGCATATGATCAGTAGAACGCTGCGCGCTGAGGATACTGCGAAGCTCACCTTCATGATCATATTTATAAGGCGTGTCTTGCCATCCTTCTTTCTAGTTAGACCTGTGGACGGGATTGAGATCTGGAAACACGCCATGATGGATCATTGAGGTTTACCGTTTACGGCGTCGATATCATTTTCCAACACCGAGCGATGCCATTTCCGCTGCATATCCATCAACCCAACGGAAATGTTGATATCCCTCTCTGTACGACACGTAACACCAATCAGCAACTATCCATAAGATAATAAACGAGGAGCACATACTTGGTAACAAATTCTTCTCTACATCACTCTTCACTCGCATCAACAAAAACAGCCTCAGGATTTTATGCAGCGCCTCAACGACTTCATTATGCAAGAAACTATTGCAATAGGCATAATCCACGAATATCTGAGGCTCAACAGCATGAATAGTTTTTTTGTGAGAGATGAATGAGCAGACGATTTCCGAACGGATAGAGTCAACCTTTTTGATGTGTTCATAGCAGGTGATGCAGACTTCAACGTCTTGTGGGATTAATCGGTTTGCGATGATGTCTGCGCGCTCTTCTTTTGTACCTGTAGAACGACAACGTTCACATCGGGAGTCCACCGTTTGAACCCGGGCGCCCAGTTTTGGAGGGTTGATTTTGGGATGACGATTAGGTTGGGGCCGAGGTGGTGCCTCAGGTATGAGAGGAAGTGAATCGTTTAGAGGGTTTTGCCGAGGCCCTGGAGAGTGGTTAGCTAGAATAAGATGGAATACAAGAGACACGTACCGTCTCGTCGACGAGAAAATGCCATTGAAACCACTGTGGTGCAGAGAGACCATCTAATTGAGGCCATGTGGCTGGTAACCCCTGATTTTACTGTCATTGACTGCAAAGAGGGGTTCAAAGATGGAACCAGCGGAGTAGAAAGGAAGCAACTCACAATTCGGCGATTCCTTGAACACAAACGGCGTCTCACTCCAATCTCCGGCCTTCACAGAGGTTCCTCGTCTTCTTCCTTCCCAAATCTACGATGGCGCGCGGTGTAGTTAATATATCTCCCACCAATCACCCGAAAACCAAAAGCCTAAGGGGACAACACGTACATCGCGTCTCCTGCCTCTCCCTTTGGGCTTCAGGGCAGGCATTTCTGTAGTAAATGATAGGTTGAAGTTGGGTTGATCGAGATAAAGAGAACACTAACTCACCGAGTATACGAGATTAACTAGAATCCACAGATCGGGGAAGACATGCGAACGAACGTTAGGTTCGTGGTGGGCGAAGACCTTATGTAAAACGAGAATAGCGCTCGATCTTGCAGAGGAGAGAGATGAGGAGTGTGGGTAGCCACTAGAACTGGTGGCGGTCGATGACGGGCTCTAAGTTATGACTGATGAAAACGAGAAACAAAAATTCTAAATGAGTCTAACTGTGCACATCTTCAACAACACAACAACATACCTAATGACAAATGGCCTATACATCCAATGACCTTCCTTCATTACAAAGCATAAAATGCCCGCTGGCGGGGCAACAAAGACCGGTTATGTGGGAATCAATCGAGTTGCGATCCAGGGTTTGAACGGGGAAGTGAAGGTACTAGGTTGGATAAATGGTATAGCCAGAAGGACTTATGTGAAGTGCGTCGAGTAAAGAAAGAGGAACTCGGGGGATCAGCGAGCAAGAGGCTCAGTGTGGATTGAGTGTGGACTTGTATTTTTGATCGGGTGTAAATTCGTCGCGCAGTGGCTGTGCAAACTGTAATCTTCACTCCTACCATATCTCATCGAATACAAGGCACGCAACAAACCACGACCATCTCATGTAAGGACCTAGTAATCTACTTTCCAGAACACGGGTCTAGTTCTGATACACAGCTTACTCTTCTTGAGGCTCGGAATTACAGCGATATGTCAGGTCCACAAGTAAATCCATCCTATCCACGGAGAGGTACATCCTGTGCTTACAGAAATCAATTCTAGTGACGAGTAGGGCCGCTCTGTCAGCATGCGGGTCCATGCTAGATGTTTTGTTTAGGTACTGTGATACCGTCCTACCGTCCGATTATCAGACAATCGGATAGTGTACCATAGTGTCACGGTACTTGAGTGCTAGTGTTAAGTGCTGGGAACGTGCTCAGCCCTCTGCGGTTGTCGAGCCCAAATGTCTTGACTTTGTCGAATATCACTCGCTGCGGTTGTGTTCGCACTAAGTATTGGTAAGCCAAGGAAATGAAGTTAGCTTGGCTGCCTATAGGAGCAAGCAAAAAGCAACTCGCCGAGTTTTGACCGATTCCGCCCCGTCTCCACCTCCTTCACATGCCTTGCTTGCTTCCCCTTATACCAATTCATATCTGCGTATTCCTTCTAGAACACCTCCTGTTCCCCACTGCCCAATCTCATCTAACACCACCTGTAAGTGTTTGGTGTTAATCGTCCCGCTCTCGCTGAGATGCCAATTTGCAACGAGAATAAGTTAGCCAGCTCGTTTGATAAAGTGGCTCACAGCAGAACACGCACTAACTTAACGAAGGTAATATATTCTTATACACATTAATTAATCGCTCTAGCCCGTTCTCGTGGATATGCAAGTCCAGAAGATTCGGCGAGAAATTATTGCGGACGAGGATGGTAAGTAAATGGAGTCGTCAATTATGCGCTCGAGTTTGTAGTCGAAATGGAGGGTCAGCTCGATGTCGAGTTGAGCGAGAGGTGTAGGAGATAAAGGTTTATCAATTCGAGGCTGCGGAGATTCAGTTGAGATAGACAGGAGTTCCTACGGCGGGGTAGACACGCACCTATTATTTCCCCCTTCTTCTTCGAAGAGGAGGGCCCAAACTTCCTCCTCCCTCAACAAAATCAAACCAGAACGAGTTCCTTATCACGAAAGAGTCTGAATGAGCAAGTTACCGCTGGGAAAGCGATTACAAAATACGACGATTGGGTTGGCAGGTCAGAATCAGAGGTGGAGTTGAGTCAATTTACAGCAAAAGAGAGACAAGGGAAGCTACGACCAAGCTTAGGGTAAGACAGCCGACTCCGGGGTTGATCGATTGGCTAAAGTAAAAAAATGCTGGGCCAGCAAAAGGCCAGAAACTTGGTTCTCACGATGATGGAGGGACCTGAGTCAAGCCATGTATAACGATCTGTTGAGGTGATAACAACCGGCACCGGGTCGACAGAACCGAAAGCGAAATATACAGTACCACTGCCAGGACGGCTGATGCCCCAAATGGAACATGGGCGCTTAACTGGAAACATGCCTCTGACATGCTCAACACGCGCGCTGGCTGTCGTCAATATCATGGTTTTCGATTTACGTCTCTTCCACTCCGGGTCTAAATAATGCTCACCTTTGAATTAAGGCCTTGAGTCGACATATATGGCATGCCGAGGTCAGCGAGGAAGATAGGTTTGATCGGTCTTGAAAATGATGTTAGCAAGACAGAAGTTGAAAATAAAATGCTATCAACATTTTCGATCAAGGCACACCATTCGTTGTCATGCGTGATCGCAAACTTGGCGCCAGGAAACTGGAGAAACAATTAAAAAAGGAGTGAAACAGCATGACCTGTATGGACTTGTTTCAATAAGTATTCGTTTACGACATCTGCTGGATGGTAGCGCTGACATCTCAATCAGAAAATTGCTAAGCAACACCTAAAAGGATCCCTAACCTGAGACATATCCGTGAGAGCTGTGACGACAAACTCGTCGTGGTCCTCGGCGCCTTGCCCTTCAGAATCAGCTGGGGCATCTCGTCTCCGTGAACAACCCTCGTAGGTGTTGTTGCCTGAAGGATGATTACCTGGGGCAATCTCTCCGTTTCTCTTCACCCTCCTTGGGATTGGCGCTTTATCATTGGCGATATCGGCAAGCCTCCTCTTCCTTTTCCCCACAAAATTATTTTGCATACGCACATTATATCCCAATACAAACACACACTGGTTGTCGGCGATGCTAGGCGGTCTAGGGCCTTCACGGTGATGGCCATCACTGGTCGACTGCCATTCATACGAGCCTGTCAAATTGCCCCCAACTTTGGTAGTAGCATTAAACGAAAGTGATAGGGAACCCTGCTTCGACGTGTTCGAAACTGCGGCAACACCCCATGAGCAAGACTTGGTGTAACCAGTGACCAGTAGCACCGACTCGGACCTGGCGCGATCCAACAATCTCGAAGTCATGTCGTCTGTTAAATTGTCGAGATATTCTGCAATCCTCCGCAGGTCTCGGGAAGTTGCCCCATCAGGTAACACCAGAATTGCGCTATCATCGGCAGAGCAAGTGATGTCGACTCCGGAACCTAGACCGATGGACCCAATTGCCCTGGTGTAACCAACATCAACAGCGTATTGGCAGAAAACGAGATAAATTGTTTTTACGATGTGGATAAATCGGCTTTCAAACTGACTTGGGTCACAGCGCCTCTTTTAACAACAGTCCCAGGAGATCGTACATTGGGCTTAGAGTATTCATAGCCACGATTCCAAACTTGCCATCCACTGGGATCGGTCGCCTCATCGTGAACATTGAAATAGAATTCAAACTGCCCGACACCTGTGATATTGCCAACATCACCGATGCGAACGCCAGATGTGCGATGCATTTCGGAGGCGTCTTCGCTTGGTTCCGGATACCACAAAGGGTATCCTAGCTTCTCTAAGAGAAGAAGTTTCGCGTATATTTCCGATGCGCCGTCGGTGCAAGACATTGTTTATGAAGAGTACGTGTTTATAGTAGTGTTGGCGGAGGTGGTGGTGGAAACACTCAAGGTTTTGGGTCCTCCGATAAGAGTCCGCATAGCCACATCGGCAATATGCGGCCCATACAGCATAGCGTGACTCGTGAGCCATTCGTTGTCATAAATACACGCCCGACCCTAACAGTAATGGTATAATTTACTGGACCGATGCACAGATCCGAAGTTCGGGTCGGGCTAGAAAGTTGGTACTTGGGTATCGGCGCGTCACTATAGGAATAAAAGCCAGTATATCATGTGGAAAGAAGGTAAAATGCTTTAGGTGGGTTCAACTATGATGGCATTACAGCAAGGGATGACGGAAAAGGCAAAACTGTCGCGGCAAGTCACACAATCAGTCACAGGCGTCTAATCAACGAACCACACCACGATGTTCATCGATGATCCAAAACCAATCCCACACTTGTCAACAATGCCAATCTTTGATGGTGCAATACTGGCTGGCAGCATCCTCAATACCAATTACCTCAACTTGATTGGCGGACGAGCGGCTGATCGCATCGACCACGCGATTCATATCATTACTAACATGAGTCAGTTCGAAGGTTGGAGGAAGGTCGAGGATGGGGCTGTTGATGCTGCTGTCACGGTATGTCTTTCATCCACATTTTTCTCTTTGAAGTTTCAATTAGGCGCTTATGTCTTTCTTTACATCAAGGGAGACATGGACCAATCGATCTATCATCCTCGGTAAAGCTCAACCGTACGTCCATCTCCCTACCTCTCCGATTTGTTCCCTTGTCTGATTTATTTCACTCGACGTACAGAACACAATTTTATCTCGAGAATCCCGCAATGGTATTCTCCGGCATAGTAGCATGCGCTACAGGCGTACGTTTTCCATTTTCCATTTCCCATATTTCTTTTATTCCATAACCCCCACCACAATAGGGTGTCATATCCTCCGGCGTGCAATTGTAGTCTTTAATGGTAGTGAGAATAACTGAAGTTGATTGGTTCGTCTGTCATCACCTTTCGCGTGTCTTTGTTAATTCCCGTTGTTACAGTACCTATCAGCATTGACAACATTCGACATTCTCCGCCATTCTCCGCCATTACGCTTCACTACCGGCGACAACTATTGAGGATATCGCGAAGGTAATCGATGATCCATCGAATGGGATGACGCTTGAGTCCAATGCTCACGTTGGGTTTGACGACTATGCTTGGAGTCTTAGGGAGGTGCAAGACATGAGTGGTCATCAACCATGTTTCGCGCTTCACTTGACTGAACCAAAGTTGCCAGAGCCTGAACACCTACGACATCGTTTATCATACACAGGGGACACGGTCTCATGCGCCAACCTAAACGCATCACTTTCACGGATTCTAGTGCCCTGTATTCAGAGCCATCCTCTCCGCCTCGCAAAAAGAAGCGAACTACCCGATCTGGTGATGCTGGCGAGGAGATCCAGGAAGTTCAACAAGGTGTCACGTTGCCGAATCCGCTCTTCTTTCGTATTCATTCCGCCATTGCTGGCGTTTTGCACATGAGCGGGGCAGGTGAAGAAATAGATGCTGCCGTCAAGAGGGCCGGTGGTGCTGGGGCATCTGGAGCCGTTCCAGTTGGAGATGACTTTGAACATATCTTTTTGCGGGAACGTCTGGGTGGACTGCTTGGGACACAATTAACCGTTCGATAGGCTTTGGGATATATCGAATATTAAATGTAATAAATCAAGTGGATACCGTTTAACCGTTATAAAACTACCCGCACATGTGACTCCCTGTGCCACACGTACGTACGTGATTGAAGAAAAATTCATCATGCGATATAATGGTATTATCTTTATAAGTAGGTCCTAAATTGTGGTTGGATCATTGTTAGGATACGTGGTTCTTTGATGTAGTCGAAGCTCTGGGTAACAGTCGCGCCATCGCGATCACTTCGCGGCAGTTTACGAGCCATGCTCAACCTCGCAGACTTTCCGCAGATAAATACGATAAAGGTGCGAACGCAAAATTGAGATCCCGTGTGAGCCACGGCGTGTAAAGACAGTCGGCTACGAATGAGTCAAGCAGGATTTGAACCGTTCTCGAAGCGAAAGTCGTTTATTTGTGTTTGCAATGAATCCTCTGAGTCACGGAATGAGTCAGATGTTCCCGCCAGCTTGGCTTCAATGAATAGCTCTATCTTAGAGAAATCCATCTTAGCGTCACCATTGCGAACATTATCGTGCGCGTAAATCCGGCGCGAGATTATCACGCTGGATGTCCGGATTGGCGTGTGTACAGGCGAACACCAACTCAGGAGTGAATGCTATCGCCTCAGTCATCTATTAAATATTGATGAAGCACAGTAGGTACCGAAACAAGGACTATGGCTTACGAATGGAGAGTACATATTAAGCTCTTTTGTTGGCACTCGCAACATTTGCAAAAGCCCCCTTCGAGTTGGGACACTTTGGACTGTCAGTGCCCAGAAATATCAGGAGGAATTCGTCCAAAATTGTTTGAGTGACATCGGGCCTAAGAACAGACCACTTTCCCCCTGAGCGAGACGATGATTAGCAGAATCTCTGTTAAGTGTTTTAGAGGTATACTAGCTGAGATTGCCAGATGCCTTGTTCGATATGAGTATACTGGCCAAGTACTGGACATTTTTGGTGGCAGAGTTAGTGGCCGGCTTAGGGAGAGCAAGTAAAAGACGGATGGTGGAACGGTAGTGTTGGTCAAGTGCTGGTAGTAGGCGGCGACTCCCAGCTACACAGCCACATATCATCAGTCTCTTCCAACCTTCAACATTGACGACTACAAATATTCATTCGCCGCCACCTCGTTTCAATCCCATGATGATTCCGACCAACTCGAAGTCACTGTGACTTATCCAAAGGAACCCAGAGACTGAAACACATCATCTGGCGATGCCGTTGCTCTCAATGTCAGAGGACTCTGGCTATGCAACGGGTTTGAAAGCCAGCGAAGACGCCTACATCCTTATCATTGGCGCCTACATACCACAACAGCGGAAAGTGCGCGAAGACGACTACGCCCTTCCTAGAAGGAGTGAGGACGCCTATATGGGCGTTGGACGATCCAGCAAAGACATGTACTCTGTTCTGTCTGCGGAGAGTGCTAGTGACTTGTGAGTACTAGAAGAGGGGTCGAATGGGATTTAGGAGGGAAAGGCGAGGTGGGGGACAAGTAGGCCGAGGATTCGGTTGGTTTACAACGCGTATGTATCTCCCCCTTACGCGCGTTTCCTTTTTTTCGGATTATTGGCTCATTTATGGTTTGTTCTTAGGTGGCGGAAGAACAGAGTACGACGATGTTGGCGCTGCAGACAGAACCTAAAGACTTATGACGAGATAATGAATGCAATAGTTGACGCACAAGGGAGGATGGTGAGGAGTTGATATTGTTCAGGGAGAGGTATAAGGGATTTGAGATCGAGCGGGTGTCTGGTCCTAATGGTACATTACGAGTTCTCTCTTTTCCCTTTCGATATTGAAATTTTCTTTGTAGGCGGACCTGGAGATGATCAACCAGCTCCAAACTGATGGCGGCAAAAGACTCGGATCTGGCCATAATTTGCGATCTCGACACGCAACTAAAGGAGTATAAATGCAAATACGAGTGGGCAAAAATGGAGTTCAGGAGTGTGAAGGGTAAGTTTTCAAAAATTTTGAGTCTATGGACGATTGTCGCTGATCTTCAGCTATACAGCGACCCCTCAACTATTCTTACAAGCTCCCACACAAGACGACCAGCTCCCTACCTCGCCCGATATTGACATTCGCATAACAACCTTCGCCTCCTGAGTCGTTTGCTCCAACGCCCCCACATACGTACTCACTTTGCATGAAATCAATCGTCAACACCATATCCGCGGTAGTCAACGACGTCAAACAGTTCAAACCTCGTCCGCAGGGGGCCGATCAGATGTCGTCAATTATGTGTTGAAGTCATTGTATGAGGGGAGGCTACACTTAACAACCTCGTCACCGCGTCCAAGACTCAAGCGACTAGCTAGGGCATGTCTCCTGTTGGTCTTCTTGACACAGCCGTGTATCAGCCACTATTATGAAGGCAGCCTGCCCCATCCGCTCGTAGTAACTCGGCGTAGAGTCAGCTTCTCATTTCTGCTTGCTACTACAGAGTAGAAGTCAGACGTGGTCCAAACATCTGAACGCGTCCAAAATCAAGCCCAAAAAATGATTTATCTGTTGAAGAGGATGCCACTCGTCGTGCCTGGATTCAACATAATACACAGAACGCCTTCGCTCCGGATCCTTTTGACCCATTCATTGGCGACATTCCTGGTTCTCTTGTTCTCATTTCGCTTAATCCTTGTTCCAGAGCCGCTTGACGACGCAGTCAATTCATGAGAATGGTTATGTCTCAGAATGCCAGTGGGAATAAGATCTTGACGCTCATAGGCGTATCAAAGTGAGTCATTACTTGCTTATTGGTGATTAGCGTGCTGATCTTGCTCAAGTTTGATCAACTAGATATGCTCCAGCTCTAGAACGAGTAGCCGTGACAATCTGTAGACAGGTTCACATGACAAACCTCCGTTTTCCGTTATCAAGATGTAAATATTTTTTAATATGCTCGCAAAGGATCATGGATCTCTTGTATCGAACCTTGGGCGTTGCGAATCAGATAAGTAGTCCTATATGTATGTACTGCTTTCAATTCACGGTGAATTCGGGAGGGTATATGGATAGGTACACAAAGGTTTATTATTTAAAGTTGAAGAAAGATGCAAAGTGGCAACCCTCAGTCTATACTACTGTTGTTCCAGCCCGACTTTGGCCTAGCTTAGAGAATAGACTTATCATGCGGGTAACCGGATTGAATGCATCGCTCAGGCATAAAGGCTCATTCCAATCTCTTTGATACATCCTGTAGATCGCCATTGCTGCTCGAGCATCCTCGACCTATAGATCGTAATGTGAATAATGAAACAGAGAAAGGAAAAAAAAATTGACATACACTTGAGCGTTTGTCATTCTGTATCGTAACTTGCAGTTCAGACGCGAAAAGTTTTTTCAATGAGGGTGTCCATCCTGACTGTACTCTAGCTCCAAGGACGGCAGTGTCCCTCAGTTGTTGCGAAGGATGTTTGATAGCAAGCGCCTTGTATAGAACGGGAATCTGGTCAACATCAGGCAGCAGGTTTAGAATGCATCCACAAACATCTAAATGATGTTCAAGAGAATGGCCAACAACAAGGGCTCCCCGAAACAACTCTTCGACCAACTGTTTAACATCCACGAAGGGCTGACCTGACGGGATAGATAAAATGAACTTCATAGTTTGACAAAAGGAGAAAGCCGCGTTACCATTGTCCAAGTCGTGTTTCCGAATTTCGTGAACCCTCGTACGATAATCAACCACAGGCAAGGTTGGAGACACAAAAATGTCGAGCAAGACAACACCATTGAAATCCACGATGCTGACTCGTGCCAGTCCGAGCGTGTACTGCTCTCCATCTCTTACCCTAATCGTCTGGCAATCAACAGCAACGACGTTTTGAGACCTGCTCAGTATAGTAGTATCAGCGACTAGATGTAATCAACATTGCAAGGAAACTTACGGTTGTTTGTGCTCAGATGGCCGTAAAGTTCCTGTAATCAGCCTCTGTAAGAGAGCCTTTGATTCTGCGCCAGCTGCAAGCATGGTGGATGGAATAAAAGGACAATGGCTGCCGTATCGTTGAGCTTGAGCACCTCGTGGAGAAGGTGTGTTCTGCATATTCCGGTATCGCCGTCCGCAGCCACCCTAGCTTCCTCATTCGGCCTCGCCCCTGCATCAGGAAAACTACAAAAATCTTTTTGCCTTTTCGAGCCTTTTCGCGCTTGTTCCGGTTGCCGACAAGCGCGACAAGTTGACAAGTCGGGACGGAATATCATTGATCTGTGTATTGTGAGAAGTTGTGGTGCACTACTAGTGTGGATTGGTTCTGTCATGATAACGAAGCGCTATCCTCATAAAATTAGCAACTCAGAAAAATTTTATTGTTGCTGTACCGACCACAATGTGTAAATTATCCCGTCACTGTCAATGACGGCGATGAGCAGTATTTACAAATGAATGATAGCCCATGCTCAAGGGTCATGTCCAGGGAGGGTGTAGTCAAACATCTAATCATGTAGATAATGGTAATGAGCTTTTACCGACCTTGACCAGTTCACTTGTCAGATTTCGGACATGGCTTGTGAGCTTGTCACTTTTCAGCTTGCACAGCTTGTACAAGCTTGTACAACTGTGTGAAAGTCCCAAAAAGATTTTTCCATAAACACTGATGTGGGGTCCGTTTCTCCCTCCTCAATCATTAAACGATATTGTCTCTCGAAGTCGGCGGTAACTTACGAGGAGAAGATCGTTAGGACTGAAACAAAGAGTCAGACTGAGGGCGGAGATCGTTTGTAATAAGATCTCAACACGAAGCCCGAAAATCGAGAGGATCGTGGCAGCTGGGACGTCCAACTCCACACCATACTATTCGAAATACTCAGCAGGATTCGTTGAAGAGCGCAGAAGGAATATTGTGTACCTTAACTTGCTTCAGTTGCAGATACCTCAGCTCGTTCACCGTGAGTGCCTCAAAAGCGGCATGGAAGAAGGAAATGGTATGCAGCCATTGGAAGACTGGAACCACGGTCTCTCGATTGATCAAAGACCCGTAAAGAGCAAGCTATAGGTACATCAGTAACTGTAAAATATCAAGAGATATACAATACGCACTTGAATCGCATGGCCAACGTGCCAACCAAGCTGGCTATGCTGATGCCAGAGAATGCGATGGAGAACAGTAACACGACACTAGGGGTCGTCAGATTGAAGAGTATGAGGGTGAGGATGAATTTACAAAATGCAGCGACAGTGGGAACGAGTCTGACGAGGCCATATACAATCCTACCAAACATCAGTGGTGGGACAAGCCACAAAGGCAGAATGTCGAACAGAACCTGCGAAAGAACAGAAAGTTGAGATCCAGAAGAGGCCTCTGTCAATGGGACATCTCTCTGGAATATACCAGCTTGCCCTGAGCTAACAAGACGAGCTGATCGAACAACGCTACAATGTTGCTACGCGGTTGATGGATCATAAACACAACTGTACGATGGCAGTCCCGCGCAAGAGTTGCCAGACTCTCAACAACATTGAACAAGTTGTACGCGTCGAGACCTGCCCATCAAAAATGGTCAGTGAGAATCACAATCAAAAGACGAAAGAATAACACTCACCACTCGTAGGCTCATCTAAAAATAAGATCGACGGGCTCATAACAAGCTCGCAAGCAATGCTAACCCTCCTCTTCTCTCCACTTATCCTCATCCCGCTATCCCCAATCCTCGAATCCTTAACTCCTAAAATCCCTAGCTCATTCATAGTCTCCATTGTCCTAAACTTCTTCGCCTCAAGACTATCTCCCGCGGCAGCTTTAGCAACGGACTATACAACACGGTCTCACACCGTCAACGTGCTCATGAGCGTATAATCTTGATCCACGAACCACATCATATTCTTGAACATCTCATCCCGCGCCCATTAACGAGCGTAGTGCTGTTCACTATCCGGCGCTTGCGTTTCTGAGCAAGTACATCGAAGGTGTATTTGGCTGTGCCAGAGGCGATGACGAGTGCTTGGTCTGGTTTGCGCACCCGGAGATGGAATCGAGGATGACGCGGCTGTTGTTGTTGTTGAGTGAGTAGGAGAGGGAATAAAAGTGGTGGGAAACAAAAACGTAGTCTGTCATCAGCTTTGACGCTTCATTGTCTGGTAGGCGAATTTCGCCAACGCTGCGGGTTTGACCTGCCCACCATAAGACTGTGAGGAGTTTGGGTTGAGGAACGTGGCATTTAACAAAATTGATACAGGACTTACCGACCATGCAGAGTACAACGAATAGTCCAGCCCCGGCGGTACTCAGCGCAATCTAAACCGTGGTTTCGGCGGTCTCTACACAACAACTGCATCAGTAAAATTGAATGACCAGGCCTCACAAGATAGAAAACCGGGCAGAAAACAAAAGCACTCACAACATATCCAGAAACCTGACTGTAATGCAGGCATTCTGTGCCTTTACACTGAAGTGAAATATATGCATCTGCAAAAAATACTCAATATCAAATTGTTCATCACTGGTTCCTCCAACTTGCACCCGCCGCCTGTGCCTAGAGCGCCAATTCCAGGTGGTGGGGCGCCGTGGCCACGATACTCGAAGAAATAGACAGTATTTGGTGCCGTCGGGTTTACGGCTTATATATATTTAACATCATGTTTGAGAGGAATATGATGTTCGAAACTGTGAAGTTTAGTTGTTATGTCGTTCTCTTGTCCGCTGAAGGAGGCTTTGTCGCAGGGAGCAGGAGGAAGAGAACGACAAATTTGAGGTAAAGTGTTGATAGAAGGAGAACTAGTGGTTGGAGAATGGAATGTTGGCGGAACATGACCAGCGTGGGTGACCTCCCAAGGGTGTTGAGCTGGAGGACTTGTGTAATTCATACTACGAACAAATTGGGAATGAACAAGTCAATCAACGTGATTGGCACCATCGCGACTATTAGTCGCCAACTTCCAACCAACTTCGGCAGAACTTCAGCTATCTTGCCCACGTGTCGTCAAAGAGGTGTTGACACCTAACGGTACCTAACCTTTGTCGACATCCTCTCTCAATCTTATCCATGGCCCAGATCATACTCTCCGCCAAGTCCGGTAATGACTTGACAACGAACGAATTGAAGGCGCTTAACATCGCCGTGGAGCCACGGGACCCAGTCTCGTTCTTTGGATCAGCTTTACCCAATCCAACAGTGGACCTCATCTTGCTGAACAATCTTCAACGTCCACCAGGAGCTATATCCAAAGACAATAGGCTATTTTTTCGGTACTTAGAGGACGCCACTCGCCGTTTCCCATCGGGACCGCCAACGGAAAGTGCCGTTGATGATTTCGTCGCCTTTCTTTTGGGCATGCTGGACTACGATGAACCTGAACGGGTAGTTCATCAGCACCTGGAGATTGGCTTCTTTGTGCGGGAAAAGGGTTGATGCAAAACCCGACGCAGCTGTCATGTATGAAGAGGATTATATTCTACTTGTGCAGGAGGACAAGGTGCGTCCCAGTCAATCGGGTAAGACAAAGAATTAATTGTGCAATTGCTACTCTATTAGCGCTACAGGTCCTCGGATGAGGCGGAACCTCAGCTCATTGCAGAGGCTCTCGCCGCCTTCTATGAGAACAACAGACGCCGCAGAGACCTTGGGATACGCACTGTGCCAAGCAAGGTGTTTGCGGGCATTGTCATGTCCGGTACTGCGCCTACATTTTATAAAATTCCTGTCACTGAGGAACTGGTCGACGCCATATCCTGTGCACAACACCCACTGAATCAAATTGTCATCGACAAACTTGTTCCTCCCGTGCCCCGTTTGCATAGTTACATGTCAGATGGAATGATACCTCTGGAGAACAGGCGTATTGTCATCCAGTGTTTGGAGGCCTTCAAGCAGGTAAGAGTGCCGAAATGGTTCTTCAAAGATATCATCTGAAACTGATGCATCTGCATTTCGTGGGCTAGCTCACAGAAACCAGTCAGAAAGAGGGTTTGTATGAATCGCTAGTTGTTGCCGAAGTCCGGTATCAGTAGTAGTTGTGAGGTCTACCCAGATATTGCGGACATTTACATATAGCCTTCATCTTACATTTCCGTCCATTTCTTACAGCATATGGTACATGTTCACACACGGTCACCGACTAATCACTACACAGAAATGGGCATCATGCCCTTACATGTTTACCGTGCCATTCTTGTAAGGATGGCAACGACACACCGTACAACTTGTAATTGCCCATGGACGCCGAGAACAGCAGGACGTACTCCGAAACACGTAACCTATCTGTTTTATTGGTGTAGTACGCCGCCATTCTCCATGGCTGATCTGCCGTCCATCATCTGTCATGCCGGATGGAGTCAGGGTGGCCCACTACTGACACTACTTACACGGACATAGTAAGTAGAACCTTGTGGTCACTGTAACCGCCGCTTTATCCACAACAGCGTACACATCAATTCTTAGTCTAGGGTCCTTGTATTTGATCAAACATGAGGCTTCCAGTGCACAGATCATGTGCAGCACATCTGACCACAATTCGAAATGTCAACCTCTCACAAATTTTCGAGTCTCGAACTTCAAAGCCGCTGGATCTAGATGAACCTGACAGAACGACTGTGGCGTGCTGTGGCAATGTTCTGGGAATCTTTTGACCTTAATAAAGATGTGCAAAGAGGTAATTCAGTATTTTTCTGCCTAATTTGTTTTGACCAACAGAACTAAACCTACAATCCAATTCGCTAAAATTCAAAGCAAACTACAGGCTGACACGGACGAAACATAGGGAGTTTCCGGATAGAACTACCTTTGAAGCGCTGAATTTACATAAATCGTGGTGTCTTGCATCAAACGGAACCTCAAAATGTTCCGAACCTTGCACCTTTCCGAACCGGATGGCCTTGTTATTACCTTCTGAACTCATTCGAATGACAGCTGTCGTTTTGGGTGTCAAAGCCTGTCCGAAGACACGGATGTCACGGGATCTGGCACGAGAATTATATAGTTTACGTCCACGTCTTGACTTTCACTCGCCGGAAGGTCGACGTCCGCTGATTTGGATACAGCAAGTCGCTCTGACTGAGTATCACGCGGTTTCTCCCGAGTAAGCTGACATGCTTTCTATCAGATAACTCACATATCTAGCAGAAACGGAGTAAAGAAAGCAGATAGCCTTCAGAAGCTGACGAGTTTATGAACACATCTAGTGTTGGTAAACTGGTCAGCAATAATGAAGGTGAAATGGGACAAAGATTGACTCGTAAGCCAGTCAAATAGCTCAGGATGAGTTGCCAGTTTTGAGATCAGTGACTACTTGTAACATCTTTTGATTCTTCTTCTTTGTTGGCGGCTAACTCCATGATATGCATCCCACTCTCACAACCATTAATCTACCCGGAAACGCGGCATGAAATAGCAAATTGTCTGGATCGACCTGATTGGCTAGGGTGCCGCACTAGGGTGACACAGACGAAACAAAGTTACAAAGAGCACTGGAATTGATTCTAGCGTCAACCTCAAACCTTCAGAGCCGGAATCATTTATGAAACGTAAGTGGGCTCGTAGCCAAGCCTAGGGTGTCTGGAATAAGAAGTTCATAACCAGCTGAATGTCAGGAATGTTGCAATTCTGGGAAAACAGGCCCGAGTACCGTAGATTCATCCGAACCTTTCCGAACCAGATGGCCAAATAAAAAGACATCCGCAACCTACTTACATACAAGGTAAGCAGAGTTTCCAGTCATGCAATGTTTATGTTTGAAGAGAATTGGTGTACACATTTTTTACTCCAAGAATTTATAATTCACTAGTATTACTACAAGCTCCTTTTGTAAAAAGTGGTCTTATTTGCACCATTCTTCTGATCTGGTTCACTTCTTGGATGCATTACGGGCTTGATATATGGGTTTGACTGAGATGAAGACTTCCCGGCTCACTATTCGTATATAAAATAGCCCATAATGATAGCAACCCTTCCACACAAATTAAACCCAAGGTAAAACCAATTATTTTGGTTGGCGGGAGTGCATGTGCAGCTTAACTCAATGCAGATCTACTGTTTAATTCTGGTTTACATAAAATCAAAATTATTCAGCTAGGTCGGTTTGGGTGTGTGGTACATACGAACCATGCCGCAACACAATGTTATACAGCAAAGAGGACCACCCCCATTTAGTCTGTGAAATATCTCAGGGAACTTGAGCCGCAGGGGGTAATTCAGATTGGTTGCCTAGGTAATGAATGGAGTATAACCCACCTTGTAATCCCGAATCAACTTGTCGGACTGCTCTCTAACTGAATTCCCGAAACCCACTGTCCTTTCACAAGTATTCAATGACTTTGAGAGCCTTCACTTTGAACTTGCAACTAAGACCAATATTGTTCTTCTGCCCGCTCAAGGTGATGACAATGAAGTTCAATGTGACTTTGCCAGTGGCCTGCCTTGACAGACCAACAATCTTTGCTACTTTGATAGATGGGAAGTACTTGCAACTTGTGCAAGGCCGAAATGCGGTTTTGAACAATTCTGTTGAACTTGTCCTCTTCCGCCTTGTCAGATGGAAAAAAATGAAAGACGCATATTGTTAGCGAAATCTGTGATGAGAGTGTGTGTTGGGAAGACGAACGGCTAGAATAATAGAAAGGATTTTATCTGTTGTGGTGGAGACTTGAGCTGCGATGCCATAGGCGTGTTCGTGAAGGAAAAAGACTCTGCTCCCTTCAGGGAGAGGCCATTCAGTCTGAATATGCAATATATATGTAGATAATATTAAAACATTATATTGCTTAAGACATGCCAGTGGATGTCTGCCAGATTGTACATGATATATGTGTTATAAAGGTTGGCCGAACAGTACTGAATAGACATAACTAATGTGTAGGTGTGATGGGATCCATCTGACACTGGTTCTAATAATATGAGTTAAATATAAGTATATGTAAGTATCCAATTCTATCTAATCCTATTTAATCCAAAGAAAAACAACTGCACTGAGAGAGAAGTGAACCAACAACCTTACCATCTGCAATCCATAAATGTGCCACTACCACTAGATAGTGTTGCCACAGCTATAGCTGGTGTTTTTGCTAACTTTACAAATAAAATAGGTAAAATAACAGGAAAATTAGAGGATGTAGATAAAGCCAAAAGCCGAGGGGTCTCCTGCCAACATTAGTAAATAGGACCAGATGTGGCTGTGTTATTTGAGCGGCTATGCAAGCAGTTATCATGGCTGCTTGCATAGCCGCTCAAATAACACAGCCACATCTGGTCCTATTTACTAATGTTGGCAGGAGACCCCTCGGCTTTTGGCTTTATCTACATCCTCTAATTTTCCTGTTATTTTACCTATTTTATTTGTAAAGTTAGCAAAAACACCAGTTATAGCTGTGGCAACACTACCACTAGACTATTGTACCATGATGTGGAGCAAAGTGGCACCATCATATTGGCTCTAAGATGCCTATATCAGATATGAACTCTCTCTGTGGGCTTCGCAAGGTCCGAATTTCATATAGTAATGCTGCTGTCTTTAGTATTAAACTAATACGCTGAGCGCATGAAATAGGCGGGATTCATTTGTTGAGTGGATGAACTTGGTAGTAGGAAACTCAGCCGTCAAATGACCGGCTTCAGCCGTTCGCGAAATTGTCTTTGGAAAGATGGATTTCATACGTAGTTTGGCTGAACAACTGCCAATTCATTCAGCCTGCTACTATATTATTTTGTACTGCAAAACATATTACATTCTTAGGACTGAAGTTGCTCAAATTGGTTGAATAAAATCCATTCCTGCCACACGAAACGCTACGGTGCTAGTACAACGGTTACGTGAATTTGGCCCTGTAAGGTAATAACGAACCGGTTGTCACCCCACTGAAATCAGTCTTCCTCATTGTCACCGTCGTCTTCGTCTCCCTCTCCACCACTGCCTTCTTCCATGCCTGGGTCCTCTTCGTCCTGGTCGCCCTCTTCGCCCGAGGCGCTCATCTCATCCTCATTGATTGCCTGTGGGCTACTACTAGCAGCCATGCCAAAGTCCGTAGCATCGTAACCTTGTTTCTTGCAGTATGCGCGTTGGTTCTTCAACCTGCTCTTCGCGAGCTCTTTAGTTGGCCAGTCCTGTGCAAAATTTTCAAGGTACGGGAACCTCTTTCGAGCCTGGAGTGACATGAATGGAAAAATTGGTATCAGAAATCATGTAAGTACTTACAACTTTGAATATTTTGGCAATCATGTCTACGGGCTGACGATCCCATCTGACGCAATAGTTTAGGCCCGATTTGTCCAAAATCGAATGGACACCGCGCTGTCTGATTGTGAGTGTCATACAATAGCATTAATGAACGCATGAATGACTGACACGTATGGCATTGTAGGTCCTATCGTTGTTACCCAGTCTCATTGCAGTTTGCAGGTTATAGTCTTCTCCAGCAGTCCCATCAGGCTAGGGGATCAGCTTCTTCTGAGTCTTAGCACTCTTCTGCACTCGAGCAGCCTCTGCGAACACGGTGAGTCAGTATTGCAGAAAATGAGGAAGTCCGTTATGCTAAATAAACTATTTGATGCGCCTTCAAGCTCCTTGATGTGTGCTTTCAAGGCATCAACATCGGGCGATGCCTCACGCTGACGGTTGACACCCTCGCTCTTTTGTTGTGATGGTTTAGCGCGTTGCTGACCCGTTGTGCCAGAAGACGCATTGTTCTCCTTGTTCCTGTGCTTCTTTGAGGTCTTCGCAGCTTTCTTCGCGGCTTCTTTGGCCTTTTGAGCAGGAGTGGCCTTAATGGGATTGGTGGTCTGCTTCTCCTTCTTGATGCCTGTAGACTTTGAATTCTTGGACTGAGGCATGGCTTTAGATGTGGGATACGAAGTGGGTGTTGGTAAGGAGCAGCAACCATGCCACTTGATTAAATTCTTGCATTTGTAACTCCGACAATCAACAAACATTGGCATGTTTCGCGCCACTCACATGATCTCACACCTGCTAAGCAGAACATCTCTCTCGTAAGTAAGAATACTTGTCAGTCCATTCTGAAATCCACCATGTGCGTAACTATATCTTCTACTGTCATTTAAAAATTAATGCTATATACCAGGTCGAAAAGATTGTGTGCGTGCGGGTGTCAACAAGATGTTTCGGCATCCACAGAAAACAGACATTTACGTGGGAAGGGTCCACGACAAGTGGCTGCTGCTATGTTGAACGAGAGCCGGTATTTGAGCCATAATGCTACTAGTAGCCACAAGCGAAAGAGTGCCTCTGCTCACATGCAGCATTCTGAACATCGCATGACACCATTTTCTCACTCCGATCCAGCAGCTGCACTGGTTGCTCCTGTGTCACTTCCTCCGGAGTCTGACCCGCACCTAACTGACATCACAGACGAGCCAATGGACATTGATGATGATGTCCCTCACATAGAGCCTCATAGTCATGCTCACGATGTGCAGCTGCGACGATCCACATGGGTCACAGTTCGTGCCCCATGTATTGAGAAAGTTCGATGGCGGACCCGACCTCCAGTTGTTGAAAGCTCTGACAGTGATTCCACCTCAGACGAAGATGATGACATAGACTCGTCTTCCACAGATAGTTCTAAAAATTCGGACTCAGATCCGGGCTCAACATCTGAATTTGACAAAGATGATGGTTATCTGTCAGCATGAGAGCTTCTTGGAGAAGTTGAACAGGAAGCTCATTCGTTAGGTGCACATATTCAAGAAATAATCACCGTATAACACATTCACTCAGTATTTTGAATTTGCAGCTGCGCAGCGACTCTCCGACGAAGACTTTAGCATTATTTGTGGCTATGCACTGAAAGTGCGTGATCATCTGTCGGATGCGACATTCGAGAGGTTTCCACTTGCCTTTCCATCCATTTCACTTCCTTCTGTCCGTCAAGCTCGCTGTCGCTTGGAAAATCTGGCGGGTTTTAAAACTGTTCTATATGACTACTGTCCAAACAGTTGCATGTGTTATTCGGGGCCGCATAATATTTTGGATCACTGCCTTTACTGCAAAGAACCTCGTCGAAATGAGGCAGGCAAGCCTCGACAGACCTTCAAATACACTCCGTTTATCCCTCGTTTACGGGCAGCCCATGCTAATAAATCACGGGCTCAGCTAATGTGTTACTGTGCACATGAGCACCATCACACCCCTGGTCACATGACGGACATATTTGACAGCACAAGTTATCGTGATCTTCTCAATTCTAAAGTCACTGTTGACAGCAAGGAACTTCCATTCTGCTTCTTTTCCGACACACGTGACATCGCACTTGGCCTTTCCACAGACGGATTTGCACCCTTCAAGAAACGAAAACAGACCACCTGGCCAATAATTCTGTTTAATTACAATTTACCGCCTGACATTCGGATCCACTCGGGAAATATTATTGACCTTGGCACAATGCCTGGGCTGAAGAAGCCTAAAGATGCAGATTCATATCTATTCCCGGCTGTGCAGGAACTAATGCAACTCAAACAAGGAGTTACTGCATTCGACACACTCTCAGAATCACTCTTCGTGATGCGCGCGTACCTTGTACATGTTTTCGGTGACATTCCCGTCATGTCCATGCTCATGCGCATGAAAGGTCACAATGGCACGTGCCCATGTCGGATGTGCGACATTATCGGTATTCAAGCACCTGGTGACAAGACACTCTATGTGCCCCTTGACCGCCGCAATCTCGGAATCGATGGTACACCTGCTGAACATATACGATATGATCCCACGGCCCTCCCGCTATGGACTCACACCAAGTTTATGCAGCAGGCCCGCCAAGTTCAGAACTCTGCCACTGATGCCGAGGAGAAGCGATTAAGCAAGACATTTGGAATCCAAGGTGTTCTGTTGCTGAGCACCCTCTCTGCACTGACATTTCCCACATCATTCCATATGACTTTATGCATCTCATCTGGGAAAATCTTATTCCGAACCTTGTGCTGCTTTGGACTGGCCAGTTCAAGGGTTTCGGCTCCGAAGCTGATCGTCAATTGACAAAACCAGTATGGGAAGCCATTGGCGAAGCATGTGGAACATCAAGTCGGACAATACCATCTGCATTCGGTGCTCCAATGCACAATATGGCTACTGAGAAGCACCAATTCAGTGCGGACAATTGGTCCTTTTGGACGTTGTACCTGGCGCCTTCACTTTTACACCGTCGGTTTCAGAATGATCGCTACCACCATCATTTTGTGGAGCTTGTTCATCTCTTGAATATATGTCTCCAGTTTGAAATCTCAGATGAGGAGATCGAAACAGTGCGAGCTGGTATGATAAAGTGGGTTGAAGATTACGAGCGGTACGATTTTCTTCGTCAACTCATTTTATTTTTCTGATGCTCAAAGAGGTATGACTTACAGATATTACTACTGTTATGATCCTGAGCAAATTTCTGCGTGCCCGCTAACCGTGCATGCGCTACTGCACATCGCTGATAGTATAGCAATTGCTGGTCCTGTTTGGGCTTACTGGGCTTTTCCGATGGAGCGATACTGTGGTAAACTGCTCCCGGCCATCAAAAGCCGTCGGTTTCCCTACTCAAACCTCAGCAATCGCATCAGTGATATCACATTGATCCGTGCTCTGGAATTAGTATACAACCTTGATCTTTCATACAAAATCAAATGGCCACTCGCAAAGAAAACATTTTCCACACCTGAATGTGAGTTTTTGCCGTCTAGAGAACTGTCCTTTGATTAATAGATATATTATGTAGATCTGAAGAGTGTGTTGCTCCCACCAAACAAGAACTGTAATGTACCCGCACCACTCGCCAACAAGATTGCTATCAGCTTAGCCACGCGCTACAGTATTACAGTTTCAGCAGCTCGAAAATATATTCCAACTCAGCTGTCACAATGGGGGAAGGTGTGCCGATTGGAAGGTGGTGACACCATGCATGCCCGAGACCTGGTATGTCTGTCAGAAAAAGATCGAGATGCATCGTATGTTTGCATGAGTATCTACATTCAGCAACTACTACCTGTGTATATGCTTAGGTTTGCGTTGTATGTGCATACCTGCAGTATACTCAACTTATCGATGTCAATGCTCGCCATCGGAATGCCGATCCCGTGTATAAGCCAAAGGATTTTTACAGACAGCTTCGCAATATTGTTGTTATCAATCTTCCAATTTCAGAGGAGCTGCACTTAACGGAGCCGAGCATATTGATACTTGCCGTCATTCAGAGTCTCAAGGTGGAAACGGCACCTGATGCAGCTGGAGCTCTTCACTACAAACACTCACCTGCAGGCATAGGGGCCTTAGAGGTTGTAGACCTTGCAACCATTCAGTGCAGTATTGGGCGGGTTTTAGATCGTGATTTGTGGGTCATTGTTGATCGCAGCGGACCCTTTGCCCAAGCTTCATTTGATATTGACAGTTAATTATGCTAGCGGATGAAAATTATACCTGTGCAATGCTTGTTTTTTTGCTTTATTAATTTAATACATCATACGGATGAATAAGGTGGCTGGAATTATGTCCCCATTCAGCATTCATCAGTATTCATACGTTGGGTGGATGAATGGCCGAATTCATACTGTTGCCGTAGGAAATTAGGCCCGCATTTGGTGCACAGTGTCTGAGCCTACAGCCTTTGGTTAAAGTGCAAATTTCAGCTTCTGACAGCATGGTGACCGGATGAACTGATCTTAGCAACTTTCTGGCATCTCAAAATAATAGACCTTGTAAATATAGCTTGTATTTTAGGTGTTAATAATCAGAAACCTGTATGCCCTTTACACTGGAGACATATCAAGTTTTCTCCCCATGACATAATTTGAATACTTCCAAGAAAGATAAATATATTATTGGCTGCATGAGATGATTGAAGACAAAATTAGAAATATGTATTGGACCCACTGTTCCAGAGTGGCCTGGGGCAGTCCAATACATATTTTCCACAAAGATAATCTTTGACAAAAGCAAAACAATTATCTGATTCTCTTGAGCAATCAGTACAATAGGGGGTATCACAGTGGACAATTTGATGTCCGCTTTGATGTCCACTTCAATAAACAATTCTCATTCTGATTTGAATGAATTTTCCAAAATGCCTCCAGAGGCATTTTGGAATTTCATGTTGATTTCAATTCACTTTTGCCAAGCACAGCATGTGTGGTGGACTTTCAAATAAGTCTTAAAGGAGTTATTATCATCACAAATGGTACAACATTTCATTTTCTCTAGGCAATAGTTCGGGAATTGGTGCTTTGCCCCACATCATTCTAATGCTTGAGCCCATGGGTTGACAACAATGATCTCAGCTATTTCAACAAATCTTTACACCACATTTGGGTTGTATTGCAGTAGCAGATCACAAATTCTTAAATAGAATGCTTGACTACCAAAGGTCTCAACATGGGAAGACTTGAATATTGTGAGTTAATAGAGTTCATTGTTGACAATGATGGACATGGACACTCAGGACAATGAGGCCAACAACACCAAACCCAATATGGCATCCCAGACTCAGTATACAATTGAGACTCCGCAATAAGCAGCTGCCATCAAAGCAGCATCCAAAATGTTTTTCAAAGGGGGGTATCACAGTTAAAGCCGATTCACAGCCCAATTTAGACAAAAAATAGAAATGAATCTCAAAGCAAATTGACCCCTAATAAACACAATCAGATTCCCTAAGTAATTATGTATTATGAACACAGGCTTTATCCAGATTTATATTATTTCATTGGAATCTGATTATGTTTTGGACTTGTGTTTCACAGAAATAAATAAATTCATATTCTAATTTTGTCTCCAATCATCTCATGCAGCCAATAATATATTTATCTTTCTTGGAAGTATTCAAATTATGTCATGGGGAGAAAACTTGATATGTCTCCAGTGTAAAGGGTATACAGGTTTCTGATTATTAACACCTAAAATACAAGCTATATTTACAAGGTCTATTATTTTGAGATGCCAGAAAGTTGCTAAGATCAGTTCATCCGGTCACCATGCTGTCAGAAGCTGAAATTTGCACTTTAACCAAAGGCTGTAGGCTCAGAGTTCATATCTGATATAGGCATCTTAGAGCCAATATGATGGTGCCACTTTGCTTCCACATCATGGTACAATAGTCTAGTGGTAGTGGCACATTTATGGATTTCAGATGGTAAGGTTGTTGGTTCAATTCTCTCTCAGTGGGTACTGGCAATCCCCGCCAAAGCGCCGCATCAGTTTCCATAATGGTCCCATGCCACAGTGCATTAAAACCTGACCCATATTTGGCGACCTCATTTATGAGCTCTACGTTGAGTTTCGTACTTAACTCAAAAAATATAATGTGTTGTAGAAATGTGTCTCCAGAAGGCTTTGAGAGCATTTTTTTGTTTTACAAAATTTTCACAGACTTCCACCTCATTATATGTACATATCACAGTCTACAATATTTTAAAGAGAGAGTTTTAAAATTTCAATCTCAAGAAACTGTAGCCCCAATAATTTTCATCATTTCATCTCTGCAAAAGTAGTTCTCACACTGAATAATGAATGAGAAAATGGGGTCACCAGGAAGGACTAAAATGGAAGCACAGCCACTGCACATCAGCTGCCCATGGCATTGGGGGATCAGTTTGCATCATATACTGTAATAACTGCCTGTAATCTAGCAACAAACCAATTAGCAGTGCCTTGGAGGTATATGTACCCATTTGTCATCTAAATATGTAACAAAAAGAGCAATATCATTTATTTTTAGCCCTTTTTCGCTTTTTTTTCAACATAAATTCGCCAGAAGGCATACATGGTACAAGACTTCTCATAAAGTTGTCTTAGTGGTTATAAATACATATATACTATTTTACCTTGGTAAGCAAGAGCTATACACCTTTTTTTTGGCTAACCATCAGAGCCATACATGGCAGACAGCGGTGGATATAACTTGTCCGCATATGCATTAGCAATCCTTGTACATATTTATAATAGTTTAATTAATATGGGATGCTTACATATCCTTCCGCATATTTAAAATTTGCAAAACAATAGTTTATGTCCACATATGCAATGGACAATTGAAAATATGTGTGCCTTTCATATGCGGACATAAACTATTGTTTTGCAAATTTTAAATATGCGGAAGGATATGTAAGCATCCCATATTAATTAAACTATTATAAATATGTACAAGGATTGCTAATGCATATGCGGACAAGTTATATCCACCGCGGTCTGCCGTGATATCTAAAGAGGCTAGTATCACACCAAAAGAAACCAGAATTTAGTTCAGATCAGTAGAAATCATTTATATAGGCTGTTCTGATGTTTAAAGCATCTTATTGGCTTATTTTAATGTGTCAGACCTCCTGTTCTGTAGATTATTTTGCTATTTGTGTTGATGGTATTTAGAGGAACCTGTGACTTTTAAGGCTCCAGCATGGGATATATGAGATTAAAGTACAGAATAAATGCTACAGAAGGTGTACATAGCATGCTAAATTATAATAACATTGAAAGAATTATAGAAAACCATTGGGGATTGATTGAAAACAGCTTTGGGTCACTTTTTTTGAGCGGGAAGTGGCTAGAATTACCATATTAGGCAAGTAGGTGTAATGAAACCGACGCGGCACTTTGGTGGGGATTGCCGGTACCCACTCTCAGTGCAGTTGTTTTTCTTTGGATTAAATAGGATTGGATAGGATTGGATACTTACATATACTTATATTTAACTCATATTATTAGAACCAGTGTCAGATGGATCCCATCACACCTAGAAATTTAGGGTAGGATTAATCTTATCAGTGTCAAATTGTGTTCCATATTGGTATATAAGTCTGACACCCCATCCAATATTGTGTGTGCGGTACCATCAGATCATGCAGATACACACCGAATATTCACTGGGTGTATCTATCAGTTAGCCTGAAAGCCCATCCAATATTGTGTATCCATGGGTTAGCCTGACAGCCCATCCAATATTGTGTGCGCAGTACTGTCGGATCAGGTGGATACACACTGAATATTCAATTGGTGTATTCATCAGTTAGCCTGACAGTCTATCTAATATTATCTGGGGGTTACCATCGAATCAGGCGGATACACACTGAGTATTCACTTGGCATATCCATTGGTTAGCCGTCATATTAGCAGGATACCCACTGAATACTTACTGGATGTATCCGTTTGTTAGCCTGACAGCCCATCAAATATTATTTAGGTGGTACTGTTGAATCAGCCAGATACACACTAAATATTTACTTGGTGTATCCATTGGTGAGCCTGATAGTGGATTGGCTGGAAAATATTGGAATATGGATTTAAATGATAACCAATCCAATAATGTCTCTGTAGTCCTGTTGGATTACCTGGATATTATTGAATTACTATAGATATGCATCAGACAAGACTATCCAATTCTGACATTTCTTATTCTGAACACAGTGACTATCTATCCGACATGTGTATTCAATATTTACAAGTTCAATGTACGGCAAATGCACAGGTTGTATTGCATTGGATGTAGTGACATCATATTATATACATATCACATAACTTAATTGAATGCCTCAGCAAGCTCCTCGCAAGTCTTTTTGATTGCAGCAAACTCCTGACAGATGACATAGAATTTGACTGGTATTTAGTACGATCCAATATATGACTTACAGCTGCCTGAATGTTTTAATTTTTAATTTGGGCATAGGAACAAGGCTGAGTTGGTGTCATTCTCTGACCGGATACTCTATAACCTTTATTGGCAGAGTGCACTCTCATCCTCCACAAAGACAGTGGCTAATCTAGCCTAATCATTGTGCATCATGAAGTGTGACAAATGGAACAGGCTAGTTTACTCCAAGGACAGAATAGATATATAAAAAAGGTAAACTATTGGGTTGAGACCTAGTTCAAGTTCTTGTAAAGCCGATGTTCAATCAACAACTGGTGGCGGAGTCAGACACGAATTGCAAGACAAACACATCCATGTTCTTGGCACACTATGTGGTGCCAAAAGCCATCTACATCAATTTTCACAAAAAGCATTTAGGTTCACCATTGACAACTGAACATCGGGTCTCATCTGCACCATCCATCCGCCCATCCTTTCCATTTTTCTGATCTTGTTTGTCTGTTGTCTAAGATGGTAGAAGGTCAGTCCAAGTAGGCTACATAGCCAAGGTTGTGAACTCACAAATATAGCGAAGGCTAGGGCTTTGACTAGGTGAAAGCCGGCAGCTTGGATTGCCTTGGCGAAGCTGATGGCACACAAGTGCCATTAGCTGAGAACAACATGATAAAATATGCTGACATTGCTTACAGTGCATCATGAGTCTCCAGTGATTGACCTCATAGTGCTATGAAGATGTTGCTATGAGATATACTTTCCAGAACCTAGTTCCAGTTCCGATGTGTGGCCGCAAACCGATTTCAGCAGGATATCAACTTGCGTTTATACACACTGGCGCAAAATAATTAGGTGACATGCTATCCTGAATATTACCCAATACGCTGACGTACCCGACGCCACAACGTGTATCCATCCCCCATTTCTAAAAAGTAGATTGTTAGTTCAGCTGATAAAATATTTGCTATTCGAGACCGGTACATAGACCAATTATCTGTCCCATCAAATCTGCGCCCAGCAGAAACGGCCTAGTGACCTCGGAATCAGCAGCACCAAGCAAGCTCTCAATGCCTGGCTCCGACTGCGACAGTCAGAATGGCTCCTGCGCTTGGGATCTTCTATATACCTTAAGGGATCTGATATCGCCGATTCGGAAGCAAAGAAGCGCAAATAGGCTGTCTGATACCCAGTACGTTGCTCTTTGAAGTCCACGTCGGCCAACTCGTTATAAGGATCGTGCGCTTTGGTGTCTTTTTTTTGGTTCGTGGAATAGTTGGGCAATGCGGTGAACATTCCTGGCCGAGTATTGACAAAAACAAAATTTCAGATGAGCACACGAGACAAATATAAAAATTGTACCGAGTGAATTTAGTCCCTACATCATGATATCACTCTGCGTTAACATCTGAGTCAAACCCAACACGATAACCTTGTGATCCTCGAGCGGTACCTTTGGTAATTGCCAGCGATGAAGTTATTGAGGATTTGTGATAATAGCCTACAGCTCCTCATCGATACTGGACCATGCAAATAGATTGGAAAGAATATACTTACCTGGATTGAATTTTCTCAATGGCACCGATAAAATAGTCCAAAGTGAAACGTCACTTTTGGTCACTGTAGCGAATAACAAGAACTATGGTAGCCCGTTCGTCTGTAAGTGCGTAGGCAGGTTGATAATGATTTCACAGAATATAGTTTCAGGTCCGCACTGGATGGTGTCAATCAGAATTCTGTCGCAGTCAACGTCAAAACGAAATACTCACATCAGAATATTATTCTTGCGTAATGGCCCCATCCCCCACGTGTTGTTAATTTTGGACAGGATTGCAAGTTAGTGCTTGCGTTCTCGAGCGATCCCCTGCCCTTCTGTTAAGTTTGTAGCAAGAATGGTAACAAGCTGCGATAGCTGGTAGGTATGTAGGTGGTGTGCAGTTCGAGCATCTGCGCGTGAGTTTCGGAAAGGTATGGAATATATTCTGTGTTCGTAGCCAGTCAACAAAGAGTCAGCACGGCCAAAGGAATGATGGACTCACGTTCAATCTTCCGCCGGATGATAATCGTAAATGGACCCAAGAGCGCCCATTTAAACATAGGAAGTGTAGTCGGTGTCCCTGACACCGACCTATAAACATGCATCTCAGTTCCAGGAAACGCATCAGAAGACATGGAAAAGTTAATAACCGCACCTCATCGAAGCAGATATCCTCTCAAAGAAGATTGGATATTAATAGGAAAATAGGAAACTCATAGACGACGCCCAATATCCCGAGCAGACATTGTATCGTGCGTTCATATCCGGGTTGTAGAATCTGCCGAACCAGAGCGACAACTCGCATCGTGCCTTAAAAACATAAAAGACATGTCATCAGTGAACTCATAGGGAGGTGCAGAGCGGAAAAGACATACATTTACTAAATCATTATCCCTGTTACATTTCTATGCTTCCAACCCCTTACACCTTACTCTTCCAGCAGCGCGGGCACAAGATCGCGTACTCAGCTTGAGTGAATCTAAAGTATTGATTATTGATCAGTTACGATCTGATTTGAAAGAAAAAGCAGGGCGGAGGGGAGAAGGAAGGAGGCTTACCATAAATGTGTTCTCCGCCTGATCAGCAATATCCAATCATCGCTATGGCTATAGTAGACATAGTCATCCGAGTTGACATGTCGAGTGAGTAGCGGTAGGTGCATAATAGCTGGTCTTTTCTGGCTATAGCGATCCACAGAGTTAGCTCATCAAACTAGCCGGTCAATAAGGGAGGCAGGGGGATGGGCCAATGCGGATGGGAGTGGTTGCTTACCTGGATTCAGAAGAACCGAATAATATCGGCTTGCAAACCGGAATATACCTCCCCCACTCGTGCTTGCGAATCCTCGAAAACATATAAATAAAGAACCGAACGACATTGACGAACACGTTTGCGCTCGTTGCTCCATACTACAAAAGCTATAAAAAAAAGTTGTCAGAATTCCCGGAGCAAAAGAGGAAGATAGAAACCCAACTCACCTGCACGGTACTACCCCGAGAGGCAATAGCAGCCAAACACCCGCGCCCTTACACCTACCTCCCAATACAATCTCCATGAGAAGCCAAACATGGGTTACGTATTAAAATACTCCCCATGACCCCCTATGACCCTGCCTCGTCCTGGTCCTCCCTGCCTTCACATTGGACGTCAATCGCCCTTCTCGTTCTTCCTCTGAAACGGTCCCGGATTAACCTTTCTCGCATAATACTATCTTATCTAGTCCTTCTCTTTCGTCACCCCTGTGGAGTTAAAGCGCAATCTCAAACGAGCATGTCAAATCCCATCCTGCTCCTTGTTGGAAGTGAAAGAGGTCTTTCACTTAGCATTTCCGTCACCTATGGACTTCGAACTCAGGTTCGCGGGCAAAGCAGGACGTTTATTTGACGAAGGTGAAGTGCATGAGTTTGAACGTGGATGACACGAAGTTGGATTAGCGCGTTGAGCTGCAATGGGCTGCAGACAAAATTCCTTTTGCACATAAGACGTCTATGCAGAAGAGGGAAGTTTAGTCAGTATCCAGACTGGGTAGCACGAAGGTAAAAGGAGGAGCATGTCGAGATTCAAAGAAGACAGAGAGAAGGTCCGACCCGCTGATGTCCCAGCATCGTCCAGCTCTACAAGGAGCCCTTGGAGTGCGTCAAGCTCAGTTCGAAGCTTCCGTTGCGTTTTACCTGCAGCCATAACGTCTAATAAGAAATCGTGGATGCCTTGACATATAGAGAGGAAGGTATGGATGGACGTTGCGATGTCCATGGTGGTGGAGAACTGGGAGCGAGTGCGGCATGCGTGTCGAGCACAGACTCCGGTGACCGGGACCTACTGAGGTCACCGATCGACTTCCGCTTTCGGCTATTCCTCGGTCACAGAGATCGCGGTCACGGCCTCTTTCGCGCTGCAGGTCACAGAAAGCTAGCGGGAAGCGACTTCGAGAATGGGCCCTGTACATGTCTCGTTCCTCGTCCGTCTCCTCGTCTCTCTTCCCACATTCCTGCGCTGTCTGTATCTATAGTAGCACATAGCTAAGTCTCCTCTACCGTTTAGGATATTTGCTATGCCCGAGAAGGCATTAATTACTTGGTTATCAGGGCATATACGGTTGAAACATAGTGGCAGTTTGGCTGAGGGCCATTCCTTGATGCTTTGCTATTAGCACGGACTCCTTGTAATTGACTACTTTGCTAGGGATATTATCTGGGAAATTCAGCACCAACTTACGAGCGGAAACTTGCATGAACGGAAGCCTGGTTCTACTCAAAGAAAAAGCACCAAGCACCCCCGACTATCCGTTTGTTATTTTGAATAGTTTACTCATCTGTATAAATGGAGTGCATGAATAGCGGCCTTCAGAACATTTTGTCTCAGCCCTCTTCTGCCCTGCGGACTCATAGGCTTTCCAAAGCCTACTACAGATTTTCATTTCTCCATCTCCTACTGCAGAGTCTCACAGGAAATTGAATAGGACAGTGTCTTTGCGCGCATCGGAACGGAGATTATCTTTCAGAATGCATGAGCCTGGTACATAGGCACAAGGGCAGAACTAGGAGGCATGACGAGGACGGAAACCACTAATACATCATCGCCGCTAAATGATCATTTACGGTGTAAAATAGAGTTAAGACACATCAATTCTCTGATTATATTTTACAATGATAATTTTGACATGGAAAGAGAGGTGCCACAACTGTCCATATAACACAATTCATAAACAAGAAATATATCAAATACATTTCATGGCGAGCGTCAGATGTCCTGTTGCGAAGATGAGTCAGATCTTTCGCCTGCCTTGTAATCCCCCAGATCTACACCAGGCAATATATTTGTTAGTTTACGGTGCATCATCAGAAGGCCAGCAAGGGTAAATGGTGCTCTGGGTGTGCGGAAAGTAACTACCAAACCTGTCATACCCAAAAACAGATACAGTGCACCAGTAATGAGTACTTGCGGGAGCGCAGCTGTAATAAGAAGAGCCTGCTGAATTATTTGCGCACTAATTTGCGTCTGCTGAGGCCCAAAGATATTGGTAGACCAGATTTTGCTTGCGGATACTATATACAAATTATGAGGTTGTGCAAATTATGAGCTTCCGTTGACAAGAAGCTGCAAAGCATAAATATTTACCAATGTGTTGGCAATCTCTACAGAGGACTTCAGAACAGTTCCAGCGCCTGGATTATCCGGGTCTGAGACAAGGGTTGCGTTGCCAGTTGCTGCGCTGAATATTAAATACGGTCTGAATGTGCCAAGCATGCTGATAGCTTGCTGCGCAGCATAATTGTATGTCATGTACAACATAAATTTTGGGTCCATATTTCCAACGCCCGCACTGTAGGCATCTGGCACATTTGCAAGTTCAACGAACCCACCAAATGCTCGTGCGAGTTTTGGCATGAATTGAACATGAGGATCACAGATTAGCGTAGTTGCACGGGTTATATTTGTCACATAAGGCGCATGATCAGGATTTGTTTTGATGTACCTAGGTCGAATGAGATCCTCAATTAGTTGCTGCCAGCTAAGATATTAATATTAGCAGATAGCCTGGCCAATTATAAAAATGACCTACTCCGCTGATAGATTGGTGGTTGGGACAGAGGCCAAGTTTACTGGGTCACCAGGGCCGCCCCCCCTTTGCCGCAAAAAATGTCAGAAAATGCAAACCAGTTGCAATTTATTTTTACATACCACAATGTCCAAGCAAAGAGTCCAGAAGTTAATGGTGTAGAATTGGTAAATGTCATATTTTGGAGTGGTGCAAATGCTTAGTCATATGTGAGTGAGGCATATAAATAAATGGTTAGCATATACCCGAAATTCCAACAGGACTATGCTGGATAGCCTGAATATCAAAGCTATCCAGAGTCACGCGGATATACTCAGTTGCATTAGCAGGTGGGGGTTGAGACAATGTTGGGGCTACCCAGCTGCATTCACATTGAATGCGTGCAACATCGGTGGGATATTGCATACCAAAATCATTAGTCGTGGCCTTAACCAGGGGTACAATGTACCCTGGTTGCGCAATGTCCCCAACGCTGACCATACTAACTTGTTCCAGATGTGTCCACGAAACCCCTAACTTCGCATATTGGATAAAGATGTTGTTGGAAGGATTCAATGTTTGGTCCGCAGACCATGGTACATCAATTGGTTCGCTAAGTGAAGCATTTGGGATGGTGAGTACTTGGTTGCTGAGAGAAGGCATAACTAGCAGCGTCACAGCACCTTGAGCGGTGACAGCACAGATCGAAGTAAGCAGGGCCGCGATGTAGCAGACTTTGAAGATGATGCTGGTCCTAGCCAACAACGCCGCACGAAAAGCATCTACAAAAGACAATGTGTTGGTAGAGATTTCGTTAAATATTGCCTGCAAACTCGGGTTCAATTGCTCATGACATTTGAGCAGACGGCTCCATTCCTGAAAAACAGAAATTTAAATTAAGCCTTAAACATTCTAAGTTTGTCATCGGGAGTACTGACGTCTGAATTAGCCTGCTGGATCAGGTTACTAATTGCCAATAAAGATACGCTTTGCCACACACCCAAGCCCCAAGTGAAAAGGGCAGAGAACAACGTGGTATTCGTGTTCAGTGGCAACTGGCTAACAACATGAGGGTGTCGCCAGATAGCACCACCAAATCCCACTAGTGCTGCCCCAAGTGCAGGTGTAAATACCCAAGCAATACGGGACATGTGGTCCTGCACGCTTTCATAACACTTGAGCAGCAGATTTAGAGCAACTGTGTGTTGTTGTGAATCCACTTTGAGGAGAAAGCGATGGGCAGAATCTTCGCGAACGGTAGTACAGCTGCTGCCTATTAATTTGTTGATCTGAGTCGCCATTGCGGAATCATTCATGTCGCGGCGATCAACCAAAATCTGTTCAATCCTAGCTACAACATCTTGCCCGCAAGATGTGTCGGTGCCATGTGGAGGGGCTGCTTCACGAGTTATATCCAAGACACTCTGAATAGTGAATTGTTCAGCGACCGGTCTCGTGGACAAATGAAACAGTATTCCAAACAGTAGAGCATATAGAGCGGCGGTAGCAATGATGAAGTTTAATTCAGCAGAAAGAACGAGGGCCGGACTAATAAGTTTTGATTGTGGAGGAATGATTTCCCCAAATGGGAAATTGTCGAGGTAAGCTTGAATGATGTATGGTATGCCCACATTGATGTTGCCATGAAGACCGTCCAGATATGCTGTGAAGACCTCAAAGTCCTCCTCTTCAGCAAAGGATACTGCAACAAATATTGCTAGAGACAAGCCGTTCATTCCATATCCGGGAACGAGTGGGGCAGCTTCGGGGAACAGATTGAAGCAATCCTGTATGGATATATTTAGTTGTCTGGGATCAAGTTCCAACGCTCTGTGGTTGCAGTTCGACAAGGTCCATGGAACCGTTGATGTAATCAACTATCCAAGACTCAATGGCAAATTTCGGGGTGCACACTGCCATTGACATGGACTCAACGGGCGCTACTGTGACATTTTCTCGCAAGGCCGCCGTTGCCGCCTGCCACTTAGCAGATGGGCTTGATGTCAGTACAGGGCTGAGATCCACATAACCAGATCCAGGAGAAGGTTTCCCGCTGGTTGCGACAAATGCTACATTCCCGTCAAAGGCAGGCTGCCCAGTTGAAGGGTTGGTGTACTCTCTCAATGGATATATGTCTATGAAGCTATATCACTGGATGTGGGATAAACATATTGGAAAAGGTAACATACCGTTGCCAACTAGTGGGACCTTGCCAAAACCTTGAACATTTCCAGCGGTGATGGGGATCAAGGTGTCAGAAGTTATATTTTGCACTGAGTCGGGCTCAACTAGCACAGGCGCGTACCAGCCACACGTATAGTTCATGAATGCTCTACAGTCATGTAGATTGTTAAACTTCACTTTTGTTGATATATAATAATATACGTACACATCTGTCAAATAGCGATACCCTTGGCCTGGGGATACATTGGGTCAAGGTACAAGCACACTTTCAGTGAGGTGGCCCTTGACAAATGCGCCAGTAGCCATGGCAGTAAAATAGACAGGTGCAAGCTTCACAGAATCATGCACATGGGGGTTAGTTGTTCCAAATGGCTTGGAGTAGTCGCTGTAGATTGAATTTGGTGGAAGAGCGGGGACTGGGAAAGACACAGGAACCATACTCGAGCCGATTTCTACATGTATTGCCCCTGGCATGATGTCAGCTAAAACAACCACGATGAGGGTGGCGATCCAAGCAGATTTGAAGCAGGGAGATGACCGAGCAACGGCCATCTCGACAGCGTGAGTGAAAGCACCGCCGATATTAGAAGAGACGGAATTGACACGATTGAAGGTGGTTGTCTTTAAAAGTCGTCGCCACCATTCTTCACTTCTAACCCTTTGTACCACCGAAAGAGCAGGAATTAAAGCAACAAAATGCCAAATGGCAAAGATTGCGACGAATGCTTGACTGATGAGGGTAGCATTTTCTGTCAAGTGTGAAATGACAAGCTTGGTATGACCATATATGATATAAAAACCTAGGGTAACAAAGGTGAATCCCATGAACGGTGGGATTATGCATGACACCAGTATACTGTCCGTAGAGAAGAGAGACCTCAGAGAAGCAGGCCCTGCTTCCTCTTCGATGCGACTGGATCCGTCTGGAGGAGTCGACAAATTGTTACCCATAGAATCTGGTCTGTTGATCGTAGGCTGCATGTCAGGGGAGTTGTCCATCGGCAGATAGAGGTGAGGACTAGGTGCTTCCTCATGGACGTGATGAAGAGTGGCATTTGTAGAATCTGGTCTATTGACCGGCTGTATATTAGAATAGTCGTGCATGGGGAGATAAAAGTAGCAATTCGAAGCCATGCGATCTTGTGTGAGGATCTAGACTTAAGTAGTGAACTCATGGCATTCCACTGGTCATCTACAGCAATGTTCAAAAGCTGCAAGGCAACCTGTGTAGGGTACATCAATATGGGCAGCTTTCTGACATCCAGTATTGGTCCGGTGCATCGAGTGATCCTTGCTGCAGTAAATTCGATGCGCCAGGAACATGCCAAAAAGAGGGTTTAAGGCCCACTCTGCTGGGTGTTATCTGCCATGGCAGATATTAATAACCGTGGCTTTGCGAAATTCGGTCACATCCATTGACATTAGGGATGGTAATGTTACGTTCAATTCGGAACTATGGTTACGCAAAAGAACCCGACTGTGGTTCGGTCCAAAGTTTGTGCCCTGGGAAGAACTTACCGATGGTCCGGTTAGAGGTCCAGAGTGGCCAACGATTTTGAGAAGTCATCAGGAAAACCAAAAAATTACTTAATTTGTACTTGACGCACTTATTGCCGAATAAGTACAACTTGAAATAAATCGAAAATAAGTCGAATTCACTTGCGCAAAGAGGGCCGATGCTTTGCACAGCAAACACAAGTCCTTTATAGTTATTTGTAATTACTACATGAAAATACGGAGCCATCCCCCCCACTCTCAGCAAAGACTAAAAGCCATGCCATATTGGAATTAATCCAGGCACAAGGTACCGAGCATGGCATTTTAAGGTCATTCAGGCAACATTATGTAAGTGTATGTTTTAAATTTGTCACCAACTCAAGCAAAATCTATTCATTCAAATCCCATACAAATATTATGCAATTGATAGAATCTCTGCCTTGCTCAACTGAAATTTGAAAATTTAAACTTGTTCTGGGGCTGCACTTACAATATGAATTTATAATATCATACCAAGCCACTCCGTACCACAAATTTGAACAAGTGCTGCCCAACAATAAGCAGATCTTTTTTATGTGATATTTTATAGTATCACCTGAGACATAACAGCATTTGTCCCCTTGACAGAATTAGAATACTACCCCAAAAAATGAATGGATTATTGTTATACTTTTGCCTACTGGAGATAACCTAAGCAAGAATCAGATTCTGGAATTAATTATGAGGCAGACAAGAATAAGTCATATTCAGAATTTATCCAGAGGATATAATCTAAATCTGGATAATGCATCTGTTTGAGGCACATAACTATTGTCAGAATTTGATTGCACCAATTGTTCCGTCAGGTCAACAAAAGTGTTTCCTGTATTTAGATTATTTCTTGATGACAAAAATCATTGTTCAGGGCCAGAACAATGATTTTGTCATCAAGAAATAATCTAAATATGGGAAACACTTTTGTTGACCTGATGGAATAATTGACACAATCAAATTCTGACAATAGTTATATGTCTCAAACAGATGTATTATCCAGATTTAGATTATATTCTCCAGATAAATTCTGAATATGGCTTATTCTTTTGTCTGCCTCAAATAATTAATTCCAGAATCTGATTCTTGCTTAGGTTATCTCCAGTAGGCAAAAGTATAGCAATAATCTATTTATTTTTCAGGGTAGCATTCTAATTTTGTCAAGGGGACAAATGCTGTTATGTCCCAGGTGTATGAAAAGATGATGTGTAGGTGTGAGTTGAACCCTCCACCTCATTTACAAACCGAGTTCTCACACAGTAAACCAAAAGACTATAAATTTTGAGATTTTTCCCATGTGTGAAGCTCAAACTAAAGATGACTTCTTAGTAAACTAAGGACTCATAATTTAAGGATATAGCTTATGCTAAATCAGTTGAAGAGCGTTAAAGGTTAAAGGTATGTATCCACCGCCACTCCTTATTTATTTACTTATTCATTTTTACATCAACCTCTCAGCTTTTCCTTCAAGCTGCCAGGTTGAGTACCTTTATGCCAATGTCTCGATGCGATCACCGCAGAGGTACTGTTAGCATCTTACATCGCTCTCGAATTGGTTCGCCAACTCTGTCAACCTTCTTGCAGCTTCTGAAACCTTTGATCGAATGTTCTACTGTCCCACATAAGTTGGACGGTTATGAGTGCTCCCCGAATCACAATAACCAAACTCGACTATACCTGGTTGCCTCGTACCTCACGACGACACGTTTCCTACCCGAAGAACCTCTCGCAAATTATTATAGATACGTATAGCTACGGTAAGTCTCATATAATCCACACATAAGTACGATATGGCTGTTGCCATATGACCTTACTGTGTGTAATGTTCTTGGTACTTTATACAGCCGACCTTAAAATGGCGAACCGGCGGGAGTGATCGCAAAGTTGATATAACCTTATGTCGACTCCGGCATCATATACAATCGAAATTAGTATCTCTCCTTATAATCCATCTCGACACTAACATTCATTTGCAGTTTTGACTGCGAAACTCTTGGACTCTCCTACCTCCTCCGCGTCAACAACTGCATCGAAATCTGTGGATAGGGTTGTATTCGCTCTACTGTGTACGTGTTTCTCTAAACCATCCTCACCATACACACTCATTCGTTCCACAGACGTCCAGAACCCTATGTTCCTATCGATAACTCCAGCAAGTCTAGGTAGCCGCCTATAGCATGGAAACATGGAACACGATGATGGTAGCGAGTTCGCTCGCCATTGGCGTAGTTACTCCAAATCTCCATCTGCCACCGCAGTGGAATACCAACTCAAGAGCATTGTGGAATTGTGGGTGACACCGTGCTGAACTGCCAGAGCGACCTTAGGGTGTAAAAGTAGCATAACCTTGCCCTGACATGGGGCCGCCTTTCAAGGGATTATATGAGATGTTATATTAATAGATGCAGCTGTCCAACCGCGGAGTCTGCAGTCGGCACTCATCTATGCTGTCGAACGGAGTTTCCACTTGATCAGCGTAGACAGGGACATGTCTACGAACGATACGATCCTCGCACTGGCCAACGGTGTCGCTGCCACGTCTTCTCTGACAAAAACAGCGGTCGAGGAGATAGACAAAGATAGGGATGAGGAAAGTTGCAAGGAGGAGCTTACCGCGTCTTTGGTTGACCTTGCCAGGGTGGTTGTGAGGGACTGAGAGGTGCAACGCCGTTTGTTACCATCACCATTGATGTGAGTATTCGGTTTTTATTTTTTGGAAACAATTTTCTAATTGTTATGCACCTACTTACTTAGATGCGCATGAAGTGACCTCGCGAATATCCACTTTCGCACTCATCAAAACTGCTCTACGGGGAAGACCCAAAGTATGTTTTTAGCATATATATATGACGTGTATCTAACAAGTTTCTCAGTGTAGTTGGGGCCGCATATTAGCCATGACAGGTTCCATCGCACTCAGCACACCCCTCGACTCACCTCTCTCATAAGCGTCTCTTTCGTCCCCTCAGACGAATCACCAACCTTCCCCGTCCTGGTCAAAGGAGAACCGGTGGTCGTGGACGAAGCACGTGCTAAGGAGATTTTGCAAGAGGAGGCATTTGAGGTGAGTGGGGCTTGGCCTTAGTCGGGGGAGAGCGCCAAGTACTGGACTTGCATTGTCAGTTATGTGAGTATGGCTGTTTGTAGGTAATTGAATGTGAGAGAGCTGACGCGTTTTACTTGCTCAGGAATACCTCGGGATCAACACAGATTATAGAAGTCAATTTTCAAAATTTCGGTTACTTTACAGCAACAAACAGAAGCCCCCCCCAGATATCCGTCAAGTAAAGTTGGTGTCCATTCCTTCCCGCTCTATCCATTCGTCGGTGAAGTGCGCCACCATCCTCCGTGACTGATCTGCCATCCGTCATCTGTCATGACGGATGGAGTCAGGGAGGCCCACTACTTATAAGGACATAGTAGCATCTCGCTATTTCTTATCCAAACATAGCCGCCAGGACTCGGCGCATCTCCGCGCTGTGCTCGCACAGAAGCCTATTTGGACACGAGGACCGGAGTGTTGCAGTTGGGCCGCTTTGACTGCAGGCCCTCCGGATCCACCAGTGCCAGAAACTGTGGTTAATAACATTATCTTCGGCATTGAAGGGGAATAGATAGATCATGACCTGTTTGTTCGTTTGTGGCCTGTAATCATCTCCTGTTGTCATCAATCATACCAGCCTTTTTTTCCTGTTAGCCATGCCATTTTCTCGTACTCTAGCCTAGTTCTGTGCTCGCCCCTAGAAAAATCAACTCACGGTTTCAACTTAGCCAAGTGCCAAGGTTGTGATAAACGTAAAAAAGTTATGCTGTTTGTAAGATTATAATACACAGAAAAAGCAAGATACAGCAGTTGTTAGTGTAATTGAATTTTTTCTAAGATAGGCCGCATTCATATTCAGCGCGATCACGTGCTTTGAGCAAAAATGTGGTTGCAGGCCCAAGGGTCTTTCAACAACAACTTAGAAAAAAAAAATTCCGCACAGATCCCTAGAGAGAGTTACTAGAAAGTTTTCCATCTAATAAATTTTATTTATTTCTGCTAAATGAGTGAGCAGATAGGTTTTCAACATCAAAACTTCAGCCACTTGCTCATTTGTGAGTTTTCTGACGGAAAAGCTATCTCCTCTGGCAATTACTCAAAATAAAATAAATTTATTGCGCAGATATGTTAGAATACATATTAGCTACAGATATACGCAAGCAAAATTTTATCTAAGTTGTCGTTGGAAGACTTTTTGGCCTGTGATCATATTTTCTCTCAAAGCACGTGATCATGCTGAATATGAATGCGGCCTATCTTAGCAGTTGAGAGGGAAATTATGAAATGTCTATAAAAATGGCCCTCCATCAGGAAATTGGGGCAGCCCTGGTGTGGCTGGGTGGAGTTTATAAGTACAGGGCAGTTTGGCAGTTTGTATTCATACATAATAAAGGAATATAATGTCGTATAAATACTCATCAGGCCGCTAGTAAATGACCATACAGTACAATTCTGTTGTTTGTTTTCTCAGTGATTGTATTGTAACCAAATGGTAATAGCTGATCTCCCGCTACCATTCTGATCCTTGCTTGCCAAATACTTGTATTGTAACCAAATTATTGTAATGAGATGGTAATAGCTGATCTCCCGCTACCATTCTGATCCTTGCTTTCCAAATATTTATATTGTAACCAAATGGTAATAGCTGATCTCCCACTACCATTCTGATCCTTGCTTTCCAAATATTTATATTGTAACCAAATTATTGTAATGAAATGGTAATAGCTGATTTCCCGCTACCATTCTGATCCCTGCTTGCCAAATAATTATATTGTAACCAAATTATTGTAATGAAATGGTAATAGCTGATCTCCGCTACCATTCTGATCCTTGCTTGCAAAATAATACCAGAAATATTGATTCAGAACCGATCTGCCAATGCACCTTCGAACTCCAAACCGAGCCTGACAAAAATGTTTATCTGCATACGCAAGTCTGGGTGTATCATGTGTGGTAGGGGTGGGTATTGATGAGGAGGGGGTGATTTTGGTGGGGATTGCTTGGTGAGGGCTGGATGGACTGGATTAAGCGAACTTTATTTAATCATAACGACCATCTTGCTCAATGAACCCATACATATTATCCATGGCGACCATCAACTCCTCATCCTTGTCCTCATCATCAACCCCACTCAGCTCACCTTCGTAATATTCTTCCTGGAGGTCTATCCAGTCATTGTCATTGTCATCCCCACCATTATCAAACCCAAGTTCAGGATTCTCGATATCAGATCCATCATCCTGGCCCTGCTGGTGCCACTCTGGAATACCCTCATGAACAGAGCCCATATCTGCGCCAATGTCAACTGTTTGCATTGCTGTAGTGGAAGTTGAGGGATTCCTGGCAGCGTTCTGGCCATGACTATACACATGTCCCACCCCTAAACCCCAATGGTACCGCATCATCATATCACGATCAACGAACCTAAATTATGCACATTAATACAGATCAATACCATGGTCCTGTGTTTGACACACCGATTGACAAGATAATGAGCCCAGTCATTTCCATCTAGGGCACAACAAGAAATACTAATTCCATCAGAATGCTGCTTGCCTCTGGAAAATGCAGGAATAATGTGGCACCCACAGAGTACGTCTCTTGGATCTACAAATCCGAATGTGTCATCACTTTCCACCAGTGGGAATCAGACAGCATCTAATCTCAGGTCTTTCCATTTGATAGACCTGGTGCTGTCATATTCAAACCACCGTACCCATAAAAATTTGACACATCGTGCTTGATAATCAACCATGCCCTCCCCAATATAGATGACATTAGCATGATGAATCCCGAGAAGGTGGGTGTACATGAATGGGTGATCAGGCTCAGATCCGTTTTCATCATTTCTCTTGGCCAACAGCATTATATCACAGTGGGAAGTACGAGGGTTTGTCATGTCTTGAGCCCTTCTTATGTCATAAGTTGTGTAAATGAACCTGGACAACTGATGGCAATAGATTCAGTCATTTTGTAGCAAGACCGAGTTGCATTCTTGACAATCAGGATCACGATTCGCTGACGTTATGCCAGCATGACAATGATCATGGACATTTGAGGCTTCTTCATGGAGCATGCTTCTGATACGCGGGAGCAAATGATCTTTCAGTTTGGGTATGAAGTCCTAGTGCGATGTTAGTAGTTTTCAATTCGAAAAGGGTTTAGTGATGCCTTTTACCTTAACCGCTGCATCCCCAGTGAATTTTTGCAGGAATAGAGGAATGTTCTCCAGGAAGTTCTGTGACTTTCCAATGACGTGATGTGCTTCGGGCTTTATCTCAAGCTCTTCATTTTTGGGCCTGCCTGCCATCCTGTGCTGAGCACCAATGGCACAAAGCTGAGCCTGATGACGCTTGATTCACGTCAATTGCTTAAGAAAATGCTTGCGGCTTGTGCAGGTATATCTGGATTTGGGCGACTGGTGTTCCAATTCTCCCTGAAAGAGGGTCAAACATGTATTAAAACAGTATTAGTGCTTAATGAACCGGTTCCATCAAAAATGAATCAGTTGTTCCGTACTCTCGTATGGTCTTGACATAATCCCCATACAAATGACCCTTGTAGGTGTTCAGATTGAATGTCTTGAGGTGTCGTGCTCCAGCCAGAGAGTGCTTTTGTATGGAGGATTGATGTTGGGCAAAAAGGAGCTCAGCTGGAGAGGCTTCATGGTGAAATTGCCTGGGCAGTTGAGAAATGTCTGAGCTTCCTTGGTTTGCAACGGCCTTTCTATTGGTTATTCCTGAGTGAATTTCTGGCATGCTCACCAGTATTTTTTTTAAAAAATTAGCTGGTTACTCCTTTGGGACACAAGCCCAAGCCAGCCCCGGCCCTCAGCTCAGGGTTGGGCTTGAGTTTTAGCAAGCCTGAGCCCACTCAAGCCCAGCCCCAGTCACGCCCAGCACATCACTAACATTGATGATATTGACAGGCTACAAGGACATCCCGCAGAAAATCACTAGAAGCAATGCTCCCGATGGCAACTCAACATGGAATTATGGCTGAAAACATTTTTTTCTGATGCAGCTAGACACCCATGTATTATGTTATGTTATTGTAGTGCACATAACTTTGTTGTTTCTTAAACTGAATATAATTTCACCCTAAGAAAATTCTTCAGATTTGAAACAATTTCTCAGAAATAAGTGCCATTACCGGAATTGTTGAAAATCATTCAAGATAACACTAAATTCCCATTTGAGGTTTTTCCTGATGTAAATGCAGCACATCAACCCAGTATGAAATGTAGCAATGGATATACACCCAAAGGATTCCCTTTTGCGGAAGCGGGCCAAAATAACTTAGCATTTTCCCATGCAATAGTAGCAACGCACATGGCTCGGAGCCTTCTATGAGCGTCCACAAAGCGGTCCTGAAGTACCTTCCTCATCATCGTGTGTCGCCGCCAGTGGTGGTCCGTGCGCAATCATCCATTTTCGGAATTGGCTCAAAATAAACTTTGCCAGCAGATCAGTAGCTTTCTGAAAACTTCTACTAAGTCCCTCATCCCCCGTCATCATCGCAGCCAGGCAGTGGCCCATGCATTCACGTCTGTGTAGCATGGTATGCACAAACATAGCATTTTCAGGTTAAGGACATTCAATAATAAATAATAATGACTTAGAAAGGAACATAATAAGTACATAAGGCTTGAGTACACAGATAATGCCAAGGGAGTGGATTCCTCACTTTCTTGTCGGACTAATGGGATCCAGGTGCACAAGGAAACAATGTCACTACAAACTGCATCCTATGTCATTATTCATGCTCACTTTACTCAACTCTGATCTTCAGAAACCTCCCAATAATAACCTAACAGACCCAATATTGTCCAGTTCGTGGCATGTGCGCATGTGACTCTCAATCTCCCATTTTGTTCATATACATTTGATCGATATTTAATCATGAATATTGAAAATGTATCAATCCTACATGGCGAGCTTTTCACAAACTCTTTGTAATTTGATTTAGATCGCAATGGAAGCCGAAACATTCTTCCCCGATTCAAACTAGCTCATCCCCACTAAGAACTTCATCGGAATCAAAATCACTGCCAGCAACGTCGTCCGAGTCCCGCATTTGATCGACTGCACAGTCCACATCCATGCTTCCCTCGCGTTCTGAATCTGAATCTATGTCCTTTGCGCTGGCTATCGAGTCTTCTTCGGACTCGAAGACAGCATCAGGTCGATGAGGATGGAAAGACCACCCTCTGTCGGAGCTGGAATCTTCGCTGCAATCGGACTGTTCGTAATGATCCACAGTAAGGACGGGTCCACGATCCACAAGTAGCGAGTTGTCTTCCAAAGCCTGATCTTGAGCGGTCCATAGCTCTGCGTTTTCGTCACTAACTGCCCATGCGTCTGAGGTATTATTGTCGAGTTCGTCACTGTCCTCGGAAACACCTTTCTCCAGGTCAGCCATAGGGCGAGTGACCCATATCCTAGGTGCCTCCTGCACCGTCTCCCATCTTTCCTTGGTACGAGCGCTGAGCGTCGATCTCATGGGGTAGAGAAGTACCTCTTCTAGGAAGTCCTCCAAGAACAGCGATCCGTCAAAGTCATCGGCATCTAGTTGGATGCACCGGCCTAGTTGAATCTTCCAAAAATCTCCTGGTTTCATTTGCGGCCCCGAGAATATGTCATATATATCTCCATCGGCCCATGCCACTATGCCATTTTTCTGATTAAACTCCAAATGGAACGTCTCACACATCAAACGAGTTGCACCACGGCTATCAACAAAGGAATGAATAAACAATGATATAGTAAAGTGCTGCTTCATTCGTACCGTAGAAGAGTCAAATATTCTTCGCAACGGTCGGGTTGGGGATAGTCAGGGAGATACTCTTGCGGTACAAACTGATTGCTGATCTCCAACAAAGGCGTGGTACCCCGCGGGGCAAGGCAACGATCATGTACCAAAGCTTCATTACGGATGGAGACACTATTTTGTGTTTTTTCAAGCTCAGGCTCCAATTTGCCATAAGTTTGCCGCCTAGTCCAACATTGGAGAAGAACATACCTCGCTCCAGTTATGCCTCATACTACACGACGGTGACTGACAAGTTCCCTCCAGTACTTCGTAAGAGCATTCACTGCAGCGATACACTTGGTCAGCTTCGTCCCATTTAGTGTCCGGCAAGTCAGCTTCCAAGTCCCCTTCAGAGTCATCTCCACTTAGGGAATCCTCATCGTCAACAAAACCGTCAGATTGTTCAGCTTCTGGGTCCTGGTGGGTAAAAGCACGGAGAGCGCATTTCAGAGCCGCAATCTCAACGTCCTTTTGGGCCAGTTTCTGCCACGTATCAATGAAATGTCAATGCAAGCTCAAGTCACAAATTTAAAGTGCTAACCTGCTTCTGAAACCCACATCGCAACTTCAGATCAATTATTTTCCGATGTAAGTCTTCTGATCCGTTCATTGCCTCAAATAAATGAATTTGGGGCAAAGACCTGAGTGACTGTAACAACGTCGCGTCCAATCAACAAACCTGTGCATTGGCACATGACTTACATTCCTTTTATATCCACTGTCCCTATCTCCCGTAGTATATAGCCCTCGTTGTACATACCCTCGTCAGTCTTTTGGCACCCAACACCGAGTAGCTTCAACACTTCTCTCTCTAAGTGCTCTAAGTCTCTATCCGTGTGGACTCCGACATTTACGGTTGCCACATATTTTAAAGTCTCTGCTCCTCTCTTTCTCTCTTTTCTCTCTCTCTCCTTTTAGTCGACAAACGAGGGCCTGATCAACCCAACGCACAACGACAACGAAGGTAGGCCATGTTTTTGCGTAGTGGAAATCGACTCCGCTCGCTGTCTTCTCCACCCCTGCTCGGCACTTCGCAGGTGACGGATGACCAATCTGAGAGTGTTTCATCCCATGTTTCGGAAGTCACGGACACCCGTGATTATCTGAAAGCTAGTGCTGGGTATTGTTCGGATCGGGCTCGGTATAATACGGTTGCCATGCAAGAGCTCGTGAGGTGTCTCGTATTGTTGGTATTTTGGGTATAATACGAGCGCCGCAGGCGGAAATTTTACCTGGTATAGATGGTATAATACAGGTATTATACCGCCGTATAATTGGTATAATTGGTAATATGGGGTAACAAGACAATATAGCAGAAGGTACAGTGTAGGTATGTAGCTATAGGCTAACAATTACTTCGAAAATCAATATGGTGAAACTAGAAATCTGCATCCTTTGCTGCCCAGTTATCTTCAGTCCAAGGTGTCGCAGGTACAGTGCTAGAAGGCCGTGCAGCTACAGCTGGCTCACGTGAACTTGCCTTCTCCGAGGAGTCCGAGTATCGAGCAATGAGCTTCGAGTTGGCAAGATCTATGAGCTCATCAATCTCGAGCCGTTCTACATCAGATCCACGCATGACCATCGGCTCATCATCTTCCTCTTCGTCCTCTTCGTCCGCATCAAGAGCGGCTGCATTGTAAGGATCATTCACAAAGAATGATGGCTCCTTGTCATCCGGATAGGCTGGATTGAGTAGGTCTTGCAAAGTCGGAGCAGGTAAGCGGATGGACTTGGGTGTAGTTTGAACTGTTGGCAGTTGAAGAGTGGCCTTGTGAGTATATGCTGGAGACTCGAGGCCGTATGTCCAGTGATCATGTAACTGAGCCATGTGAACAAGATTTTCGGCACTGAGACCATTGCGTTTGGCGGAGTTGAAGGTGGAAAGCCTAGAGGCAGTGCGCTCATCACACATCTCAGATGGTGAGACGGAAAAAAGCTTGATTGCAAGAATCTAAATCAAAGTATGACTCATAATCAATGGCAGGGGGAAGCAGCAACATACTGAAATTATAGATGCATTGCTGTCCTGAGATCGTGCCTTCCACCAGGTAAGCCGCTGCAGAGGATCACAACAGGTATCCGTAAAAGGTGCCTCTACATACATATATGCTGCAAGTACATTAATGAGTGAAAATCATTGAAGCACAATCCAAATTGATCATACCAGTTAGTTGTGCAATTAATTTAGTGTCATCCTCCTTGGTACCACTTCGCACTTGCAGCTGCTCGTTTTGAAGCATACACCGTGCAGACGCAATGAGACGCAGAACCAGAGATGATGCTGTCCTCTTCGAAAATGATGCGCGTGGTGGTAGAGCCAATCTCAAAGCACCATCATGATAGTAGACTGGAGGGGCTGGGATGAGATACTGCTGAGGGAAAATACAAATACACATACTGGGATCAAGCAGATAAGCAAGAAGGAACATGTCCTGAGTACAGTCTTTAAGGAAGATAGCAAACCGCCGATTGAAAACACCATATGTCTCAGCGCAATATACATAAATTGGACTCTCTAGATATAATCACAGGTGGTGTCAGTATGCAATGGAGCCCGAGATATCAAGTAGCATACCTGAATCTGCAAAAA